>JABTTQ020002815.1:0-317939 GCA_016081115.2 Rehmannia glutinosa
CAGTTACGTATTGTTCGATGGTTTACACAGCGCACTGGGCGGTGTGGTCGCATTCTCTATACTCCAAAAAACAAAAATGACAGTTTAACAAGATTTGACTAGCAAGGTTTGTAAAATTTGAGAAATTTGGTTATGTATTCGGAATATTGTTTGTCGTCCAGATCAATCGCAAGAGATCCTAGATTGGAGAAAGCTGCTTTTAACATCGTGGAAGGCATTTGTCGAGGCCTACTTACTCTCTGGGCTGCAGACTCGCACTGAAGATAATTCATAGGGACCCTAAGCTCCAGTAACATATTGTTGATACGATTGGAACCCAAAGATTTAGACTTGGATGGCTAGAATATTTGAAGCAAACAAGACCGTTACAAGAACAAAGAGTAGTAGGAACATAGTAAGTACATAGTATAAATTGATCCGCTTATATCAATCGCCTGTATATTTTGTGTCAAAATAGAATTTATGACGCTGGCGTTTTCTTGCAGCGATACATGGCTCCTGGAGTATGCAATAGAAGGAAAATTCGGAAAATCGATGTTTTTAGCTTTGGAGTTAGTGATGCTAGAGATTACAGGGGAGAAGGAACACGAAGCTTCTACAATCATCAAAGCTCTGTGAACCTTGGGACATGTAAGTCGATTTAAAATCTCTCTGGTGTGACTTCATTTATAACTAACTTCTATGCTTTCTGGGATCTAGCTTTAGGACAAACTTCTTGTTTTTTGTGCCACTACGTTTTTGCACATTGGCCACTGATTTTTGAAAACATACTAGCCTCACTATGACTCGCTGTAATTTTTCCACTAAAGCAACCAAAAGTTGGAATGTGTTATCTCATGATAGGTCCAAGTTAGATCCACGGTTATGCAAAATGTTCAGTTAGGCATGCAAATTGAAAGTTCATGCAGTTATAGGCTGAAAACGAATTAAAGCTGCTTCTATACTCAACCAGAGGTCGATCTTTGAAAGTTGAGCTATGTTCATAGTTACATAACAAACCAAATTTCTAAACATATTTTCGCCGATAATTAGATAGATTTACTAATTTTAGTTCAATCCTTAATTAGCAAAAAACTAAAAAATATGTAACCTCAAGCTTAATATTCATAAAACTACTGAATAAACCTTTGATTAATAATCAAATTGCTTTTCAAAACACAATCTTCAAAGCTCGCATGAATCTTTTGAACAAACTATATTAACCTGTTGACGGATTCGCTTAAATCCCTCACCCTATTAATGTGCTTGTTGTCCCACATTCTCGGATTTGTCACATACTGCTCCAAATGATCCTCTTGATGACATGAAAACATGAAATCTCAGGTGGAAACTATGAACAAGACAACAGGAGCATCAATAGATGTAAGAATATCAAGTCTGGCCAATCGATGAGGTGGTGAGATGGCGTATATCACATTATGTGTCCAAGAACTCCTAAAGACAGGCCTTTCGATATCAGCTGTGCTCTCGATGCTCGCCAGTGAAATTAGAGTTTCCAGAGTCAAGCAGATTGTTACTTTTAAACTCTAGCCGTTGTGGCCATTAATAATGTGATGGGCAGTTTTCACTGAGGCCAGAAGAGAAGGCTTTAATAATGTTAATCAATGATAACATGATATATTTATATGTATATGTCACATCACACTACACGTATATATACTTGCAAAATTAGCAATGGAAAAATATATACAGGCTTTCTTTTACTATAATAAGTCAATGAACTTTATTTTATTTTTCAAGAAAAATACAAATATTATGCAAAGCCTAAGCACTTCTTTGGGCATTATAAGATACAAAAATTTACAAAACTATCATGACTTTATTCAATTACACAAAGATGAACTATATCTCAAAATTACAAATATCCTGCTTAAGTATTATAAATACTTTCTGAAATTTGTTTTTGTTTTTACATATTTCATAGATGCAATTTGTAAAATAAAACAAATATCAAGTGGTATATTTTGTAATTTTAAAAGAAAATTCGAGTTTATGAACTGCAATTCAAACTTCAGGTGCTTTTAATTACCTCAATAAATTATATTGTTATGTTTTTAATTAATTGGGAGAAGGAATGGTGACAACTGTGTTAAATCAAATAATTGTTCGAACAATTACATGGCTGTTCTTCATGAGCTAAGAGCTACAGAACTCAAACAAAACCATATAAATCGTATCTTTTTTTTGAAAAAAATTCATACGAAATTAGGGAGAAACATATAAAATCATGATATAGCTGGGTATACACTACTTCAACTTCTGTTATCAACACCATCAACACTCTCTAAAAGTGGGCATTACTACTTAAGTACAACACTAGTGATTAATAAATTATAATGTTTATTATGCTCTGTTTTTACTTAAAACAATTAATGATAAATTCTTGATGAAAATACATTTTAAGAAAGAGGTGCTTTTTTTTATAGTGCTCATAGATTTTTTATATCAAAAAATAACTCAATCGAAAGCAACTTTAAATCATGTGTATACACTTGCCCGGACCATCCTCAAATTCAAAAGACTAGGGGAAAACACCAAGAATTGTAAAAGAATTGGGAAAATTCTTAATCGTATTATTCAAGCTTACGATCAACCACCTCGATACAATGCAGTATTTATAAGCTAAGAAAATGAAGTGATTTAGCTAAACCGTTAAGTTGCTAAACCAAAGATAAAATGTTTCACTTATTAGCGCGCCGAGATAAAAGAGTCGAGCTGCCAAAATACCCAACATCTCCCCCTCAAGTCAGGGAGATTGGTACATCTTTCATACCCAACTTGTCAACAAGAGAGAAGAATCGCGCCCTACCCAAGATCATAGTGGCAATGTCATAGCCGAGAACTAAGAAAACCTTCTGGAGAAGAATGAACCCCGCTAAACCTGGACAAGTGACGGCATCAACAATCTCCGCGCTTACCAGTGAAACACCGGATTAGCACAATATGTAGTGAATGGTTGTTATCACACCGCAGAATGGGCGGGAACGAGAGATGTAAATCAAAGAGCGAGTGAGCAACCACTTAAGCTCACATACGGTAGTACTAAGTGCACGATATCAGCTTCACGGATGATTTAGACAAACAGATTGCTTTTTCTGCCTTCCGGGTAGGGCTAGAGAGGTTACAAACACACAAAAACTCAGCATGAACAGTTTGAGTGTCAGCGACAAGATGCTTAATCAAGATCATCAGAAGGATGAAGCAAGAGTCAAAGAGAAGAGACCTTGAGGACAGCCAGTTATACCTCAACACACAAGAGTCGATCCCGCTGAGAACTATAGCGATCATTAACAAACTGCTCAAATATCGACGCAATACGTAATATGTTCGAGTAGCATTGAGACAGCACCCCACCACCTTCGGAGTCGGGATCCGATTAGAGCCGTGTGCCGCCTTTCCCAAATAACTAAAGGCCTGGAGTGGCGTGCAATCGGGTTTACAATCCTTCCGTTTGGCGTCATGTAATATATCGCATTATATTTACGCTGGTTGAGATAAACTCCATCCAACTCGCTATTTCAAGACCAAGGAAATACTGCATTTAATTCCCATATCTTCGATGGTAAACATGTGATCCAAATAACGCTGAGAGCAGCAATATCCTCACCATCGGAGCTGATAAGTACATCGGCCAACATAAATGAGTGCGCAAAGTATAAATAGCATTCTGGCTTTTCGTAAAAGTTAATAAACAATATCTGTTTGGGACTGACCAAACCATACCACCACTTTGCACGCTCCACGTCTCCATCGCTTCTCGCCGTTTCATGGCGTCAGATAAATTATTTTAATGACAAATTTCAGCCGAGCTCGTGTACCCATCGTGAGGATTGCCGATATATCCTCATCGGAAACCATGTAGAAAATGCATTACGCCGCCGCCAATCCCACCGACACGTACCACTACAATGAACACCATTACCACAAAACTTTACACAGAGAAAATATCCAATAATTCAACCCACGGATTCTCGATGATACCTTCTTTCGCTTACGCGCGCTCTCAGACTGCTTCATAGTCCCATCCGAGCGCAATTTCACCTTATAAACCCATTTGCTCTAATAACGCTGGCCACGGGAGAGCCTAACTCCTTCAGGTTTCATCTTCTCTGTGGTTCTCCGCCTTTCGCTCATCGTAGATCAACCATTAAGATTCACACGCATCAAAGATAATTTCTCTGCCCCTCAGATCCTGCGAGATCGCTAAAAGGCTACATATCCACTAACATATATGAGAAATGACAAAAGAGGAAAAGTAGTGGATAGATAACGACCGCAGACCAAGTCGAGGTGCCATCTGGGACGCAGGCACCAATGTAGTGAGTGTAACATAACTTCTTCATCCAAACAGGCCGAGTTTGTCTCGGAGCTTTTCTCAAGACTTCATGTGTAAAGTGAGGAGGAGAGACAGATGAAAGAGGCAAAGAGATTCTAAAGGGAATCATTTTCGTTGTGGAAATGAGATGTTATTGTGCTGTATGAGGCGTGTTTAGAGATATAAGGATGAAAAGAGTGTCGCAAGAATCAACATTCTTTGAGAGCAAAAATTGGTGGGAATACCATCATGCAATCTGCACTTTAGTCCCTGACAATACCTCAAGAAAATGCACTTGTGTGCATGAATTCCCAAATTTATGTTTGTGAGAATAGTACTGCAAAAGATATACAAACAACCAAACAAAAGCCTTTTAATTATGAAAGATCGTGATTTCCTGCAATTTCATATGGAGTGCTCCAATCGCAAGTGTATGGCACCATTGACAATATAAGCTGTGCATGCATAAGAGCATAACCAAAATTTAAGTGGTGCAATTCAGATGGGAAAAACACGTGCCCTTCCTGTGTTACAAAGTTCTCGCTTTTCTCAACAAATTCTGCTACGAGTATGTTACCACGCCCGGGATGTGTAAAATCCCAAGGATCAAACAACTCAGAATCGCTATTCACAAATTCTGCCCATTGTCATTTTCTCACCTCCTAACTCTTTAATCATGGTCACCATGTGAAAGAAAATCTCGCAGGCTGGGAACTTCACTTGCGCAAGCGAATAGCAGTAAAACCACTACGTGTGTACACCTGCATTAAATATGCAACAAATCAAAACATGCGGGCTGCTCGACTTACTTAAAGAAAAAGATAATGTTGGTTGTTTGGGGATTTATGGCAGCAAATTTCACATGTATCAAGAAGTTGCTTATCACAGAGGTACACAAGATTTAGTGAATCAATATGTTCCAACACGTAAACGGTGTTTGACCAAGTTTTATGCCAATCCATGAGAATATTATTACAAAGATTTCAAAGGTAGAAAAATAAGATTGGTGGTTTAAGATGAGCTAAAGATTAACGCAGTAGCCGACACCAGCGATGTATAGCCCCTTGTGTCAGCTTCCACTGCCACAACCTCACACCAGGTCCGTAATACACAATGTGTGTGTTAAGATAACTTAGATTAGATGATTCAACTTCAACCGAGCAACATATAGAGATCAGGCGAAGGAAGGGACAAGCAACCACGTCATGTAGAGTTAAGGTGTTTGTGATACATGCGCTTTCCCGGTGTAAGCAACTTGCTTAGTGGATCATCGAGGAGTAGATATGGTTGTTTTGCAACGGACATGAGCGAATCTGTAAGTAATTTTTGCATTGTAGCACATATGTTTACTAGATCCAGGTGTCGAGAGTATCAACAACTCTTTTCCCTCGAAGTAGATAAAAGCCTGATATGTGTCAAGCAAGTTCTCCTTACGGCGTAATCCACAAAGTGAAGCAAAGTTCTTCTTCACGCTGCTTTCTTTGCCAGTGCCTCCGATCCCACTCGTGTTGCCATGTTTGGCTATCTCCTTTTATATAATAGCGCCATATCTCCCTACTTCCATGTAATCCTCTTCCCGAAGCTTTGTGGAAATCATCTGAACGTTTCTCCATCATGACCTCCACCAAGTGCATTGTGTTTCTACCTCTTTGTTCCTTGAAAGTTTTGTACCACTCCCAGGATACCCGTGGAGCTTGAAACATTCCGACATTTCATGTCTGGAGCTGTTGATGCTCACAAATGAGCTTAGCTTTCTCTCTTTAGATCTTCTAAAACCTCTGGCCTGCAGGATTGCCAATTTCAGCACCATTAGTCCACTTAGGGTTTGTCCTCTCCCAATCCTGTGGTCCTTGATGACATATTTTCATTTTCGACATTTTCACCATCAAGGCACACTCCGTCTAAATTCTCCACATTAACCGGTGTCTTACTCCCCTTTCTCCACTCGTGCACCATTGAATATGCCTTATTCCCTTTGTTGGTAGGGGATCCATAATCAAATGCGACTTGAATCATAGGAATCATTTAATCTCATCAAAAATTGATTCAACAGTAATATTGTAGCATCCCGGATGCTTGTTATTTCACAATTACAAGCGCGAGCAGTGCCCAATTGTTATACTCGTCGAAGTTTCTTGACTTCGTGAAGTACACAACAAGCGAATTGTTTCCTTGAGTTGATGTCACAATATCCTTCATAATTGATATAAAAGCTTGTTCCATTACATTCTCCCGAACTCTGTGATAATGTCTTCCCACAACTCATGCCAGGAAGTTCACATCTGAAAGGCATCAACAATATCAGGCGTAATAGTATTCAGGGATCAACTAGTAACCGCCAGATCCACACGCTTCCATTGTTCAGAATTATGGTGCATCGAGCGCTTGGAAGCGGAGTATGCTGCCATTGACAAATCTAATTTCGTCTTAGCTCCCAATCGCTATTCACATGCGTTGCTCCCAGATGGGTAATTATTACAGCGAGGTGGAGTTGAAACAAGTAGTAAACACGGATGATCCGATCCGTGGGGTGGTATGGATCTTCTTATTTCTTTGTCCCGATTAGCAATAATCTCGCCTGGCGGCGTCCTCTGCGGCAACCCACATTATTCAGCTCGGCGTTTATTGTTCATAGCTATTCGAACCTCATGCTCACGGATACCATGAAGAATTATGTAAAAAGTGATTTTAAGGAAAAATCTTTAGAAGCGTATTATTAAAACTACGATCAACCGATCACGATCTGATGAAGTATTTATAAGCTAAGAAAATGAAGGATGAGCTAAAACTTGGACAAGTTGCTAAACTATTAAAGACAAAACGTGTTTCAACTTTATTAAAGGTCTTTGAGATAAAAGAGGCAGAAATTTGGCATCAAATACTCGATATGACCGCCACACATGGCGCATGACCTAACAAAACTAAAAAGGAACCTATCGATAAAAATCCCAATCACAAGCCACATGAGTTGGTTGTAACATCAAAACAACAAGGTACCAAAACCATGCCAAAAATAAAGAGAGTCTAAACTCTCGTTAAAGCCATGGAAGACTCCCTCCCGATTAAAAGCGACCACTTTCCCCAATGCGGTTCTATCACAATGGAAAGAGCACATGTTCGGTTTGTCGTGCTCCTGCGCGACTCTGAGGATACAATCAACACCGCGTTCCGCTTTTTATAGGTAAACATTGCGAGGCAAGATTAGTGAATGCATTTACATAGAAAATGTTTAAGCTCGTTTTTATACCCCAAGCTTCCACACATCTGCCACATCTTCCACTCCCTCTATCTCTTATGGCTACGACTCTCCCTTCCACGCAATCTTGTCCAATTTGGACTCACAAAGGCTCTTATAAGCGACTTCAGGAATACTTACTACGATCAGGAGTTAGAGTCCCAAAGAACTCCAATCTATCTCTCATACAGGCGGATAGGATGGAAATAGCTCTAACTTCTTGGGGATTACAAATTCTCTAAGCCTTATTCCATTTTCTCTTCTCTTCTAGATTAATTCACTCACCCAAAAATGGTTTTTCAAGGTAAAGTGGATACTACACTCTTTGTTTTTGAAAAGGGAGCAAGATAATCTATTAGTTCAAATTTATGTTGATGATAGTATATATATTTGGTGCTACTAATGAATCTTTTTGTGCAATAAATTTTCAAAATTGATACAAAGTAAATTTGAGATAGTATAATGGGAGAACTCAATTTCTTCCTTGGACTTCAAATAAAACAATGTCAAGAAGACATTTACATATCTTCTACACCATGAGAACTTCTAAAAGTTCGGAATGCAAAGAAAAAAAAAGTTGCAACTCAATGGCAAGCAAACATCCAAGGTAGACAAGGATGAAAAAAGTATACCGGTTGATGAAATCAAGTATCGAGGAGAGGTATGATTGGTAGTTTATTTTATTTAACAACAAGTAGACCCGATATTCTTCGTAATCGTATATCCATGCACTCGATTTCAAAGCAATCCCAAAGAGAATCTCATTTAAGTGTCGTTAAAAGAAATTTTAGATATTTAAAAGACACTATTTCATATAAACTTATTTCATCGAAAGAATGAAATTTTTCTTTAAAATGATATAGTGACTCGGATTATGCGGTAGTATGATGATGATCGTAAAAATTACATCGGCTTCGTGTCAATTTTAGGTGATTTGCCTAGTTTCGTGGTTTTCAATGAAATAAATTGTGTATCTTTATCAGCGGCGGAAAATACATTTCCATGGCTTTCAATTTGTTATACACAATTACTTTGGATGAAACAAACTTTAGCGGATTATAAATTTTCCTTTGAAAATATTCTATTTTTGTGACAATCGTTCGCTATAAATATTTCTCAAAATTTGGTTCATCACAATCCCAGACAAAACATATTGAGTTCGACATTATTTTTGAGGTATTGTGTTTTCAAAATGAAAATTTGAGATGTGCTTTGTTCGTCTCTACATAAACTCGCACGGATATTTTTACAAAATCATTATTTGCGAGTCTTTTACCTCAATTTGAGCTCGTTTAGTGATTAATGTGATTTTTTGCATGTATTTTGGGGCATAATTATGGATATAATTGGTAGATAATAAGCATGCATTAACTTCGATAAAATGGGTTGTATTCTCTTTTGTGGAAAAGATTACGTCTCTTTGTGGAAAAGATACGTTTTGCTCGTTTTGTAGGAATTTAGCGATATTTTGAGTATACGTGGCAAATTCGAGCATGGAGATAAATAATTGTCAAGGTTTAAGTGCATACACGAAGTTTGGAGCTAAGCCGAGAAAAGTCGAGATAAATTGGGCAAGAAATGGTCACGCGAGGGCAACGTGTGCGGCAAAGCACGGCCGTGCGTGTGAAAGCTAAAGAACTCAAAGTTAGCGGTGGCGTATGGGCAAGTCGTGCGTCAGCGCGACCGTCGTCATTTGAGAACAACCAATTATTCTGGCCAGCGCGCATGACCCGGTCGTGCGTAAGCGCACCCACGTGCGTACGTGCGATAATCCCCCAAATGCGACCGAGCACGTTGACCTAAGTTTTGCCCAAACTATATAAACCAAATAAACGCACACAATGGGAGGCTGAGAGGAGACCTTAAAATTCAAGGCAAATAGCTACTTCACCAAGGAGGAATCAAGAGAAGGATCGGGTCGCATTCGAGGCTTGAGGATTGAAGATAAATGAGGAGAATTATTGATATCCTAAGTTTTATCACTTCATTTGTATCTTAATATTCCATTAGAGCTTGATTTGAGCATGAACAATTTGTCTATGAGTTGTTTATACATCATGTGTAGCTAAACATCTTGTGATTTTCGAGTTTGGAAGTAGATTAATTGACTCTTGTTGGATCTTTAATCTTAGTTGAAGTTATTATTTTGAAACCTATTTGAGTACTTTGCTTTAATTCTTGTTTTATCATTTGACGATGATTTAGCATGTTTGATGTATTGATTCATAATTCGAGAGATGAGCTTCAATACTAGGTCTTGAGTACTTGACATGAATATTTGCATAATTGAGAGATTTGTGGATATTTGTGAGGATATTTGATCTTTGGTGCATTTGGGAGTTGTGTGTCTTATGTTGAGTAGAGATGCTAACATAGATATTTCAATCCACATTTATATACATCTCGAGAGGGAGGATAAAATATCTTTGTGATCGTCTTATAGAAATATTGATAATAACTTTGGCTTTTGATTAAATCGGATAATAAGAGAGATATTAATCAAAACCATAACCCGGGAATCAATTTCATTCTCTTGATATTTCAATCATTACTCTTGCTTTATATTTTTATGGTAAATCTTATCTTAGTTTTCCAACAACAAACATCAATTGTGATCATCTAAATAAAAATAATAATATTTTGATCCCAACATAGTACATCAATTTATTAGACTTTGTGGATACGACCTTGCTACCCTATTCTATAAACTACACCGTACACTTGCGGTGAAGCTAAAAATAAGGCTAACATTTATGCATAATGCATATCGAAGATAAAGCTTTATATATACATTTTAAGCATTTTATTGTCATTAAAAAGTTTTGGGGTGAAAAATCAAGTTTTGAACTTCGAAACATAGACGAACAAGCACATGTCGTCATAGGGTAGCGACCGGTCGCCTTATGTAAAAATTAGGTCATTTTCTTTTCTTCTTCACAATCTCTATTCTTCCTAAAATACCATATGTGCGGGAAATTTCCCCTTTATTCAAACTCTCTCCCTAATATCTCAACAAATCTCTTAATTGTTATTACTAATCTTCTTCTTTTTGTGAGTTTCATTAATATGGCACCCCCAAAGAATTTTACCGGTTCAAATTCAAACCTCAAGCGAAGAAGTGTCGGAGAGAGTTTGTCTTCTTCTCGACAAATTACGGATGAACAACGTGAAATAAGGGCTACCCGATGAGAAAGCACACACGGGCAAGTCGAGAAATCAAAATCGCCAACTCCGGGCTCTGAAGCCTTGTTAAGCCCCAGCCTATTTTTAGCTTCACATGAAGTGTACGGTGTAGTTTATAGAATAGGAGTAAGCAAAAGGTCGTATCCCGGAGACTAATAAATTAATATGCTAAGTATTGATCGAAGATAGTCTTATTTTTATTTAGGCGATCGAAATTTGATGATTGTTGTATTGAGATTAAGACAATTTAAATCACTAAAACACAAGATTAAGATAATACAAATGATAGAAGTATCAAAGATAATGAAATGGATTTCAGTTAAGGTTTCGATTAATAATCCTCTTGTTGTCGGTTTAATCAAGCCATGTTATTATCAATATTCTATAAGGCGATCACAAAGCTATTTTATCCTCCTCTCGAGATGCATATAAACGTAGATTGAAATACTTATGCTAGCATCTCTACTCAACATGAAGCATTCCAACTCCCAAAAGTTTAAAAGATCAAATGTCCTCACAAATATTTACAAACTCTCGATTCATGCAAATATTTTGTGTCGAGTGTCAAAGATCTAATATTGAAACTCATCTCTCGAATTATGAATCAATATATCAAACAAGTTAAATCATTGATCAAGTGATAAAACAAGAATAAGCTCAAAATACCGAATAGGCTTCAAGATAATAACTTCAACTAAGATTAAAACATCCAACAAAGAGTTCATTAATCTCTTCAAAAAGGAAATCTCAAGAGTTTAGCTACACATGATTTCTAAACAACTTATAAACAAAGTGTTCAAAGTCATTACAAATGAAAATGAAGATTGAAACTAAAATAGAAGCAAGAAAAAAACTTAGGAACATCGACAATCTCTCGATATATCTCTTAAGTTTTCAAGCTCGATGCAACTTAGATTGTCTCCTTGATATCTCCTTCCAGAGTTGACCCTTGTCTTGTGTTGTAGATCCCAAAAATGCCAGAATATCCCTGTGTGCGCCCCCAAAAAGCCTTTTTATACCCACCTTCAAGTTTAGGGCATAATGGTGCAGATTATGGGATTCGGTGCGGGCCGCACGGTGGTGCGCCACGGACGGGTTACCCGTGCGCCCAAGATGGTGCGCCCGGAGCGTGGCCTACCCGTGCGCCATCGAGCGAGACTCAAAGTTTCTTTATTAGGGGGTGCACGGGTGGTGCAGAGGCACGAAAACCCATGTGCTTACGACTTTTCCTTAGGCGGCTCAACTTTCGCTCTTTTTGGCTTCACTTTTCGTATACTCACTCGATTCTCGGAAGTGTTTCCACTTTGCTATCTCGTATTAGAAGTATTCAATTAGCTTCAAATATCATGAAATTCCTACAAAATAAGCAAAGTGTAATATCTTTTCCACAAGGAGTGAATATGTAACATTTCGCAGTATGTGCATGTTTACACATCATTATAGCCAGAAATCGCCTCGAGAATACATACAAAACTCACACCTATCAAAATCCCCAAACTTAGCTGTTGGCCGTCGATCAACAATGTTTAGAACACAAAAGCACAACGGAGGGAGATAAGAATAACAGGCGCACACGGTGAACCCACAAGAAGATCCATATTGTTCGTCATGAATGTTGAGCACTGTTGATCAAGCCTCAATTATCGGATCAAAAGAACACGCCTCAAGTAAAACAAAGTGAAATGCTCTGAATTCCAACTCTCAAAGTTAAGTGTATACTCTCATCTCACGAGGATATAGGACATGTTTACACTCAAATTAATTCGATGTCGCAAAATTACCATAGGCTTGCAATTCGTCTCATATCTCCACTAGAGTGTATGCAATTTGTGAATCAAAAGGACTTTCTCATTTGGTTGTAATGAAGGCTCTTTGGTTTTGGGTAGGAAATTTTGGATAAAGTGACTCAAACTCGAGTATATAGACCGATGAACATATCAATCATTTTCATTACAATCCCATATGCTACTCCAATCATCCCTCATTTTTATCAACTTTATTTATCTCCATTTCCTTTCTTTCTTTTGAGAATCGCCTCAAATCACAATCCTTCGCCCCCAAGTTTATCAACTTTTCAATTTTTTCATTTGTGCATTTTCAACACTTTTTTTTCAACTCCTTTCCTTCCTCTTTTTGTTCCATTTAACCAAGTATACTTACTTATCTCTTTTCAATTCCCACCCATTCATCCTCATTCATTCCTTTACTCAGCGCTATACATTCGAGTTTAAGGCGATGGATATATTAAGATCAAGGGTTAAATTTTGTGGTTATCAAAGAAATAGGCTATAGGCTCAACTTGACTAACTAGGAATTTCAACATCTTTAGGTAGGTAAAAGGGCAGAATTTAGCAAAGATGGCCTTTAATCACATTCTGGTCGCATACAACATGTGGCCTTGTGAGAGATACCCCGAAAGCAAGTTCTAAATTTTAACAACATGAATGATACACTCAAATCACAACAAATTGCACAAGATACAAGCGGTAAAGGCTCAAAAAGCTCACATGCTTGCAATTATGTAATTCAAAGCATCAAACCAAGTTTTCCATATCAACATGCTCAATGTTATCTATTCAAAGGCTCAATCAACTCATAACCAACATCCAATCCCAACAATATGAATATTCAATCAACACACAAACAACCGGTTGCAACATGCCCGGTCAACTAACTCTCTAACCACTCGAAAGCAATAGGCGTGCTAAAGTTATAAACGTGCTTGATGGCTCAAGCTACTCTGAAAACCTTGGCAAGTGCACCTATCGTTTTGTAGTATAGATTATTAGTCCAATTAAGTGTCATTCCCGAAGATTGTAAGTACTAATAATTACCGTCTTTTTGTTATCTAATCTAGTAATTTTCAGGAGTTTTGTTTGTTAAAATGGAAAATGGAAAATAGAGAATTTAAGATAATTGTAACTTACAAAAAGAAATCAAATAAAAATAGATTGTAGAATGAGAAATCAAGAGATAGAAATGTGTTGAATGTAAATCCCTAGAATGTTTTGTGATTCAATCAAGATAAAAATACAACCATAAGCCCTTAAGCAAAAACCAACCTCTTTTAATAAAATCTCATGTTATGTGGGTAGTAGAAATTCGATTTAAGTTAAACCCTCATCCACTTGAATAACTTCTAATCTCAAGTTGATTAACTGAAATATCTTTCTAGTTAAAACCCTCAAGATAGCATTATAACGATTTGTGACCCTAATCCGGAAAGATTTATGTCGTCTTATATCTAGGATTGCATGCAACTCTTTTCACTTATATAGGTTCTATTTCACCATGAATCTCTCGATTTCCCGGATGAAAAATAAACTTCAAATCAATATTGCGCATATACCAATTCGAATGAATAAAAAGCATAATATAAGTGAATCACACAAAACATGAAGATTTTATTAAGAACATACAAGCCTTAATCACAATTCATTCAGAGTTCATTACATTCAAACTAGAAATTTAGCTACATGGCTTTGACAAAAAAGTATACTACACAAGAAGATATGAATAAAATGAACATGGTGTACTTAGCGCTTATTCAAGACCAATACAAGACTTCCTCCTTGGTTGATTGCAATGATGTTGAGCTCCAAGCCTTCTCCTCTATTGCTCTTCAACTTCCAACTCTACCTCTCTTTTATCCTCTCAATGTATTTTGCTTTGAAACTTAGAATATACAATGAATATACAATGAATCTCTCTATCAATGAATACTACATGAATTCCCCATTTCCAACTCAAACTCTTGGCTTTTATAGGCACCATCTTTGTGAAAGAACACATCAATAATGCTTTAACAAATGCTCACTTCTATGGTTGTTGGTTGAATCATTGTGTGCATATTCATGGTTGAGTTGGTTGAATCATTGTGTCCACATGACAATTGAGGGAATAATAGAGCTTGGTGCACATCAAAATGAGGTGTAAAGTTGCTCAAAGGTTTGTCAAAAAGCAAAAAGGGAAAGTCTCCATAATTTTAAGCCAAAGAAAAACCAGTCTGGCCAGAAAAGCACGCCCGTGCTTTCGCGGGCAGGTAGTGTTTTGGAATTTCCCATTTCTGTAGTGTGAAAAGCGCGGCCTGGCCGTGTTTGGTGCGTCGGGTCGAAAAATTGCTCGTTTTAACTTCTAAAAAAGCGATTCGTGCTTAAAAACACACCCTGCCCGTGTTTGACTGAAAAGGCCGAAATGACGCGTTTAGCTTGGGATTTTAGTGTTTTTGCATCGAAACCCGGGTATGTTTTGACATGAAACCATGGCCCCAAAATTCACAAAAAAAACAGCTCAAATCATCAATCTACACCAATAAAAGCACCTCAGAGTAAATGAACCATGTACAATCAAAAATTTATGAAACTAACAATAAAATAACTCAAATCATACTTAAATATACACATAAAACATGCATAAAAAGACCACTTATCAAACCACCTCAACTTTGAACTTTGCTTGTCCTCAAGCAAAACATTAAATCAAAAAAAATGATTCAATAAATTAAAACACACAAGGATTTTTTTATTTCAACACATTGAACACAAGCGGTCAAAGTTCTTAGCCTTCTCAGCGAATTAACCATTCGGTAAAAACACAATTTTGCAAGCGATCATTGTCAAGAAAAGCGTAACATCAATGAGGACATTATTCAAACTTGGAAATCATCACTCCACAAATATTGATAGTTATGAATAACTTCAATTCAATAATGTCATGAAAATACAAAGAATTCAATGGATCATTGTAGTTAGCTACTAGTCATATAACAAGCTTTTGAACTTTTATTGGAATGAGAATTCAAGGAATATACATTCTTTCGATTTTTTTTTTGTAGAGGTCTTTCGAGGGCATTTCTTCCACTAGGTTTATATTTTGAATTTTCGTTCAAACACTCTTAGGGTGGTTTCCATACTCATATTTGTGTCGCCGTTTTCGTAAAAGACAAACATGGGAGGCTCATGAATGCTCTGATTACTAAGCAACAACAAATAGAGGAGTATAACCTCGATTGGATTCCTTTTTTTTTCTTCTTCTTCTTTTTTCATTTGTTTTTTCACAAGCTTGGTATAACAACTAGTTAACCACCACTAAATCATGAATTCTCAAGCGTTCATAACACTAAGCTTTGTGATAAAGTACATGCCATAACAAATCAAGTATTATGGAGTTGGAAATCTCGTCAAAATTTAGTACACATCTCGCATCAATCTATCATAGACAATCAATTGCTTCACATTAAAAACATAAATCAAAAGTTAATTTTTTGGTGTAATTGGGCTAAGTTATTGACTAGCAAACACTCAATTTGTTAAAAAAATTACCTCTTTGATCGATAACCTAAAAATAAGCAAGCACACACGGACTAAGAATGTAATTGCACCCCTCCAACTTTAAAGGTTCACATTGTCCTCAATGTGAAAGAAAGATGAACGAACACAAACAAAACAGCAAAAATCAACCCACTAGAAGAAAATAAAAAGGGTGAAAAAGAAAAATACGACCTTACTAGAAAAGTGAAATCGGTGACAGGCGACTATTGGGTTGTTTAGTCGAGACCTTCATCGGCATCTTCATACCTAATCAAGGATACACAACTCGAATACCGTGAAATCATCAAATATATATATATATATTTTTATTTTTTTGAGTTTTTTTTTTTTTTTTAATAAAAACACGGCAGGGCGTGTTTCATGCAATTTTTCGATAATTTTTTTTTTTTTTTTTTTTTTGAAAAACACGGCCGTGTTGATGCAATTTTCTACAAAACTTTGGATTTTTGAACACGGCGAGGGGGTGTGTTCGCGGGTGGGTGGCCGAACACGGCCGTCTTTTTAAACGGCCGGGAGGCCGTTTTTTTTTTTTAAAATTTTTTTCAATCCCCAAGCAATAAAAAAAAATTAAGTAAGAGAAAATGCACACAAAATGCCGGGTTGCCTCCGGTTGCGCTTCTTTAAAGTCGTATAACTGGACCGTTTACCCAAGCGTGGAGATTAGTCGGGTGGAGCTTTGGACTTATGAAAATCCCTTAGGTATTTAGTAGTATTACCTCAGCTTTATGCTTCAAAATGTGCTCTTTGAACTTTCAGGTCCCCTTTCGGGCATAAGCTTCCAACATGGACTTTGAACAACACTTTTCTCCAAGAGATTTTTAGATTTCTCATCGTGCAACGAAATTGAATCGACAAAAGAACAAGTACTATCCTTTTCAATATCAACATGAATTTTAAAAATTACTTGTTCATCTCCCACCCTCAAAGTTAATTTTCCCTCATGCACATCAATGATTGATGCCGTAGCCAAGAAAGAACGCCCAAGAATTAGAGGAACCTCAATATCATCATGCATGTCAAGAATAACAAAATCAACTGGGAATATGAATTTATCGATCTTGACTAACACATCATTAATAATACCTCTAGGATGTTTAATCGATTTATCAGCTAAGTGAATGTCCATCCTAGTAGGTTTGATTCATTTAATCCCATATGCTTGAATGTATCATAAGACATCACGTTGATACTAGCTCCCAAATCGGCTAGTGCCCTATTAACAGGTAAATCATCAATTGTGCAAGGGATAATAAAGCTTCTGGATCATTAAATTTTTGTGGTAGTTCATTGGAATGACATTTATCATTCAATTGCACATTTGATAATTTGTTAAACTTATTTTCACTAGGAATGATGTCATTAAGATCCCTAACATGCTTTGAAGGAGGTTGAACAAGTGGAATATTAGTATGTAATTGCTTGAAAGAATCAAAGTACTTACCAAATTTGTCCTCCCTTCTATCTTGATTAAACTAAAGTAAGAATCTTGGGCTTGTGATACGCAACCACCTTTTCACGGGTTTGTCATCCCCACATATTTCTGCATGGGAGTGTTATGATCATATGGAACATTGATGGTGATTGCTTTTACATGCTCTCTTGGGTTTGGCTCGGTGTTACCCAGAAGCAAACTTCCTTGTGGTCTTTCGGAAATCATTTTTGCAATCTGTCTATTTGGTTTTTCAGTTATGGATAGATGCCTCCGATTTCTTAAAGATGTCTCTGACTTGGAATCAGTATCTATTGATTGCACAAACTTTGTTATAAGATCTTCCAAGTTAGGCTTACCTTGATTTTTCTTGAACTCGGAAGGCGTGTGTAGGTTAGGATTGGGATTAGGCGTGGTTGACCTTGATTTCCCAAGTGAAATTGGGATGTTGTCGCCACCCAGGATTGTATGTGTTGCGTAAGGATTATTTGGGTAATTTTGGCTTGATTCCCAACGTAATTGGCTGTTCGGCTTGTGGTATTGTGTGTGGGCAGTCCTGATTATTATGTAATCCCCGCAAGTTTCACAAGATAAAGCGGCGCGGTGGTGGTGGTTTAGGAGCTGCTAGATCGTCGATCTTTTTGGGTCAAAGCTTTGACTTGTGCGGCTAGTGTAACCACTTGCATCTGCATTATAAACACCCATTGCTCGTTAGGTTTACCTTATACGGATTGCCATTGATAGCCATTCATGGCCATTCCTCTATCGGATCTTGAAACTTCCGGTGTTTTATTGTTCAAAAGTTCCCGTACGCCGCGTAAATCATTTGCCTTGTTGAGAAGTAGCCCATTGTAAAATGTTTGGACTTGCATCCAAATAGGAAGACCATGTGATGTGGGCATTTCCGCAGCAATTCTTTGAATCTCTCCCCAGTGTCGTACAAGGTCGCAAATGCGTCTTCTTGAGTGAATGAAAAGATTTCATTCTCAACCGTGCGATTTTGCTTAGGTGGAAAATACTTCAAAAGGAACTTTTCGGCCATGATGCTCCATGTTGTGATTGTTCCTTTGGCAAAGTATTTAGCCATTGTTTAAAGACGTCCGAAGAGTAAATGGGAACAGCGTAAGCGGATGGCATCGTCGGAAGACCCCATTGATTTTGAATGTATCGCAGATTTTGAGAAAATTTGCGATATGATTATTTGGATCTTAAATGCGGTAGGCAGTCAAATTGAACAAACTGTTGCACCATCGAATGACATTTGGTTTTATTTCAAAATTATTGGGCCGCACAATGAACTCACGATACTGGGGCGTGCCGTCCCATGGATGGTTTGGCATAATCGTACATAGTTCTTTATTCATCCGCCATGCCGGAAATCTTTGCTTTCGTTAATATCTTCTTGGTATCGTATTAGTTTTCCTCGTGTTACTACCGGTGGTGTCGCTGACTTCCAAATTCGCGCAGTAGGCATACACGCGGTAAACAAAGAGGATAAGTATAAACCAAGACTTATAAAGATAGATAAAAAGAAAGATAATGGTAAAATAAAAAAAAATAAAAAAATGATTAAATTAACAAAAATAAAGCGTTCTTAATATTACAATCCCCGACAGCAGGCGCAAAAAAACTTGATGGCTCAAAAGCTACTCTAGAAAACCTTAGGCAAGTGCACCTATCGTTTTTGTAGTATAGATTATAGATGAGTGTCATTCCACGAAGATTGTAAGTACTAATAATTAACGTCTTTTTGTTATCTAATCTAGTAATTCTCAGAGTTTTGTTCGTTAAAATGGAAAATGGAAAATAGAGAATTTAAGATAATTGTAACTTACAAAAAGAAATCAAATAAAAATAGATTGTAGAATGAGAAATCAAGAGATAGAAATGTGTTGAATGTAAATCCTCTAGAATGTTTTTGTGATTCAATCAAGATAAAAATACAACCATAAGCCCTTAAGCAAAAACCAACCTCTTTTAATAAAATTTCATGATATGTGGACCGTAGAAATTCCGATTTAAGTTAAACCCTCTATCGTAGCGAATAACTTCTAATATCAAGTTGATTAACTGAAATATCTTTCTAGTTAAAACCCTCAAGACATAAACATTATAACGATTTGTGAATTCCCATATTAGGTTTGACCCTAATCCGAAGAAGATTTATGTCGTCCTATATCTAGGATTGCATGCAACTCTTTTCACTTATATAGGTTCTATTTCACCATGAATCTCTCGATTTCCGGATGAAAAATAAACTTCAAATCAATATTGCGCATATACCAATTGAATGAATAAAGCATAATATAAGTGAATCACACAAAACATGAAGATTTTATTAAAAACATACAAGCCTTTAATCACAAATTCATTTTAGAGTTCATTACATTCAAAAACTAGAAATTTAGCTACACATGGCTTTGACAAAAGAGTATACTACACAAGAAGATATGAATAAAATGAACATGGTGTACTTAGCTCTTATTCAAGACCAATACAAGACTTCCTCCTTGGTTGATTGCAATGATGTTGAGCTCCAAGCCTTCTCCTCTATTGCTCTTCAACTTCCAACTCTACCTCTCTTTTATCCTCTCAATGTATTTTGCTTTGAAACTTAGAATATACAATGAATATACAATGAATCTCTCTATCAATGAATACTACATGAATTCTCCATTTCCAACTCAAACTCTTGGCTTTTATAGGCACCATCTTTGTGAAAGAACAAATCAATAATGCTAACAAATGCTCCACTTCCATGGTTGTTGGTTGAATCATTGTGTTCACATTCATGGTTGAGTTGGTTGAATCATTGTGTCCACATGACAATTGAGGGAATAATAGAGCTTGGTGCATCAAAATGAGGTGTAAAAGTTGCTCAAAGGTTGTCAAAAAGCAAAAAGGGAAAGTCTCCATAATTTCCGCCAAAGAAAAAACCAGTCTGGACGAAAAGCATGCCCGTGCTTTAAAAGCATGGGCAGGCCGTGTTTTAGGAATTTCCCGAACACGGCCGTGCTTGAAAAGCACGGCCTGGCCGTGTTTGGTACGTCGAAGTCGAAAAATTGCTCGTTTTAACTTCTAAAAAGCACGGCCGTGCTTAAAAACACACACCTGCCCGTGTTTGACTGAAAAGGCCCCGAAATGACAGCGTTTAGCTTGGGATTTTGAGTGTTTTTGCATCCGAAACCCCGGGTATATTTTGACATGAAACCATGGCCCAAAATTCACCAAAAACAGCTCAAATCATCAATCTACACCAATAAAAGCACCTCGAGTAATGTGAACCATGTACAATCAAAAATTTATGAAACTAACAATAAAATAACTCAAATCATACTTAAATATACACATAAAACATGCATAAAAAGACCCTGAAATACATTCCATTAGCATCCCAATATCATCAATGGCAACAACAAAGTAAGGGATTAAAGCTAACATATTAGGTGATGCAAATTCACTTCCCTACTTGACTTTGATCGATCAACTACCCCAAAAAAGCAAAAATTATGGCCATTCTAGACAAGTATTAGCTCAAACAATCATTGGCCATGCCTTATTCATCAATATTTCATCCAAAATCTCCTCAATTACACAAGCCCACAAGGTGTTTGATAAATTGCTTCAAAGAGTTTTTCATTCAAAACATAGCAAAAATATCAAAGCTAGCACCAATCATGATTCCCATTACATAATTGACAAGAAATTCACAAGGAAAAACGATGCTCTTACCGGAATTTTTGAATTTCGACTCAAATTGAACAACTTGAACCCTAGGTGCTTTATCTTCAATTTTCTTCAATCACACTTGAATACAATGCAAATTGTGGTTCTAATGTGATGGGGGAGTGATTAAATGGGAGAATTTAGGTAGAAATTGCAAGAAATTTTGAAGGCAAGGAAGTTTGAGAGATGGGCGCGCGATTTGGGAGTTTGAGAATAAGAGCAGTTTTTTAAAGCGCTCTTATTTATGCCCCTTCCGAAAGGCGCACGGGTGGTGCATCAAAGCACGGGCTACCCGTGCGCCACCCCCTAGAATGCCTCAACTCTCTGTAGGGCGCACGGGTGGTGCGTCGAGCACGGAGCTACCCGTAAGACCGTATAGTAATTCATGTATTTTTTTTTGAAAAAACACACAAAATTAGGATAAAACACATACACAAAGAAAAATATAAAAATTAAAAAATTTGAAATCCCACTAAAAACCGTTGGGTTGCCTCCCAACAAGCGCTATAGTTCGTCTTTAGCTTGACGCCTTTGTTTTTGTTCCGTTCAGTCACAGGTCTCGCAAGGTGATGGATGTCACCTCCTCTTGATTGCCTCGGTGGAAGTAATGCTTCATCCTCACGCCATTTACCATGAAGGTCTCACCATCTTTTGTTAACAATTCCACAACGCCGGGAGGATTCAATATTTTCTTTATCACGAAAGGCCCAGACCACCTAGATATGAGTTTTCCGGAAAAAGTTTAAGGCGTGAATTGTACAAGAGGACGGGTTCCCCTGGTAAAAACTCGTTTCTTGATCATTTTGTCGTGCCATCGTTTGGTTCTTTCTTTTTGTAATGTCGGAATTTTTCACGCTTCATCCCGAAATTCTTCCATCTCATTTAAATGGAGCAACCTTTCTTCACCCGGCCTTTTGAAAATCCAGATTTAGTTTCTTGACCGCCCAAAATGCTTTGTGCTCCAATTCTACCGGCAAATGGCATGACTTCCCAAAGACAAGTTGATATGGAGATGTGCCCAACGATTGTCTTATATGCAGTCCGATACGCCCATAGAGCATCATCCAATTTTAATGCCCAATCCTTTCGGTTGATGTTAACCGTCTTCTCAAGAATCTATTTGATCTCCGGTTGGCTACTTACTTCGGCTTGCCCATTAGCTTGTGGATGGTATGCCAATGCAACTTTATGTTTCACCCCATATTTTGCCAACAATTTGCTAATCAATTTATTTACAAAATGCGACCCTCCATCGCTAATTAAAGCTCTTGGAGTCTTAATCGAGTAAATATATTTTTATTAAGGAACTTCATCACAATTTGGGCATCATTTGTTTTGGAATGAATCGCCTCTACCCAACCGGGATACATACTCACTCGCAAGTAGAATATATTGATAGCCGAAGATGATGGAAATGGGCCCATAAATTCAATCCCCAAACATCGAACAATTCAACCGATTACGTTTGTCATCGGCATCTCGTGTCTTCGGAAATGTTGCCCATTCGTTGACACTGTCACATTGTTGCACAAACAAATAATAGTCATTAAATAAAGTGAGCCAATATAGCCCACTTTGCAATACCTTATTGCGCCAGTGCGAGTGGGGCCAAAATGTCCGCGGAGGAGCGGAGTAACTTGTTGTAGGACTCTCCCATTCTTCTTGAGGCACGCATCTTCTTATGATTTTGTCCGCGCACCTCTTAAAGAGTAGGGGTCATCCCACATGTAGAACTTTACATCATGTAAGAATTTCTTCTTTTGATACGGTGATAGATCCGGAGGTAGAACTCCGGCAGCCAAGTAGTTGACAATGTCCGCATACCACGGGAACTTTGCCTCAAGCATGAGTAATTGTTCATCGGAAACTCCTCTTTTATTAATCCCGTACTTCCTTTTGCTCCTCTTGATTTTCTAATCGAGACAAGTGGTCTGCTTACCACGCGTTCGCATCCTTTTCGGGTCCTTGACTTCCACATCAAACTCTTGCAATAAAAGATCCATCGAATCAACCTCGGTTTCGCATCCGTCTTGTCAAAGAGGTATTTGATAGCCGCATGGTCGGTATACTGTCGTTTCGTCGATCAAGTAAGATCGAATTTATCGAATGCGAAAACAATCGCCAACATCTCTTTCTCGGTTGTGGTATAATTATGTTGAGCACCGGCCCAACGTTCGACTTGCATAGTAGATGGATCCGAACAATTTTTCCCTCTTTTGACCGAGAACAGCCCCAACCGCAAAGTCGCTTGCATCACACATCGGCTCAAATGGTTGACTCAATGCGGGGCGGACAGTATAGGTGCGGTCACCAATGCTATCTTCAGTGTTTCGAACGCCTGCAAACATTCATTGGGAAAAATGAAAGCAGCATCTTTTTCTAGCAATTAGCTCAAGGGCTTAGAAATTTTAGAAAAGTCACGGATAAACCTTCTGTAAAATCCAGCATGGGCCCAAGAAGCTCCGAATGGCTTTCTCGTTTGTAGGAGGTGGTAATTTCTCAATTGCTACAATCTTTGCCCGATCAACTTCCAAACCTGCGGAAGAGACTCGATGACCTAGCACAATACCATCGTGTACCATAAAATGGCACTTTTCCCAATTTAGTACTAGATTGGTCTCTTCACATCGCTGCAAGACTAGGGAAAGATTGTGAAGACAATTATCAAAAGAATCACCAAACACAGAGAAATCGTCCATAAATACCTAATAACTTTTTCAATAAGATCGTGAAATATAGCCATCATACAACGTTGGAAAGTGGCAGGTGCATTACATAAACCAAATGGCATGCGACGAAATGCAAATGTGCCATACGGACATGTAAATGTTGTTTTCTCTTGGTCTTCCAGCGCAATCATGATTTGATTGTACCCAGAATAACCATCTAAAAAGCAATAATAATCATAACCTGCAAGACAATCCAACATCATATCGATAAAGGGGAGGGGGAAGTGATCTTTTTGAGTGGCATCATTAAGTTTTCTATAATCAATACATATTCGCCACCTGTAACAATTCTAGTAGCAATTTGTTCCTCATTTTCATTTTCATTTTTCACCCCCCTTTTTTGGCACCACTTGTACCGGACTCACCCATGAACTATTAGATATAGCATAAATGATCCGGCATCCAACCATTTCAACATTTCCTTCCTAACCACATCTTGCATGATAGGGTTTAGTCGTCTTTGGTTTTGCCTGAGATGGTTTATAAACATCTTCCATCCGATTTTATGCATCACAACGGATGGACTTGTGCCTTTTAAATCGTTATAGACCATCCTAGTGCCGACTTATGTTTTCGTAAAACCCTTAACAGTTTATCAAGTTGAGTAGGAGTGAGAAGAGATGAAACGATTACGGATTTGCATTATTTGCCCCAAGGAATGCATATTTGAGGTTTTCCAGGTAATTGCTTGAGTTCCGAGTCGATGTTACTATTTGAGTCACGCACGGGTTGCACGTGCTCCAGTAAGCACGGCCCGTGTGCTCTTCAGAGACTTCAATTCTTCCCTCAGCATCATGCACGGGTTGCCCGTGCGTGGACGCATGGGTGGTGCGTTTCTGTAAGTTTGACTCCCTTATTTCTGGCTTTGCGTTCTCGCCTCTTGTGCTCTTAGGTAGTTCCTGCATATGATCTAAGGCACAAACATAGTCGTACAAATCTTGGTTATCAAAATCAAGTACAACACTCGACATTGAGCACGAGTGGGTTAGACCAAATTCCAAATCATCTGTAGACAATGTATGATCGACATAATCCTCAATGCATGAACTAACTATATCCAAGAAATTACAATTCTCCACCGAATCATGAAATTTCATTGCCTTATATATAGAAAATAAAACATGATCATTATTAACACGTAATGTGAGCTCCCCTTTTTGCACATCTATTAAGGTTTTACCCGTGGCAAGGAAAGGACGTCCAAGTATCAGTAGAACGTCTCGATCTTCTTCCATATCCAGAACCAAGAAATCCACGGGGAATATAAATTTATCAATTTTTACCAATACGTCTTCAATAATTCCCCTTGGATACGTAAGTGATCGGTCTGCAAGTTGCAATGTCACCGTAGTTGGCTTCACGTCGCCTTTAATCAAGCTTCACGAAAATGGACAAAGGCATCAAATTAATACTTGCCCCCAAATCACATAACGCTTTATTAAAGAAATTACCACCAATAGCACAAGGGATAGGGAAACTCCCCGGGTCTTTCAGTTTTTGTGGTAGCTTCCTTTGGATAATTGCACTACATTCTTCCGTCAAATTCACCGTTTCAAAGCTTGTCATCCTCCACTTTTTTGACATAACATCCTTAAGAAATTTCGCATAGTTCGGCATCTGTTCTAGTGCGTCTGTCCAAAAGGAATGTTAATGTGCAATTTCTTAAATATATCAAGGAATTTGGCAAATTGATCTTCAAGCTTTTTCTTTTGAAATCTTTGAGGAAAGGGAAAAGATATAGGCAACTTAGATATATTCGAGTTAGATGATGATTTTAGCTTCTCAGCCCCTGTTTGTTCCGCCTCTTTGTTCTCTTCTTTCCTATTTTCTTCAATATCATCCTTCATCACGGATTCTCCCGCTTAACGGCCTCGATGCTTCATCCGAAAGTTTGATTCCCAGATTTTTCTTTAGGCCCCTCATATTCGCACCGCCAGTAAACGAATCGCCTTGCATTGTTCCTTAGGATTCATTTCCGTATTACTTGGAAATTGACCCTTGTGATGTTGACCACCCACAATTGTAGCCAATTGACCCATTTGAGTCTCCAGATTCTTTATCGAGCTTGTCACTTGTTGTTCTATCTTATCCATCCGAGAGTCTTGCTAAGCGAGGCGGCTCCTCGTATCATTCATGAATGCATTAGATTGATTTATGAAGGAGGTGAGTGCATCTTCCAACGACAATTTGCCTTCCCCATTTTCGCCTCCACTTGAAGCATTAAATCCGTGCGGAGGTTGTAACTCATTCTTTGTATTTGCGTAGGAAAGATTTTCATGATTTCTCAACCCTGGATGGTAGTGCGTTGGGTTTGAATTATTCCGGAAATTGTTGAAATTCCGGTTATTCACATAATTTACCTCTTCCATCGGATATAGAAGAGCTTCACTACCCATGCTCGTGCCTGCTTCTGGCCCCTTCGTAAATACACTCAATTGAGTTGTCAAAGCCGCTACTTGTGCCGTCAATGTTTTAATTGGGTCTGAATCCGAAATTTTGGCTACTCGTTGTACATTAGATCTTTCGGATGGCCCTGGTAATCGTTCATCGGCGATTTCCTCAAGAAGGTTCAAGGCATGTTTTGGAAACTTTGCCAACAATGCTCTCCCATGCGGCATCCACAAATGCCTCGTCTCATCCCATTAAACCATTGTAGAAGAAACATAATCGTTGATCCTCCGGAAACCCATGTTGTGGACATCTACGTAACAAATCCCGAAACCTTTCCCAAGCCTCATACAAAGGCTCAAAGTCGAAATCGAATTGAGTAATCTCGCTTTTGAGTGTAAAAGTTTTGCTCGGTGGAAAGAATTTAAACAAGAACTTTTGGCTCGGTTCGTCCCATGTGCTTACACTCGCCTTGCGTCAAAGTACCCAACCAATTTCTCGCCTTATCTGTCAGAAAGAGAATGAGAACAGCGCAATCTTATGGCGTCATCCGAGACTCCGTTCATTTTGATCGTATTGCATATTTGGATAAAATGTGCAAGGTGAGAGTTAGGATCTTGATTTGCAAACCCCCAAAGCGATTACATTTGCACCATATTGATCGAGTGCGGTTTGAGCTCGAAGTTGTTGGCATTGATAGGAATATGGGCAATACCACCGTAATTACGATTCGTTTGTGGTGAAAGTAATCACGAATGGCTTCTTTGTTGAACCGTATCGGTAACTCGTTTCCACCATTGTTTGTCGGTATTGGTAACTCGTTCAAATCCCCATTATCGGATTGTGTTGTCTTTCACCCCGTCTAGTGGTAGATCGATTCTTCTCACGAAAGCCTCGACTTCCGGTATAAGCGGTATCAAGTCCCCTTGCCTTGAGCGCGTGTTCATGCACTACGGACCGAACTAAAAGAAACAAGTCAAATAATGAAGAATTAAAGTGAATCTAAAATGTAAAAAAAAATAAAATTGTCTAAATTAAAATTAATTCTATCTATCGCAATATTAGCACCAAAAATTGTATTAGTCAAGAACGGCGCCAAAAACTTGTTCGCCTTATTTTTAGCTTCACCGCAAAGTGTACGGTGTAGTTTATAGAATAGGGTAAGCAAGGTCGTATCCACGGAGACTAATAAATTAATATGCTAAGTATTGATCCAAGATAGTCTTATTTTTATTTAGATGATCGAAATTTGATGATTGTTGTATTGAGATTAAGGCAATTTAAATCACTAAAACACAAGATTAAGATAATACAAATGATAGAAGTATCAAGATAATGAAATGGATTTCGAGTTAAGGTTTCGATTAATAATCCTCTTGTTGTCCGGTTTAATCAAGCCATGTTATTATCAATATTCCTATAAGACGATCACAAAGCTATTTTATCCTCCCTCTCGAGATGCATATAAAACGTAGATTGAAATACTTATGCTAGCATCTCTACTCAACATGAAGCATTCAACTCCCAAAAGTTTAAAAGATCAAATGTCCTCACAAATATTTACAAACCTCTCGATTCATGCAAATATTTGTGTCGAGTATTCAAGATCTAATATTGAAACTCATCTCTCGAAATATGAATCAATATATCAAACAAGTTAAATCATTGATCAAGTGATAAAACAAGAATAAGCTCAAAATACTCAAACAGGCTTCAAGATAATAACTTCAACTAAGATTAAAACATCCAACAAGAGTTCATTAATCTACTTCCAAAACCTGGAAATCTCAAGATTTTAGCTACACATGATTTCTAAACAACTTATAAACAAAGTGTTCAAAGCCATTACAAATGAAAATGAAAGATTGAAACTAAAAGAGAAGCAAGAAAAACTTAGGAACGTCGACAATCTCTCGATATATCTCCGTTTTTCAAGCTCCGATGCAACCCGATTGTCTCCTTGATATCTCCTTCCAAGAGTTGACCCTTGTCTTGTGTTGTAGATCCCAAAAATGCCAGAATATCCCTGTGTGCGCCCCCCAAAAAGCCTTTTTATACCCACCTTCAAGTTTAGGGCATAATCTTTTGCAGTTATGGGATTCAGTAGCAGACACGGGTGGTGCGCCCATGCACGGGTTACCCGTGCGCCACCATGTTGAAATAATCCAAGTCTCTGTAGAGC
This sequence comes from Rehmannia glutinosa, assembly GCA_016081115.2. Lineage (NCBI taxonomy): Eukaryota > Viridiplantae > Streptophyta > Magnoliopsida > Lamiales > Orobanchaceae > Rehmannia > Rehmannia glutinosa. The sequence goes on from JABTTQ020002815.1 coordinate 28,518, forward strand.
GCACGGGTGGTGCATCGGAGCACGGGCTACCTGTGCGCCATCCCGGTGAATTCATTCCTTCTCTGTAGAGCGCACGGGTGGTGCGTCGGAGCGCGGCCTACCCGTGCGCCATGCAGAGACTTTGAGTTTCTTTATTCAGGGGTGCACGGGTGGTGCCTGAGACACGCCCAACCCGTGTGCCCCCTGTCTTTTCCTTAGACGCTCAACTTTCGCTCTTTTTGGCTTCACTTTTCGTATACTCACTCAGTTCTCCGTGTTTCCACTTTGCTATCTCTTATTCGTATTCAATTTGCTTCAAATATCATGAAATTCCTACAAAATAAGCAAAGTGTAATATCTTTTCCACAAGGGGTGAATATGTAACATTTAATGCGAGTATGTGCATGTTTACCCATCATTATAGCCAGAAATACGCCTCAGAATACATGCAAAACTCACACCTATCAATTACCATACTTCGTCGTACTATCTCGAAGGACAATGTTAAATGGGTGAAAAGTAAGAATCCCTACTCTCTTAAGCTCCTACTCATGCTAATTATTCGATATTTATTCATAAATTTGCGGAGAAGTATTTTGATGATTTAGAATTGGGAAATAAGCAAGTTGGGCGTATCAAATTTTGCCATTTTGGATTGAATATTTATTCATATGCAAATATGTGGATTGAATATGATATTGGTGAGCCCGTGGCTTTAAATTCTTTTATGAAAGGGTGTCACTTTCGTTGAACCCCGAATGAAATTTGTCGGTTGTTAGGTGTTAAGGAAGGCGGATGGGATTACACTACTTGTACTCATCGGGATAGTGATAAACTTGGAGTATCCTTGAATTAGGTAAAAACATTTTTGGGATTCATCTTTGGCTTTTACCACACTTTCTATAATGGATGAATTACGTATTATATCTCTTATCGTGTCGTATTGTGTGTGTGATAAATCTATGAAACTGTGGAGCCTTATTGATTATTCTTGACTTATAAGATCAAGAAGAGGGAATTGGTGAATTATGGGTCGATTTTTATACAATATTTTATTGAAGCAAGTAACTTTGGAGCCGAAGTAATTTGCATTGGGTAATTTGATTTGTAAGCTTCTTCTCCAATCGGGCTTCTTCCCGCCGAGTTAAACTCCAAAGTGATCCAAAATGACTTTGATAATGACAACGTTCAACACATGCTTCGGATGCATGTATAGGAATATTGTAAGGCGTCTTACGAAATCGGCAAAAGGTCTGTCTCAAGCTTCTTCCTCTCATGCTCCCAATGACATTTTTGATGATGCCGAAGAGAAAGGTTAGCGGTGGATGATGATCAAGGCAATGTGGAGGGTAATAGCGGAGCCGATGATCAAAGTGGTGAAGAAAGTGAGGATTCTTATGAAAAACTTGGCGCCGACATTACTTCTCTTCGAGTACATTATGCAACCCTTAATACAAACAATGAAGAGCTCAAGCGTGAAAACAGTTAGCTAAAGAAGTCGGTTGGAAAAGTTAAAGAATTCATCAAGGAACTACTCCCATCTGCTTGATTCTCGTCGGACGAGGAATGATCCCTTATGTTTCATTTATATTTGTTTGCTTCTTATACCTCTTAAATTGATGTTTAACTTATTTCTTTAGATAATGGCATGTTTTTACTTCTATATACGCGTGACTTTGATATATATATATATATAATATTTGTAATGTTTCTTTTATGATAATGGTTTTTTGATGATTTCAAAGGAGGCGAAATAATTCATGAGCTTATATTCCATTAATAAGGTAAATGATCTAGAAAAAACTCACAGAAAAAGCTCTTTGGTAAAAAAAAGCTGGTTTGCTAGCTTTTTGATGTATAGTATTTTATTTTAACTTTCTAAAATGGTTGAGCTTTGATTCTAATTGGTTTGTTTTGACGGAGGGGATCTTTTAAGCTTTTCTAGCTTGTGAAAAGCTCTTTAAAAAAATCTCCTAAGAGAAAAAGCTCTTTAAGTTACTAATGATTTCTATTGACAGTGGAAGTTTTTAAAGTTATATAGCTTTTAAGCTGTGTTAAAAAAGCTAAGCTTTTAGCTTAAATTTACAGCTTATTTTATTTTATTGCTTAGTATTTTGATAGGGGAGCTTTTAAAACTTGTTTTCTGAAAAATCTTTGCTCATTTCCCTTATGAATTTTTGTTTTGATAAGTGTTGCTTAAAACGGAGATATTATTTTTGACCGAAATTTTTTTTCGCTCTTTTAAAATTATTTTGGGTTGTACTCATCAAACATAGGGAGTTGGTTAGAAAAATATTTTTATTATGATTTTGATGATTTCATATAAACGAGTTTTTATACCAAAATAATATTCCCAAATATTGTCCAAATACTTCAAAATATTTCCAATGATTTTTACTAAGTTTTTGAAGTACTTATTTTTTGACAAAACCAGGACAACCTCTCTCGTGTTGAGGTCCACGATCGCCCTATAGGGATCTGTGCACGAAAGTTTGCAAATGACAGAACAAAACAGAGAGACCAAAGGGGGTAGGATGATTAGTCGCCCTATAGGACGACCAGTGCCCGTAAGTTCGACATTTATGGTTAAAAGTCCTATGTTTCAATAGCGAACGGTCACTATCCAAGAGCAACTGGTCGCCATGTATAGTGATCGGTCACCTTAGACAGTGACTAGTTGCCCTCTATGCCGAACTGTATCAAATCTTGATCCAACAGTTTAAACTTTCAAATTTTCAACATAGTGACCGGTCGCCCTACGAATTTTGACAGCAAATTTTATCCGTTGTTTAAGCACTTGTCAACAATATCCACTTTATCATTTCTTAACTATTTTTGTAGATCTTCTAATCCTTCTTTTGCAAATAATTTTCCAAATAGAGGAGCCTATGTTGGAAATCAAATCTTGAAGCTCTCCTATAAATAGATGAACAAATTGAAGGATCAAAATAACATATCGATCTACAAAAGCACAACAAGAAATCAGCAAAATTCTCTAACTCTTGATTTTTCATATTCTTGTTGTATTAAGCCTAGTACTTCACTTTTATATCTAGCTTGTTAGGCTTTCCTTCTTGATTACACTTACACTTTTGAGTTGTGATATTTTCATTCAAAGTGTAAACTTGATTGTAATCGTAAAATCATCCAAAACAAGATCTACTTGTTGAGTGTTCTTGTAGTAAAAACACACTTAGTTGATTCATAGGTGTTGAAGAGTATGGTGCTCTTTATAGAGGTGTGTAGAATAGTTTGGTGCTCTTCTAAGTTGGTGTTGTAAGAAGAGTATGGTGCTCTTCAATGTAAAGCTTGTAATTGTTTGGTATCAATAAAACTTTATTTTTTTCGAAATCCATTCGGACATAACGGGTGGTAGAGCACGTAGGCCTTAGGTGGGTTGAATCTCTATAAATCATTATATGTTGATTTATTTTTTTTGCACTTCTATTCTTCATCTTTTTCATATTCGAAAAAGATGGCACAAATGCGGAAAATCGAAAAAATCTATTCATCCTCCTCTCTAAATTTTCGTAGCCACTTGTTATAACAGAAAATGCCTCACAAATAATAAGGAATAAATATGGCGATTAGATCACATTGTTTAATTCCCCAAGAAGGAGTAATCAACCCACAAGTTTCCCTGTTAATCAAGAAAGAAAATGAGGAGGAATCCACACAAGCCAAGATCCAATAAATGAAAACCTCATAAAATCCCATCTTCCTCATCATCTCCCTAAAAAAACCCCATTCCATCCTATCATTTGTTTTTGCCATATCTAGCTTTATGGCCATAAATTGTTTGGCACCTCTTCTTTTATTATTTATGAAGTGAAAACATTCATGGGCCATAATAATATTGTCTCAAATTTGTCTACCTGGCACAAAAACTGTTTGCAGATCACATATGCCTGCATTCAAACAAGGTTTGATTCTATTAGCCAATATTTTTGAAATTGTTATATACACAAGTGTTACATAGACTAATAGGTCTGAAATGAGACATAGAAGTGAGATTTTTGATTTTGGGAATAAGTGACAAGAGTGTGATTCATACTTTTTAATAGTTCTGGACAACAAAGAAGTTCCTAACAGCTCTACATATATCAAAATGAACAATATTTCAATACTGCTAAAAGAAGTGATGAGTCATACTATCTGACCCCGGGGCCTTAAAAGGATCTAAAGAGAAAAAAGGTTCTGAATAAGGCTTATGCCAAGGAAGAATTGTTTGGGAAACAAAAGTCAAGAAATCAGTGGCTTAAACAAGGTGATAGAAATACAAAGTTTTTCCATGGTTGCTCAGTTCAAATACAGAAAATAAATTGTATTGAAATATTAGTCAGTTCAAAGAAAGAAAAAAATTGTATTGAAATATTAGTGTCAGCTCAGGTTGATGGATCAACAACTGGCCTTTTATTCAAGTGTGGATGGAGATCACATTAATTTTTCTTTTTAGAAATAAAATGAAAAAAGGGTTGTGAACAAAAAGAAAAAAATAACGGACTTTAACACTCGGGCGGCGGGCCTTTCAGAAACCGATTATATTGCTGAACCACGCACTAAAATAAACTTTACTAATTTATTTCTTCCACCACCTCAACTATTTAAGACAACTACAGTCCAAATATTTAACAGCTTCATCTGCACACACTAACACCCATGAGTGTGTGTTATCCTCTCATTCACTACATTGCTTCACTCACACACACCATTAGAAATCCAAGCTCCAAGCCATAAAAAGAACACTCAAGAAGGGTTTCTTTTTCAAGAAAAGCATATCTTGACAAATTTCAAAACCCCACCAACAACTTATTCCTTTTTCCTAATTTGTCACCATTTTAAAAGCGCAATCTTGGAATTAAAAGGAATATTTCCATTGGTCCACAATGATTTTCTTGAAAAAAATTCTAATTTTCTTGTCCATTTTGCCCCTAGCCTTACCCCAAGAGATTTTCGACCCTGACACATTTCCTAGGCCTTTGATCATTGAAATTAATGAACCCCATTTGAAAGAAGTCCAATTACAGTGTACGAGTTGGAGGGTTGCTGTGGAGGCCAATAATCTGAGCCCATGGAAGAAAATTCCAGAAGAATGTGGTGATTATGTAAGGGAATATATGACACATAAGGGTTATGAAATTGATCTTCAAAGGGTTTGTAATGAGGCTGGAATTTATGCAAGAAGTGTGAATATGAGTGGAGATGGCAAAATTGCTTGGATTTTTGATGTGGATGAGACTCTGCTTTCCAATCTTCCCTATTATGCTGACCGTGGTTATGGGTATGAATAACTTCTCCCCCTTTTTTTTCAGGTTTTAAATTAAAAAAATTCCATTTTTTTTTTTTGGATTTTGTTCAATTTAGTATTGTTTTATGGATAAATTATGAAAAGTATTGTTGATGTTTAGTCTAATTATAAAAAAAGGATAATTAGAAAAGGCCCCTTAAGGTTTGGGTTAATTAGGAAAAAAACCAATAGGTTTTTGAAAATTACAGATTGTGTTTTAAATTTAAAGGTAACTGTAATATTTTGATAAATGTAAAGGTGGTTTCGAAATGTAAAATGTATCAAACCTTGAGGGGTTTTGACAAAATTCCCGCTAAGGTTTTGGGCTAATTGTAGACAACGTTTTGATTATTTTCGCATATGAAAGGGGAAAACTAAAAAGATGGATCAAATCTAGAGGGGTTTTAGTAATTTTTAAAATTCTCTGAGTTTTTTTGTAATTAGACCAAACCTCGGGGTTTTTTTGTAATTATTCCAAAACAATCCAGTTACATTTCAAAATCACGATTCCCCTTAAATATTACAAAAACTCCCTTATATTTGTTTTTTCATAATAAATACCCCACAAAAGGGGCAATTTGTAGAGAGTATTTGGAATTTTAAAAAGACAACCGGGTTTTTTTTAATACTTTTGTAATTAACCCTTCTTTGTTTGTTGCAATGATTATGGGTTCAACCTGATATGTTGCTTGTCTTGGTAATTATCTGTTGTAGATTGGAAATATTTGATAGTACAAAATTTGATGAGTGGGTTGAGATGGGAATGGCACCTGCTATAGATTCTAGTTTGAAGGTGTATGAAGAGGTTTTAAGCTTGGAATTCAAGGTTATCTTGTTGACTGGTCGAAGCGAAAGGCATCGGAGTATTACTATCGATAATTTGTTGCAAGCTGGATTTCGAGATTGGGACAAGCTCATACTGAGGTGAGGTTCAATATATGTGTAACATATGTATCATGGGATAGCTCGATCGTTCCTTCAATTGTTTATTTAATATTTTAATTTGCTTACTAAACTTTTATTTTGTTTTCCTCAATGAGCAAGTTCTGCCTCATTTAATTGGAAGGTCTCACTAAGTTAGGTTAAAAAAATATTAGTGTTAGTAACTTTTGGACAGGTTCGTAGGCACTAGATGTTAGGAAATTACGGACCGTAACAAAGCCATGGCAATAGTGATGTGAGAAAAATAAAGATAAAATGACACAAATATTTTTACGTGGAAAACCCCAAATAAATTTGAGGTAAAAACCACGGGCAAGTGTAGGAGCAATTCACTATAAAAATAGGGATTACAACACTTTCTCTAAATACTGAGGATAAAACTATATCACTCTTTTCTCTCTTGAAATAGGAGAAACTAATACTCTCTAAATTGAAGAAATGAGAAACTTGCAATTTACACTTGGTTGGGATGATTATTGCATCTATTGAAGAAGCCAATTTATAGGGAAAATTACTTCACTATTCCACCAATCCCCAACTACTTCAATTAGGTAGCCACCTATTAGTCAACAAAAAATTCACCTACCAAAGTCACCAAAATTGACTTTACATTTTACATTCTCCCACTTAAAGTTAATTTTGTAATCCTTTCATCATTCTCTACACCTGCCAATCATGTTGCTTACGTCTCTGCTAGGCCACACGAGGATCTACACCATTCGAACTTGCCAGTGTTTATTGGTTTGGTCATGCAACCGCTAGATTCTCATCGAGTATGGATCTTTTGCATATCCACACTTCCATTTTCCACCACTTACTCGAACAAAGTGATATTGTACTCCGATGTGCTTCGTCCTTGAATGTAAGGCTGGATTCTTTGCAATATGCAAAGCACTCTGGCTGTCACAAAACAGAACAATATTTTCTTGTTTGTACCCGAGCTCCTCCAATAACCTTTGAATCAGCTGCTTCCTTGCAAGCTTGTGTAGTCGCCATGTATTTCGCTCGATTGTAGACAGAGCTACAACGATCTTTGATTTTGAAACCCGACTTACGACTCCTCCGCAAGTGTAAACACATAACCCGTAGTGGATTTTCTTTTATCAAGATCACCTGCAAAATCCGAATCAACATAACCCCTGACAGTAAAATCTGATCCTCCATAACATAATGCAACATCCGAGGTTCCTCTGATATATCTCAGAACCCTCTTCAATGTATCCCAATGCTCTCTACTAGGATTCGCCATGTATCGACTGACTGCTCCCACTGCTTGCGCAATGTCTGGTCTTGTACATATCATAGCCAACATTAAACTCCCCACTGCTGATGCATATGGTACTCGAGACATCTCTCTCCTCTCTGCTTCATTGCTAGGACACATACTTGAGGATAACTTGAAATTAATAGGTATAGGGGTAGAAACTGGCTTACAATCTTGCATGTTGAAGCGTCGCAAGATTTTCCTGAAGTAGTTCTTCTGAGAAAGCCAGATCTTCCTATTATTTCTGTCTCGGTGAATCTGCATCCCTAGAATCTTGTTTGCTGGTCCCAAGTCCTTCATTTCAAACTCCCTAGCCAATTGTGCCTTCATTTCCTGGATCCGATCTTTATTGGGGCCTGCCACCAACATATCATCCACATACAACAGCAAAATAATAAAATCATTATCATCAAACCTTTTGTAGTACGCACAATGGTCTAAACAAGTCTGTTGTATTCAAGACTCATTATGAAGGAATCAAATATCTTGTACCAACACCTCGGCGCCTGTTTGCAGAGATTTGTTCAACCTGCAAACCAAGTTCTCTTTGCCTCTTTCAGCAAAACCTTCTGGTTGAAGCATATAAATTTCTGCTTCAAGCTCTTCATGAAGAAACGCAGTTTTTACATCTAATTGCTCCAGATGTAAATCAAATGTAGCACACATTGCCAGGACTACCCTCACCGTCGGGAGTCGAACAACCGGGGAAAATATCTCATTGAAATCAATACCCTCTTTCTGAGCATATCCTTTCACCACCAATCTTGCACGATACCGCTCTACTTGATCGTTGCTATCCCGCTTGATCTTGTAGACCCATTTATTACCAATGGCTTTTTCGCCATGTGGTAACGGTGACTTAGTTTCAAGTCGATTCTTGTGGAGAGCTTCAATTTCTTCATGCATTCTTTGTTATCCACCGAGATGCATCTCGAGCTTTCGAAGCTTCATGGAAAGTTGATGGCTCTCCATCCTCCGTTAAAAACGTATGCAACATTGCTCTCCATAACATACTACGATTGCCAAGCGGCGGCTTTCTCTTACTGAGTTGGCAGGCGTATTTCTCGAACATTAGACTCAACTTGTTCTTGTACCTCGTGCTCTGCACGCTTCATAAGATTTCGAATCTTCATTCTCAGAGATTATTTTCCAATATTACTGTAGTAGTCTCCTGGTTCTCTTTTATAGTGTTACTATATCCCTTCTCTTGCAGTTTATCTTCTGCAAATATCACATCTCTGCTGATGACGACCTTGTGGGTAGTGGGATCCCACAGCGATACCCTCGACTCCATCAAAGATACCCCAAGAAGATACATTTTTCGGACTTTGGGTCCAACTGACCGTTCTTTCTTGGTCATTGTACATCACATACACAGGACTTCCAAATGTATGTAAGCGAGAATAATCGAGACTTACCACCACATCTCCATGGGCGTTTTTGAGATCAATCGCAGATTGATGGTGACCGATTGATCACATAACAAGCGGTTTGATCGCCTCGCCGAGAATGTCTTGGGTAGACTTGCGAGTTCTCAACATTGCTCTTGTCCTTTCTAACAAGGTTCGTGTTCATTCGCTCCGCCACTCCATTTTGTTGAGGCGTGTATGCCACCGTTGTCTTTTGATGCCTTCTTGTTGTGAAAGACTAAATTCATCACTTGTATATTCTCCTCCATTATCGGTCCTTGACACTTGATCTTTTTCCAGATTCAAGTTCTATTTGAGCTTTGTAATCTTTGAAGACTGAAAATACATATGCCTTCCTTTTGATAGGATACATCCAACATCTCCTAGAGTAATCATCAATAAAAGATACAAAGTATCTCGCCCCTCCTAGGGATGATAGTGGTGCTTGCCAAACATCGAGTGAATCAACTCTAAGATGCCCTTACTCTTAGATGTTGATCGCGAACTTTAATTTGTGTTGCTTACTTGTAACACAATGCTCACAAAATGGTAAAGATACCTTTGTAAGACCAGGTAGTAAGCTACATTCGGAGAGAATCTTCAACCCTTGTTCGACATGTGGCCAAGTTTGTGGTGCCACATTATCGTTGATTAACCTTCACGAGCTCGCAATAAAGAACATAAGCTTCTCTCTCCTTGCATTGTCTCACCTTTAAGCATATACAAATTCGCAACGAAGTTTCTCCGCCTTCATTACTACAATCGCTCTTTTGACTATCTTCATGATCCCATCCTCAATCCGAGTTTTACATCCAACATCATACAATTGTCCCAAGGACAAAAGATTCTTCCGTAGGCCCTTAACATGTCGTACCTCTGAATGGTGCGGCGTACCATCAAATATTTTTATTTTGATAGTACCAATACCAAGAATATCAAGGCATGATAATCCCCATAAATACGAGATCCTCCGGAGATTGGTTCGTATGTGTGAAACCATTCTCGCCGGGAGGTCATGTGCCAGGTTGCTCCCGAGTCAAAAGTCGACATCATAAAATAGTTTTACGCCTTGACATTGGTCGTTGCTTCGCCGTATAAAACTTCTCCATTTTCGAGGTACTTGCAACATTCCTGAGCATTTGATGACTCGGGGTCACCACTCTTCTTACTCCAACAATCCTTCTTAAAGTGCCCTCTTTTGCCACGATTTGTAGCACTTGATGTTCTTTTTACTCCGGATTTTGATCTACCATGATTTTGACTCCCACCGGAGCTACGCCCGTGGATCTTCCCCTCACCACCGCCAAAGCTTCGCTTGATGCGAACTTCCTACTTTGTTTTCTTTGTTTTCTGCCTTTGCTATCTTCTTCTAGTATAGCGGCTACGCAATTTCATCAAGACTAGATAGTCCGAAAGGGCGTTGTTCGTCAAGTTGATGATGAGTTGATAAATGCGAATCTGGGTAAACTTTGGAGCAAAAGTTTCGCGACGTTCAACAACTTCTATTTTGTAACCCGTTGAGGTGAGTTGCGAAAATAGAGTATTCAAGGTGTTGATATGGTCAGTCGAAGTGGTTTCCGCCATACGAAGAGTATACAATTTTCTTTTTAAGAAAATTTTGTTGTGAAGTGACTTGGCCTCGTACAATTTTGTCAATGTATCCCATATCTCCTTTGTCGTCTTCTTCTCCGCCACACTAGATAACACTCCATCGGCTAATGCTAAGTGTAGATCAGCAATTGCATTGCCGTCCATCTCGTTCCACTTGGAATCGTCGGTGATATCTGCGGGCCTGTCTCCAATTGCCGACAAGCAATTATCTTTCCTCAAAATTGCTTTAATCTTCATTTTCCACAATGAGAAATTATTCCCATTGAACTTCTCTACATCGAACTTCGTCGTCATTTTGTTCATGCCGATTAAATTTCACTTGAACCGGATTTCACTATTCACGTGAATAGTGCGTGAATAGTAACCCGTGAACGGTAACCCCTAAACCAATGGCTCTGATACCACTGTTAGGAAATTACGGACCGTAACAAAGCCATGACAATAGTGATGTGAGAAAAATAAAGATAAAATGACACAAATATTTTTACGTGGAAAACCCCAAATAAATTTGAGGTAAAAACCAAGGGCAAGTGTAGGAGCAATTCACTATAAAAATAGGGATTACAACACTTTCTCTCTAAATACAAGGAGAAACTATATCACTCTTTCTCTCTTGAAATAGGAGAAACTAATACTCTCTAAATTGAAGAAATGAGAAACTTGCAATTTACACTTGGTTGGGATGATTATTGCATCTATTGAAGAAGCCAAATTATAGGGAAAATTGCTTCACTATTCCACCAATCCCCAACTACTTCAATTAGGTAGCCACCCATGTACCACCTATTAGTCAACAAAAATTCACCTACCAAAGTCACCAATATTGACTTTACATTTTACACTAGATTAGGCAATAGGTTGTTTCGAATGATATTAAATTCATCCTTATTGTCACAAAATTTCCCTAGCAGTACGGAAATTAATATCTACGTAAAGATCTAGTGAAAAATGGTGGTGATGACGAATGAACAACCTTAAACTCGCTAAACCTCAATGCATCCGATGACTTGTGTTTGATGGAGATAAGTAGCTCCCTCGATGCTATTATCTCCCGCGGCTATCTATATGCATAATATCTTCTCTACATATAGTTGCTACAATAGATGTTGAGAAAGAATCGGGGAACATTTCAAATTCGGACTCTTAAGTTGTATATTTAGAGTGTGGTACATCATTAAGGATCATTGTCTCGAGATGCAAAATTTTCATCTACACTTAGGGCCGTAACGAATCGAGTGAGCCGAATACAAGATCTTGTTCTAGCTTGTTTGAATAAATATTAGAGCTTCAAATATTGTGTTTGAGCTTGGTTTGATTATTAATCGAATCGAACTTAAACAAGCAATAGTCGAGAGCAAACACTAATCGAGCTCGAGTAGCATATTTTTTACTATCGAGTGGAGCTTGAAATGAGCTTTATATTTTGTCGAACAAAAAAAGATGTTCAAGCTTGGTTCGTTAACATAAAGAACCGAGCTCCAATGAGTTTTTAACAATCAATATGAAGTCGAGTGTTGAGTAGTTTGGTTCGATTTTCACCTATATCTATACTACAATTTTGTTTGATATATGTAACTATAGTTTGTTAAAGTGCATATATGCAACTTATGTTAGCATCGACTTTTCGCAAAGAAAGTATTAGTTCTCAGGGGCTATCGATGCATTGATATTGTTGTCCATCTTGGATTGTAATTGTATTGAGCTCCGGGTTTTTTTTTCTCGTATATCTATATGTGCCAAATGAGTCCTCGGCTCGAACAAAAACATAGTCAACCCCTGGTGCATCTAGGCGAGTTCACGCACATATTCCTTAGCGCTTTTTAAATGTTGATTTAGTGAGCTCTAAATATTCTCAGTATAGTTTAAAGAAAGATTGGTCTTTGTAGCCAGGGCGATCCTATCAATTTTTTGGCCTGAGTCGAATTTTAAAATTGGGCCCCCCCTTTTTTTAACAAACTAAAATACAACATAATACAATAAAAGAAAGAATAATGTACAAGATATAGAGCAGTTCGAATATAGTTAAACTAATATGGCATCTATGTTAAAAAATCCAAGTAGTTATTTAAATATAACTCGCCTTATAGTTTTGGCAGCAAAAGTATTAATCAAATCGATATAATCAAGTTGTTCAATAATTCCTTTCTCAATCGATAACATAGCTAACCCATTCAATCTTTCTTGTGACATGGTTGACCGGAGATAAGTTTCGATGAGCTTCAACTTCGAGAAACTTCTTTCTGCACTTGCTACCGTAACTGGTATCGTCAACAGGATTTTATAAGCAATGTAAGCATTTGCAAAACACCCATTCATTTTCTTCAAATAATCAACCACGTCTATTGCGGATTTTGTTTCTCTCGGTAAAGAATACTTCATGAATGATAACTCTGAAAACAAATCACTCCCATCAATGTCAGAACAACCATTATGTGTCAGAGAATTTTCAAGATTCTTGCAAGACTTCAACAAGCTTTCATTATCTGCACGTTGCAACCTCTCCAAATTAAACAGAAAACCAAACGTTTCTTCATATTTTTTAAATTGTTCAAATCGGGTTCCTATAGATGAGCGAGCTTGATCAATTATATAGAGAAAGTAGTTAATTCGAAAAGATTCCTCAGCTGATCGTGTTATTTCTTCACTGATACTTTCATCAAATTGCTTCTTTCTTCGAACAATACGTTTTTCTCGAAATACAGTTTCAATACCTATCTCACTTGCCATTTGTTTAGCCTCGTTCATGGTCTGGTCAAAGCCATTTTCTCTATACTCTTAAGAAATGAAATAAGTCCTTGCAAAAGAGTGATAGCAACATCAATTTCCATATTTTCAGATTGAAGAAATTTACTCAGAGTGTTGATTGCATGTAGTAACTTGTACCAAATAACCACACCAAGCAAGAACTTAAAATTCTCAAATTCATATAACGCCAAGGATTCAGCTTCACTCTTTGTCTTTGGATCTTCAGTATCATCTGTCAAGTCAAGTAAAGCTTCTCTTATTTGAGCAATTTGTTCTTTTATAGCTTTGACACTTTCAACATGACTTTCCCAACGTGTCTGAGACAATGGCTTAATAGTCAAACCCTTCACACGATCTTTAAAAATCTTCCATCTCTTGGTAGAAGAAGAGAACAAAGTGTAGATGTGTTGGATCACTCCAAAAAATGACATAGCTCTAGGACAAGAATTCGTCATATCACATAATGTCAAATTAAGACTATGACAACCACAAGGTGTATAAAAAGCTCTCGGATTTACTTCAAGTAGTCTTCTTTGTACACCTTTATGTCTTCCTTTCATATTAGATCCATTATCATACCCTTGACCTCTTATATCATCAATATCCAGCTCAAGATTGATCAAAGCACTTTTAAGATGTGTAAAAAGTCCAAGTCCCGAAGTGTCATCCACCTCCAAAAATTGTATCCAATATTCCTCTACTTTTGCAGAATTACCTGAATCATCCAGACATCGTAAGATAAGTGACATTTACTCCTGTGACTAGTATACGGAGTACAATCAAGGATAATGAGAAAAATATTTGGCATATTTAACTTTTTCAAGTATTTTTTCCTTACTTCATGTGCCAACATCTGGATCAATTCATTTTGAATTTTACTACCAAGATATGTAACATGAGTCTCATGATCATGAATCCGTCGAATGTGCTCTTTCATTACTGGATCAAACTCAGCAATCATTTCAATCATTTGCAGAAATATACCATTATTTTCTGCATAAAGCTTCTCACAACTTCCTCGAAATGCCAGGTTATTTTTTGCCAAAATTTGTACAACTGTGATTATCCTTTGTAATACTTGTTTCCAATGTTCTCTGTCTTTGTTGAGTTGCACTTGTACATTCGCATCAATTGTCTTATTGCTTGTTAATCTTCTTTCTAATTCAAGCCAACTAGTCATACACTCCATATGCTCCATACTTGCTTCATGAGCCATTAAATAACGACTCAAATTATGTCAATAATTGTATCCTTCATTAACTAATTGATTGACTCCAACTTTTTTCTTGAACAACTTGCAGCAAAAACAAAATATTTTGTTCAAAGAAACCGAGTATAACAACCATCTTCTATCAATTTCATCCCCATTTGATAGAATTCTTTTATAATGTAATGTATCAAAATGTCTTTTGGCACTATCTTTAGGAAACGAGCTGTGAGCATCTCTCTTTGGACCTCTTTCCACTAAAAAGTCTCTAACTTTTTGATCAATTTCACCCCACTTTCCTGGATCATCAAAGCAAAGATCTTGATTTGGACTTTCATGTGTAACATATTCATCGTCTTTTGCATTCTCATTGAAGTCAACCTCATTGGTAAGTTGAAGAACTTCCACATTGTCATTCAATTCATCTGTATTGACATGTTCAAGCGTTTCTTCGTTATTATTCTTGAGTGGTTCAAGTACCTCTTCCAAGTTATCATCTTGTTCTCCATCCATCAAATTCTCATTTCTACTTGAACTTTCTACGGTTGCTCTTTTCTTAGATGTAAAATACTTGTTAATATCTCGGCTTGACTTTGGACTAATTCTTCTATCCTTGATTTATTTTTTTCTTTTTTGACATCCAGACTTAAACTTGGGAAGCATGGTGATACTAAAAAAAATGGATAAATTAAAATTAGAAAATCAATCAAACAATTATAGTTTATTATTTCCCAGCAAGAAATAAAAAAAGGCATACATGGAGTATTATAAAATATTAGGGTTAGGGTTTCGAAACAAACAATGAAAAACTAAATAAATTAAAATTAGAAAACCAGTCAAATAATTCATAGTTTATTATTTCCCAACAACAAATAAAAAAAAGGCATACATGGATTATTATGAAATATTAGGGTTAGGGTTTCGAAACAAACAATGAAAAACTAAATAAATTAAAATTAGAAAATCAGTCAAATAATTCATAGTTCATTATTTCCCAACAAGAAATAAAAAAAAAGGCATACATAGATTATTATGAAAAATTACCTATTTTTGATGATCTTGTGGTAGTTAGGGTTTTGAAATTGGATGAAAACTTCAAATTGTTGAGCACTTCTTCACTATTTGCTTTAGAAAATCTTCTTCCTTTTTAACCTTTTTCCCCTCTCTTCTTTTTCCCCTTTTTTTTTTTCTCCTCCTTCCTCTTCTTTTTCCCCTATTTTTCTTTATTCAATTTTTCTCGAAAAAAACTCACGAAAGCTTTATCAGTTTATCCTACTGCTGCGATATGTTTGTACAAATATAACTAAGCCTCACATTTCCTATTATTCTAGGATTCATTGTTTTCAAATTAATCTTTTTGCCTTTTAAGTTTTTAAATTGGGAAAATTTTAATCTTGGGCCTTAAGGGAATTTGTTAGAACCTACAAGAATTAAGGCTACAAGCTACAAGGACCAAGAGAAATGGGCCCTCCATTCTTGGTGAATAGATTTCAAATTTTTATTTAAATTAAGGAAAAAAAAAACAAATACGCACCTCTGCAGATTCGAACACTGGACTGGCCTGGGGGAGGCGGATTGCTGCGTAATTGCATTAACTGGAACAATGACCTTAGTTGTTCAAATTCTAATTTTTTTTATATATGTACTATATATAAAAGGTATACACAAATTCGGGCCCTAAATTTTGTAATTTTTAGCCCGAAGTCGACCGACTCGCTCGACTAACGCCGGAGCGGCCCTGTTTGTAGCTTCCTTCGCTTTCGTGGGGAAAATGTAGATTTTATGAAATAAAATTATTTTACTAATACAAAGTGGACACAAATATGGTATAATACAAAGGCAATTATTTGCCGATTTTAACTTTTACACTATGCACTCCACTAAACTTAAAGCACTCCACTAGATAATGTTTATCACTCACTTTTCTTGCTTCTTGTCTCTCACGTGCACACACATATATTAGAAGATCATCACATATATATATACTAACTAAGTCGGTAGATGATTGTTCTAGTATGTCGGTTTTTTATTTTTTTAATTAATTAATTATAATTATCTAGATTAATCTATCATAATCTAACATATCATATCAACACTTCCACACTCTTCTAATATGGCGGTGATGATTTTCAATTCTCCCCTCAAAGACCGACATTTTCACAAGTTGAATTTTTCGTCGAACCATTCCAAGACGTGTTCGAAATTCTTGAACTTTGAGGCGTTAAACACTTTTGTAAACACGCTATCTATCGTTATTCGTAGAGTTAATATGCTTCATCTCGATGTCTCCTTTAAGTACTTTTTCTCTAATGAAGTGATAGTGTACTTCAACATGCTTTGTTCTCGCGTGACATATGGGTTCTCGCTATGCGAATAATCGATCGATTATCACAATATAATTCTTGCATAGTTAATTGGTTGGTGTAGATCTTTCAATAATTGCATCAACCATGTACATTCTTGGAGACCATTGCCGCCGCTTTCGATACTCGGCCTCTGCTTTGTTGATAAAGATATCTTGTAAAGGGTTGTCTTTTGCTACACCATGAGATTGCAGCTGACCCAAAGCTGAAAACATATCCAGTAGTAGACCTTCTAGTATCTCGACATCCAGCATAGTCCGCATCACAATATCCAACAACCTTAAAATTTCTACTCTTCTTGTAGAAAAGTCCATAGTCAAGTGTTTTTTTTTACGTGCCTTAGTATACGATTTAACTACTTCAAAATGTGTCTTCTTTGGCTTTTCCATAAATCGACTTGCGATCCCTACTGCATATGCGATGTCGGGTTATGTTAGCGTCAAGTAGATTAGACTCCCCACGAGCTGTCTGTACATAGTTGCATTCTCCAATTCTTTGCCTTCTTTAGCACATAACTTCGCGTTTGCTTTGATTGGTGTTGCTATCGGCTTGCAATCGATCATCCTGAATTTTTGTAGTAGATCTTTGGCATATTTTAGTTGGCATAGAAATAATCCATCACTTGTTTTCTTTAATTCGAGCCCCAAGAAATGTTTGAGTTCTCGAGTTCTTTCATCCGGAACCTTACTAATAGATTCCTTGTTTTGTTGAATTTCTTCTTCATCATCTCCAGAATGATGATATCATCCACATATACCAAAGACTATTGCAAGTTTCTCTTCTCGTGCTTTTACAAATAGACTTGAATCGGTGGTGCTCTTTGAATACCCACATTGAACTAAAAATCAAAGCAATCTTACCGTACCACGCCGTGGAGCCGCTTCAATCCATATAGAGCCTTTTTCGGTTTGCACACATATTCAGGATTTTTCTTATCTTCAAACCCTGTAGGTTGCACCATGTATATCTCTCTATCGAGTTCCCCATGTAAAAATGCATTCTTTACGTTCATTTGCCATAACTTCCATGACTTGCTAGCGGCTAATGCTATCGGGACTCTTCTTGTTGTGATTTTGGCCACTGGACTGAATGTCTCATCATAGTACTGTTGTGAGAATCCTCGTGCCACTAGTCGAGCCTTATATCTTTCTATTGATCCATCAGAACGCCTTTTTTATCTTATATACCCATTTATTAGATATGGGTTTAACTCCGTCAGGTTTTGGTACCAAGTCCCATGTCTCATTTTGTCTTAGAGCCATGATCTCTTCGCTCATTGCTTTTCTCCATTCATTATTTTTAATTGCTTCTTCAAATATCTCAGGTTCTTTCTCACTTATATCTTCTTCTACCACTACATTGGCGTACCTGGGATTTGGCTTCCTTTGTCTACTAGACCTTCTTAATTGTGGTGAAGAGCTTGGATGATCTCCAACATCTTCTTGTGGTCCTTCAATCTCTTCTAATTGACTTGGCCTTGTTATTTCTGATGTTGCTTCGTGTACTCCAGTTTTCCAAGGACTTTGGGTTGCTCTTGGGGAATCTTCAAGTTCTTGTTCTTTTTCAATTTCATCATCGCTCTTTTGTGTTTTCGGAAGTTTCGCAAATTTCTCCGAAGTTGATCTTCAATTTCGGTTGAGGCCGGTAATTCCAATTTTTGCGGCGTCCACCAAGAGGATGATTCATCAAATATCACATTGCGAGATGTGTAAAGACCGACATTAGTAGTTGGGTCACAACATCTCCATCATTTTCTTTGACTATCATATCCACAAATATGCACCTAATTGCGCTTCTTGTCGAACTTACTTCGCAGATGACTCAAGACGAACACGTAATGAGACACATCCAAAGACTCGGAAGTGGCTCACGGTTGGTTTAGTTTTCCATAGTTTCTCGAATGGTGAGTTGAATCCCAGTTTTGCTTGCGGTAGCCTATTGATTACATGTGATGTTGTCTTCATACCTTCCGCCCCAAAACCTATTTGGTACATTTTTAGCATGTATCATACTTCGACACGTTTCGCAAGGTGTCGATTTTTTTTTTCGCTACACCATTGTTGTGGCGTGTTTGGACACGTCAACTGATGGTGTATCTTTTGATCCTCCAAATATTGGGAGAATTCTCTCGATGTGTATTCTTCCCCGTTATCCGTGCGAAGACATTGTGTCTTTTCTCCGACTACTCTTTCAACATTTTCTTTGAAGTATTTAAATTTTGCAAATACCTCTGATTTTTCTTTTATAAAGAAAACCCAAACGTACCTCGAGAAGTCACCATATAACGCATGCCCTGAATCGAAGGTTGCTTGACCGGTCCAAATACGCGTCGGAATGTCTTGTCTCTAACGGCTTTTTGCTCTATAGCTTGATTCTTCAAATGGTAGCTGGTGTGCTTTACCATATTGATTGGCCCAAAGACACATATAGTATGATCTTTGATCTCAAGTAGAGGAAGACCCTTGAGCATTGATTTTTTCATCATCGCCTTTAGTTTATGATAGCTCACATGCCCCAGCCTTGCATACCACAAGTCTGCCGTTTCATTCTTCCGTGTCTTGTCTACATATGCAGACTCTGCTGACATGATGTAGATGGACTCTAACTTTCGACCTTCCATGATAGGTGTACCATTAATTTTGAGATTTTGATACACCTTTACATCTTTAGGTCCAAAGAGTACATAATTTCTCGAGGTTGTCAATTGCACCACCGATAGAAGATTTTTCTTCATACCGAACGTGATAGCGTCTTGCAATTGTACTTGACTCGAATCGAATCATGGTGTGATAATTGTCTTGCCAATATGAGCTATTGGCAATCTTGAGTTGTTTTGATCACCACCATTCGACCTCCCTTGTATTCGGTTGTGATATGCGCAAAGATCTCTTTGTCTCTGTCATATGATTGGAACATCTCGAGTCAACGATCCAATCATTTTCATAGTCTATTCATCCAGGGATGACTCTGCTAATCTTTGGTTCTTCCGATTCAACAATTTCCTCTCGAGCTTCTTCTATTATCGCCATAGATGCCTCAACATCCCACTCTTCTTCATTTGTTATAATTTTTTCGCCCGTTTGATGTTGCTACATTTTCAAGGAATTTTTCCTATACCAAAGATTTCTCGGCATAATGATTTGGTTTGCCACATACATAGCATGAGCCCTTCTTCTTTCCTTTGGACGTCGACCTTTCTTGTAACGGTTTTGTTCGACTCCTTACTTGAGACCTTTTTCTTCTTTTCTTTTATATTCGTTCTTAACTTCATTATTTGTTGACGTGGTAGGCCTTTCTTTTTATAACTTAGTAAAGTTTCTTCTTCTTTCTTTAATGAAACATCTGCCATTTGTCTGGTTAGAGCTTCTTGGTCAGCCAATATACTTTCAAGGTTGACCAAAGAAGGTTGCTCTGACCAACCTTGTATGGCGGCTATAATACCCCTAAACTTGGGTCTTAAGCCGTGAATAATTATTCTTCTCATTTTAGCTACTGGAACTTTGATAGTGGAATCCAATTTAAATCTCATGACAGAGAGTTCTTACCTTGTTGAAGTATTCACTTATGGTCATCTCCCCTTGTCTGAGTGATAGGAGCTCATTCTCGAGAAGTTGCAGTTTGAACTCATTCTTCTTGGAAAATAATGTTGCCAAGGTGTCTCATGCCATCTTTGGAGTACTTGCGTCCCTTATATGCTCCAACAATTCTTTGTTAATCGTAGTCTTGAGTGCATAAATAGCTTTCCCTGCCTTGATTTTCCATTTCCTCAAGGCTCAGGGTTCTTCTGGTGTCGTGACCTCATCTCCACCAACGACTTCCCACAGATCTTGTCCTTGGAGGTAAGACTTCATGCATGTCTGCCACGTAGTGTAGTTTTGATTATTGAGTTTCTCCATTCCACCTACCGCTTGTAGGTCTGTCATCGTGACTTGGATTACCTTCTCGTAACCAAGCAATCTTCACTATGCTTCACAATCTTAAGTTGTGCACGACTCCTCAAGACTCAATAATATCCTCCTTAATTGACGATGACCAATGGTCCCTCAATAGACGTGATTACCTGACTTGCCCAACCTGGCTCTGATACCACGTTGTAGAATTTTAAGAAATAAAATTATTTTACTAATACAAAGTGGACACAAATATGGTATAATACAAAGGCAATTATTTGTCTATTTTAACTTTTACACTATTCACTCCACTAAACTTAAAGCACTCCACTAGATAATGTTTATCACTCACTTTTCTTGCTTCTTGTCTCTCACGTGCACACACATACATATATATTAAAAGATCATCACATATATATACTAACTAAGTCGGTGGATGATTGTTCTAGTATGTCGGTTTTTTATTTTTTTAATTAATTAATTATAATTATCTAGATTAATCTATCATAATCTAACATATCATATCAACACTTCCACACTTTTCTAATATGGCGGTGATGATTTTCAGAAAATGCAGAAAAAGAAAAGTAAACGAAGAGCAAATATATGAGTTTTACATAGGAAGCTTTTAAGTTTAAAAATTGAAGCACCTTTCGTCTGTCCTAAAACCGTACGATGATAGATCGGTGTATGCTAAAATTGTGCAGGTCATCAGAGGATCATGGAAAGACAGCTACAATGTACAAGTCAGAGAAGAGGAGTGAGCTCGTTGAAGAGGGTTATCACATACTCGGAAACTCTGGAGACCAGTGGAGTGATATATTGGGATCGTCCATGTCTGAACGTTCGTTCAAGCTTCCAAATCCCATGTATTACATTCCTTGATCAGACAGATTTGTCTGAATTCTTTCTGATTCATTGTGAACAAGAAAACTCGTATTTATAGGACTTGTAAAGTTGTTCTTCCCGACCCACGGAGTGTATCATACTTGTGAAAGATTTATAGAGTGAACTTATTTACTGTTGTGTTTAGGGACAATTCCAAAAACTATCCCCGAGGTTTGGATTAATTACAAAAAAAAAGCATGGGGTTTTTAGAAAATTACAAAAAAACACGGTTTGATTTTGTATAACACTATACTCTCTTCATAGGCAAAACTTTCAAACAAAAAACTACCCCCTTAACACATAATCAAACCTCAATGTTTTTTTTTTCTTTTGGTAATTTTTAAACTATCTCTGGTTTTTTTGTAATTAACGAACCTCAAGAGTCGTCTTTGTAATTATCCCGTTTAGATTCTTAATTTTGTGTTAGTTTGATGGATCTATTTAGGAATTGTTAGGGGTGTCAATTAGGTCCATCGTGTCGGGTTCGGGTTTGGTTTCGGGTCGATTTCGGGTTATGCTCAAAATACATCAAAAATTAAGTGAAAAAATAAAATAACTACGTTTTAGACAAATTGGTAACTTCGTGTCGGGTTCGTGTTAGTTGTGTTCGGGTTCGGGTCGTGTTCGGGTTTCTCTCAGTAACTTCAGGTCGGGTTCGTCTCGGGTTCTCGTGTCGGGTCAGAGATTGACACCCCTAGGAATTGTCAATGTGTCACCAAAAGAAAAGATAAAATGCACTGTTGTGGTTCCCGATTTACCTTTGCATCAGCATGTTAATAGTTAGTCTTCAAACGGCAGTGTGGGAGACTGTAATTCGATTTGTGCGTGGTAGTTGAGGATATTAGGGACTTGAGAGCCATTATGCATTCTCGCAGTTTATATGGGGCAGTTCCTGAGAGGCTGAGAGTTGTTTCCCCGAGAACTAGTCATGTGGGAACATGCAATCTCGGTTATCAAAAAAACAATTAGGCATGATTCTATTTGTAAATAATAAACAATTCAATAAATAGAAAAAGAAAAAAAAATTATATTAGGTCGCCCTTGAGGTTAATTATTTGTCCACAGGGCCGTTCCTTTAGTTTAAAGGGTCTAGTGCGAAACGAAAAGGGGTCTTTTATATTCATATAAAAAAGTAAAAAAAAAAATAAAGAGCATTATATTTTCATTTCGATGTTTCTATTACAAAAAAAAATACTTTAATGTCATTACATCATAGATTTTTTTACTTTACTATTTTATCACGTCTTTTCCGCCACCATGCAAGAGAGATCACAAATTAAACCACTGCACTAGGAGGTCTTTTGTGAAAACTTAGTATTATTTATTTTACTTTATTGTTTTGACCTCAAGTATGCACAAGAGAACACGATCCATTGCACCCAAGAGCTCTTTTACAAAAACTTGTATTCTTTATTTTACATATTCATATATAATAAACCATTAAATTAATTAAAAAAAATTGGGGCTAGGGGGCCCTATATGATGGCGCCGCCTTGGCCACCCCTAGGACGACTCTGTTTGTCCACATAGAGGACTTTTTTATTCATCACGACAGAAAGGTATTGATTTCAGATTGGGAACTTGTTTGAGCGCATGTCTTGGAAAATATAGTGTAATGACAAGAAAATAATTCAAGATTGATAGTTGTTCTTAGTGCTTCCAAAAAGGTCAGCAATAATTGAACATAACTGGAATTATTTATGAAATTCGCAGCATAAATAATCGAACATAATTTGAAAACGGTGTTGTTTCAGTGTTTCGTGAAGTTTATTTTTGACATTTTATATATTTCTACTTCTTATAAAAGTATTTTTGAAGTATTGCATATCTTATATCTTATTCAATAGAAGTTCTTGGGTGTTTTAGGGAAAAAAAGAAAAAGAAAAGATAGATCTTTGACATGATAAATCTGTATTTTAATTGTGAAAACTCAGAGAATTCGATAGAAGATCATATTGAATGTAAATTCAGAATCTATAGAAAATGAAAAAGTGATTACAATAGAGAGAGGATCCAGTTCTTTATAAAATCAAGCTCCTAATCTAAACCATTGGATCTTTGTTATTAATCTGATCCGTAAGATGTAAACTAACTTTAACTAATTCCGCTGTTGCAACTAACTTAACTGTTATGTTATAACAAACATAATTGACACTATGAACTTGAGTTTTGACACCCCCCGCAAGTGGTGTATGTATATCTATTATGCACAACTTGTCATTGAAGTGATGAAATAGCTGGGGAGGTAGAGGCTTTGTCATGATGTCTGCAATCTGCTGAGATGAAGGAATAGGAATGACTTTGATCAACCCTTCAGATATCTTTTTCCTTACAAAGTGGCAATCAATTTGGATGTGTTTGGTCTTCTCATGATGACAAGAATTCTGAGTAATGAGATAAGTGGATTTGTTGTCTGTATAAAGTTTTGTTGGTTGTGTGATGTGAACTTGTAGATCTTCAATAGGTATGTTAACTATTGCACCTCATAGGTAGCTAGGGCAATTGCCCTATATTCTGCTTCAGTTGAAGATCGACTAACTGTAGGTTGCTTCTTGGCTCTCCAAGAAATGAGAGAATTACCTAGGTAGATGGTGAAACCACTAACACTTCTTAGGTAGATGGTGAAACCACTAACACTTCTCCTTGTGTCCTGGCACCTTGCCCAATCAGCATCTGTAAAGGCTTGGAGCTACAAAGATGATGAAGATGAGTAGAACAGGCCTTTTCTAGGACTGGATTTGATGTACCTTAGTACCTTGTGTGCTGCATCTAGATGTGTAGACCTGGGATTAGACATAAATTGGCTTAGAGCATGAATATTGTAAGATAACTATGGTCTAGTAATAGTAATATACAATAGTCTTCCTACAAGCCTTCTATATATTGAAGGATCTGTTAAAGGAGTGCCAGAGCTATTTGATAAACAATTTTAGCTTCCATAGGAGTATTGCTTGGTTTGCAACCCAAGTATCATGTTTCTGTAAGGATGTCTAGAGCATATTTTCTTGACAGAGGGCAATTCCTTTAGTAGTTCTTGCCACTTCTATGCCAGGGATGTATTTTAGAGTGTCAAGATCCTTAATGGTAAATGTGGCATCTAAGTGAGATTTGATATCTTGTATTTCCTTGAGGTTGTTTCCAGCTAGAATGATGTCACAAAGAAGTGTTATGGAATCAGTAAACGATTTAATAAAGAAAGAGCTATCAGATTTAGATTGATAAAAACCATAAGCTAGTAAACAAGATGTAAGTTTATGAAACCATTGTCTAGAAGCTTGTTTAAGTCCATAAAGGCTTTTAGTGAGCTTACAGACCATGTTATTGGGTACAGTATAACCAGGTGGAGGTTTCATGTAAACTTCCTCATATAGGTCACCATGCAAGAAGGCATTGTTGACATCTAACTGGTGTAAAAACCAGCCCTTTGCAGCAGCCAAGGCCAAGACAAGTCTGACTGTGGTTATTTTGGTTACAGGTGAAAAAGTGTCAAAATAATCAATACCTTCTTCTTGTGTGCATCCCTTTGCAACTAGACGAGTTTTGTATCTTTCTATAGACCCGTTAGACTTGTATATAACTTTATATACCCACTTACAACCAATACAATGCTTGTTGGGAGGAAGATTGGTTAAATCCAAGTGTTGTTCTTTTCTAAAGCATAGATTTCTGTTTGCATAGCCTGCTGCCACTCAGGAGATTTGCTAGCTTGAGAGTAAGTTTTAGGCTCTGAAATGTGGCTAATTTGTGATGTAAACACTTTGTGAGATATAGATAGTTGAGATGGAGAAGTAAAATTAGATATGCAATAAGGTTTACCTGAGGAGACAGTTTGGGTTGAAGGTCCTTTAGATATTGAAGGGGGAAGTTTGTAATCATATACCTGTAGATATTGTGGAGTGAGTCTTTGCCTTTGTGACCTTCTTATAGGAGATGTAGAATCAACTTGCTGAGATTCTTGCTGAGAATCCTGCTGATATGTTTGAGCCATGGCAGAGGAAATATTGCAGGTGCAGAGACCACAAGAACATTTTGTAAGAGGCCTAAAACTAACATACTCATCCCATAAATCCTTAAAGTGATTTGCCAACCATTGAAATGTATTATTCAAAATTATGATGTGGCAACCATAAGGTCTGTATTTATACAGCAATGATATTGTTGAGACTAAGCTAACTACTATAACAAACTTGTAACAAACTTAACTGACTCTTAACTAACAATTTTAACTGTCATTCTCTATGCGGATTTTAAAAAACTACTGATACCATGTGAAAACTCAGAGAATTCGATAGAAGATCATATTGAATGTAAATTCAGAATCTATAGAAAAATGAAAAAGTGATTATAATGGAGAGAGGATCCAGTTCTTTATACAATCAAGCTCCTAATCTAAACCATTGAATCTTTGTTATTAATATGATCCATAAGATGTAGACTAACTTTAACTAATTCCACAGTTTCAACTAACTTAACTATTATGTTATAACTAACATAACTAACACTATGAACTTGAGTTTTGACATACAATTATCACGACTCATGGGACGCGGGACCGCAAGCAAGACTATTGCATGATTAATTTCCCTAGCAATTACCCGCAGTCGTCCTTTTGTATATCAAATATGTGCATATAATAATTTTTATTTAATACTTTTATTTTAAGGTGTTAAAGTGCGGAATTAATCAAACGTTTAGATGCTAAGGTGCAATAACTTTAGCACAGTGGGTTAGTGAACCAACAAATAGTTCTGCGAAGAATGTTCAAGGTGCAACAGTTTAGATAGAATCACGTCAAACATTATTTTGTTTTAGTGCACCCAATTGGATAAAATCCGCAAAGTTTATATGGGTTTGGGATAGAAATGGCGTGGGTCGGTCGGGTATCTAAAGACCCATCCACCCCATCCCTAGAACGGGGCGGGTTGGTGCGACCCGTCCTGACCCAAATTTAAAAAAATTAAATACAATAAAGGGAAAAAAATATATATTTATAAAATATTCTTTACAAAAGTTGTCATTAGCAATTCATAAATGTTAGATATAATATTAAATACATAGAAATTATATTATATATGCAAAATACATATTAAATATATTAAAATAAATAAATTTGCTAGGTAGGACGGGGCGTTATGGTACCCGCAGGACAAAAGCAATATCCAGATCCATCTGACCCCACTGCAGGCCGGGTCACGGGACAAAGCAATCCAAATGGGTGGGCCTAGGGCGGATCAACGTCAATCGGACCAAAATTGCCATCCCTGATATAGGTTAGTGAACCAACGAAAATGTTCAGCAAAGGCCAATAACATGATAGTTTGGATGGGTAATTGTTTTTTTTTTTTTTTTGGTGAACAAAATGAAAAAAGTGGAAAAGTGGAAGATTATGGGAGTATTTGTAATTTTAAAAGAAATGTTTTTTTTTTTTTTTTGTGATCTAGAAGTTGAGGATTACTTGTTTTTTTTTAATTCACAAACACTACATATGTGTAGTTGAAGATGGTAATATGCCCCCAGAGGCATAGCCGGGTAGTAAGGGCTAAGGTGATGTGGGGTACATTTCTTCGGCGATGCAGGTTCGAATTCCGTATGGAGCAGATTTTCACTGTACATAAAAACTCCTGTCAGACCATCTAACGGGTCTCTTTCGTTAGACGGATCCAACCCGACCCGGATTTTTTTCGTAATTTCATGCACTGGTGGCATGTTTGTAATATTTTGGAACAGTGAATCCGAAAAGTATTAGTAGTTCTTCGAAAATATATTAGTAGTTCCCTGGAGAGTATTAATAGTTCTCCTAAATATAATTAGTTTTTTCTCCCGAGAAGTATTAATAGTCACTCAACAAAATATTAATAGTTCCTCGAAAAAGTATTAGTAGTTCCCTGGAGAGTATTTTAGTAGTTTTCCTGAATATAATTAACTTTTTCTCCCGAAAAGTATTAGCAGTCCCTCGAAAAAGTATTAGCAGTTCCTCGAAAAATTATTAGTAGTTCCTTGAACAGTATTTTATTAGTCCTTATAAAAGTATTAGTTTTTTCTATCAAAAGTATTAGTAGTCCTAGTGAAACGTATTAGTAGACCTAGTGAAACGTATTAGTAGTTCCCCTGAAAAATATTATTTTTTCCCTGAAATGTTTTTTGTAATTTACCTGAATAGTATTAGTTATTCCAATAAAAAGTATTAGTTTTTTTCTTGAAAAATATTAGTATTCCCCAAAAATGTATTATTTTTTCGCTTGTATAATCAAAAGCATTGTTAAATTTGGCACCCTCTTCGTTCGAACCAGACATAGTGTCCAACTCCACTCCAAATGTGACTCTGAATATTGAATCTAAAGTTGCTTTCATGAAAAGATCCTACAATAGATCATCACAATCAGTTTTTTAAAGTTGAAGAAGATATAGTTTTGTATGAGGAAATTGGAGAAACTGACTTGGTATCGATTGGTTCGTTGGAATTTGCGGCATATCGGCGAGCCTTGTGATATTTTTTCTGAAAGTGGAGGGTTCATCGCAAATATCCCAATAAAAGTACAGG
The DNA here is from genome assembly GCA_016081115.2 of Rehmannia glutinosa. Classification (NCBI taxonomy): domain Eukaryota; kingdom Viridiplantae; phylum Streptophyta; class Magnoliopsida; order Lamiales; family Orobanchaceae; genus Rehmannia; species Rehmannia glutinosa. Next base: position 56,644 of record JABTTQ020002815.1, read on the forward strand.
ATATGAAGATGACGAGAATGTTGGGGATGTGATAGTTTATTAAGGTCATGAAGAAGACTTTTAAGTGAGATAGAAAGAGAGAGGAAACAACACACAACAAGGAGGCTGGAGCATCTTTTTTTAAAGATTCGGGTCGGGTTTGGGGGATCCATCTAACGGACTTAGATCCGTTAGACCGTCTAACAAGAGACTAGCTCTTCACTGAGAGGCGAATCTTGTTGGATCTCTTCCTTAGAAACCTGCCGCTCGGGCACATCCCTCGATTTACATTCTGCTGGGTCAAGAGGCCTCTGACATTAGCAGGTCAAGAATTAGTCAGGTGGAAACCTGGATATCTGGATTATAAAAAAAAGATGGCAATAGAATGTGTGTTTAGTGCATGTGCTTCTCAGCAGTTACATACATTTTACCAAGTTTTAAATGATATCATTGGACAAAGGTCAAGGATCCTTTTCATGGCAATTAAATAGCATTTGGTTTGAGGAATTAAAAACTGTACCACTATCCATTCACCCTCAACATTGAGATCATAATCTGGTTATATTATTCATTTATTAGTTTTTCACATTCGATATTTAAAAATACAAACAAATGCATGTTGGATTTAAAATGTATACAAAGAAGTCAATATATATTAATAGATGTTGCGCACAGCGTAGAGACTATTAAAATGGATGTCGACAACATGTATACATTTTATTTTTTTTTTTTGAGAGGAAAAAATCATTTATATTAAAGCAAGAAGGCAGGAGGGTTTCTCCTGCTCAACAATTTCCGTTACAAAATTCGGGATATTTCCCACGACTGACCCAAAAGTAGGCAAACTGAAAGCATGACGAGCTAAGTGGTGAGCCACAAAATTTCCCGTTCGCTTCACACAGCTAGGGGAAACAGTGTCGAAGTAAAGGAAAAGATCTAAAATATCAGAAATGGTGCCACCAAGATATGAGAAATCACGATCCATCTTTTTGAGCTTGAAAAATATCGTAGTGTTGTCCGTCTCCAGAATTACTTTCGCGCATCCAAGTTCTTTAGCTAATTGAAGTCCGTCTAAGCACGCGAGAGCTTCCGCTACGTCTACTTCCAATTCTTCCGGTCTTAATCGGTATATGGCATTCAGCATATTCCCCCCAGTATCCCTTAAGATTGCACCAGTTCCCGTCCCACAATTTTTTCGAATCGACGTATCACAATTTATCTTGACAAAACCATCCATTGGCGGTAGCCATTTTTCCGGAAACACTTCTTTTCGAACCAGCCGAACTTGCCCCAACCATGCATCTTGTTTTATATTCCATTAATCGATGCAAGCTAAGTCCAAGCATGTTTTGTGATCAATTTGCTGGTTTCGATACACTAATTTATTGCGTGCGTGCCATGCAATCCATAAGGTCATGGCAAACAAGTCATGAAAGTCTTGTTCCTTGGTTTCCATAATCATGTTAATCCGATCTGCGATCGTTCCCTCTCTCCATCGTCACGTCCGGAGTCTAAGCGAAGTGGTGAGGCCGCCGCGGGAATGAGGCCCAATGACAGTCCCGGAGTGCATGTTCGGGTGTTTCGATAGTGGTACCACATCGACGGCATTCCGGGTTAAGGGTAATTTTTTTCCTCACCAGTTTCGAATATGTTGGAAGGGCTCCTTGGATGCATCTCCAAACAAAAATCTGCACCTTTGGGGGGATCCTTAGATGCCATAACCAAGTCCAGATTTTATTACGACTGCCCGACGTAGACGGAGCGCCTTCCTCCAACTCGGCTAAAGCCTTTGAAACCTGATATCCCGATTTCACCGTGTAGGCTCCGTTTTTCGTAAAGTGCCAAACCACTCGATCCTGGCAGTCCATTCGTCGAATCGGGATGGTCGTTATAGCCTTCACATCCTCCGGGTCAAAGTTCTCAAGAAGTAGCTCACGGTTCCATGTCCTATTATCCCAATCAATGAGTTCTGCAACCGTCATCCCCGACCGACTAAGCTGTGGGTTTTCACGGAGACGAAAGTGAGGGCAATCGGGTAGCCACGGGTCCTCCCATACTCGGACCTTGGTGCCGTTACCGATGTTCCAGCGGTATCCTTTCAACACAATTTTTCTGCCCGCTACTACACTTCTCCAAGCATAAGATGGATTATAGCCAATAGAAGCGTTTAGAAAAGATGTATTCGGATAGTACCTTGCCTTAAGTGATTTCGCCAAGACAGAGTTTTCGTTCTGCATAAGGCGCCAACATTGTTTAGCAAGCATAGCTTCATTGAAACATTTCATATCCCGGAAACCTAAGCCCCCATCAGATTTAGCCCGACACATTTTATTCCAACTACACCAATGAATTCGGTGCTCGTCTTGTTTTTGTCCCCACCAAAAATTACTGACCAAGGAATTAATTGCATCGCACGTAGTAGAGGGTAGTAGAAAACATCCCATGACATAAGTAGGAATTGCTTGAGCGATAGATTTAACAAGGATTGTTTTTCCGGCTACTGACAGAAGGCGCTCCTTCCAATTCTTTAATTTCTTTCTCACTCTGTCGATCACCCCGTTAAAAATATCCTTCTTCGATCGCCCGACCTCGGTAGGGAGTCCTAGATAGAGTGCATGCTTATCAACCAAAGTCACCCCTATGTGGCCGGCCAACTGGTTTCTTTTGGATATGTCCACCCCTTTACTAAATGAAATTTCAGATTTTTCCATACTTATCCGCTGTCCCGATGCTGCTTCGTACCATCTTATGATTTCTCTGGTTTTTTCTATTTCCAGCTCAGTCGCTCTTCCAAAAATGATGTCATCAGCGAAAAAGGGTGCGAGATCGGGCACGCGTCGACAAATTCGGGTGCCGTGGAGGTGCCATTAATCTCCGCTTTCGATTAACGCTGAAAAAACACGCACAAAAAAGAAACAAATACGGAGAGAGCGGGTCTCCTTGTCGGAGCCACGAGAGGGGTAAAAATATCACCATTTGTCCATTAATAAGAATAGAAAATGAGACAGATTCACACATCGCATAATAAGATTGACAAAACTATCATCAATGCCAAGTTCAAAGATAACGCTTTTCAAAAATCTCCACTCGACACGGTCGTAAGCTTTACTCATATCTAGTTTAGCGCAAATGAGCCTTTGTTCTTTGCCTTATTATGTTTCATAGCGTGAAAAATTTCAAAGGCAAGCAAAGCATTATCGTAATGAGTCTACCACCGGGACAAAAGCCGATTGAGTTTGGTCTATAAGGGGAAGGGAGAGTCGATTTTGACCTATTAGCAATGGTTTTAGTAATAATTTTAGAAATCACATTACATAAGTGATGGGCCTAAAGTCGTTGAGGTCCGATTCTTTTTCTTTGGGATAAGAACAATTAACGTGTGGTTAATATCTTTAGGACTAGAATTACCGTTAAGAACATCAAGAATAACGGGGAAGAATATCGGTGTGAATAAGAGGCCAAAATTTTTGATAAAAGGCAGTGGCATACCATCGGGACCGGAGATTTTGTGGGGTGCATTTGTGAAAGAGCGACTCTCACCTCGTCCCGTGTAAAGGGCCTTGCAAGAGTTTCATTCATTTCCTTGTCATTTTTGTTTCAATTGCGTCGATGGCCTTGTCCATGTCCAGGTTTGTTTTTACAGAGAATAGATTCGTAGTAGTCGAGAAAGGTGCTAGCAATAGTGTTGTCATCTTGACCCAAGTGTCGTCCACCTTTTTAACTCGGAGGATGCGGTTACGGGAGTGTCTACTCGATGCCTTAGTTTTATGGAAGAAGGTTGTATTTTTGTCGCCGTCTTTAATCCATTAAATGCACGCTCTTTGGTGCCACATTTTTCTTGCTTCTTGTGGGAGGTAGTCGTGAGGTTTTCCATTCTTTTCCTCTCATCAAGTTTTTGAGGAGATAGAGGATAAAGCGAATTTTTCCGTAAGAACTCCTCGCACGCCTTATTTGTTGCTCCACATTTCCAAAGTGATTTTTTTCCCATATCTCAAGTTCTTCTCCGCATTTTTGAATTTTTCGTTGAACATCAGTAATAGTCCTCGCGATATTGTACTTATCCCATGCCTTGCGAACCACCGATTTCTGGGTTTCGTCCATGAGCCACATACATAGTTTCAAACGAAATATTTTCCGTTTTCTACGTTTACGACCTTAGCTCTCTCGATCTTACGCCTACCTAATAAGAATTGGGGTGTGGTGGGAGGCCACTCGTGGAGAAGTGTTGGACATGATAGTGAGGGAATAACGCCGCCCATTCCAAGTTTCCAAACATCGATCGAGCCTTTCTGAATATTGTCGGCGCCTTAGGTTGGCCATTTGTCGGTATACATGAATCCGTGATAACCCAAATCATCAAGTTTCGCTTGTTGGAGTGCCTTGTTGAAGCGCTCCATATGTGGTTCCTCCTTAGGTCGCCCCTATTTTTTCGAATCCAAAAAGAATTTCGTTAAAGTCTCCGGTGCACATCCGTGGGTCGTTGTTAGAGTGCGCTAGTTCCGTAATAAGCTTCCAAGTCGGCGTTTTATACGAGTCCTCCGCCACCCATATATTCCCGTAAATCTCCAGAAGTTTGTCCCTTCCTTGATCGTCCGTCTATATGGTGCTCCGACTTGATCAAGTGAGAAAGAGATATTATTTTTCCACATGAGACACAGGCCGCCTCGTCTCCGCCATGCGATCTATCACGATCCACCACATGTACACCTTCAAAACCCAAATTTCGATAATATCATTATTTCGTCATTACACAATTTTGTTTCCATCAAGAAAACAAGAGAGGATCTTGAGAAATGATTAAACGTTTAAGCGCACTAACGTCGGTTGGTTCCCAAGCCCCGACGGTTCCAACCGAGGCAACTCATTGTTCGGGCGTCAAGCTCCGTAGCGACCTCCGCCGATATATCAAAATTGCATGGAGCCTCAAAGATACCAAAGGATTTAGGCTTTTTAGGGAGGGTGTTTTGTTGGGTTATTTCATGATCAGGGCTAGGGGTTAGATCTCTTTTGAGACCTTTGGTAAGAGTAGGGTTCGTGGTTTTGTTGGTGTTAGAAGAGAGTTTTTGGTTTGTAGGGTTTTGGCTTCTACGTCGGATGCGGGTAGGTTTCTGGGGTAGGTTGGACTGATCCGTGGGTGGGCTAGGGGTCACATTTTATTGATGATGGCATTTAAAACCATTTATTCTTATTGATGATGGCATTTAAAACCATTTATTCTTATTGTATGTATACATTTAAATAAGTTTTGCATAAAATAAATATTGTCCAAACAAGAGAAGTTGGCTATATGCATGGATGACTTTATTGGACTTGAAACTGCCATTACTTTTTGGCCAATAAAAGTCATCCTCATGTGGTGGAAGGTTGTCCCATTTTTGTTTGATTATGCTAAAGGTAAAATCAAAAGAATCAAACAGAAGATCTACCTTTTTGTCCTTAAATTCTCTCTTTTTTTAACCAAATAATATTATTGAGTAGAAGAAGCTGATTACAACTGATTACAAAAATTAAAATTTATAAAACCTAGAGAATCATAAACTTATACACATCTAAATATAAGTATCTATTAACCCTATATGTAAATATATCTAATTAATCCAGTATTATCAGAAATCGGAAGATCGATGGGCAAATAACATACTTGCATCTGTCACTAATATTTCAATAATTGACCATCTTGATCTTTTGCAGAAAACACCCACAATGGGGACAATTTAATCGATAAATGAAAAAACAAACAAAAAAACACGAAACCATCACCTATTGTGGGGGACGTAAAATTCCACTTATTATGGGAGACGGAAACTCCAACAAATTAAAGGAGATAAAATATGAATTAATAAAAAAATCGACACGAGGAATCCCTTTCCCCCATCCTCTATCATCGAGAGAGAAGATGAGGGAAGAAGAAGACAAAGGACGAAGGCTTTTTTGTGTAAAGAGGAATAGCAAAGTGAATTGAACCAACTTGGTTGGTACCAATGATAACCAATTACTATACTTGTTAATAATTAAGGCACCAAACATTTATTTGGTAAGTTATCATCAAGGCACCTAACTACCATCTAGGAAAATAAAACATGAAAATCATGAGTGACTAGCAAGGGCTAGGGGCATCTTATTTGATGGGAAGTTTATAAATTAATCACATATATAGCCTGATAGGATAAAATATCGATGGTACGAACAAAAAAATTAAACAAATTGATTTTGGGTCATTTATTTTATTGTATAAAATTTTGGGATAATTACAAAAAAAAACAGAGATGTTTCAAAATTACAAAAAGAAAACCATCAAGTTTGATTAGGTGTTAAATATAAGGGGGTAACTGTAGTATTTTTATTAATATCAGGGGGTTTTTGATATGTTTTTTTACTTATGAAGGGTGAAAATGTAAGACGAAATCAAACCTCAATGTTTTTGTAATTTTCAAGCATCTATGGGTTTTTTTGTAATTATCCCAAACCTCAGGGGTATTTTCGTAATTATCCCTAAAATTTTATGATGTATCATGTTAGTGATTTGGACAAAATATGCGTGAATTTATTGCTAATTCAATTGCCATAATATGGCAAAGAATAAATGGACCATTTTTATGGTCCAATTCAATAATACATTGTGACTTCAATGATTTATATCTTAGTGGGCATCCTGAGGTGCCATGAGAGAAAATGGTTGTCCAATTGATGGGTGACTATTTAAATTTTCCCAAGTTTTTTCACTATTTTTTGTAAGCATCCTTTTCAAAAATGGACTTCGCAGAAGACACTACCGGGGGGAGGAGGTCATCAACTTTTTGTTTGAATTTAATAAATGTCAATTTTTACATACTTTTAATTCGGAATGTAACTAATTTCCCTTAAAAGAGAAATGATACAAGTGTAATTTAATATTTTAACTTCAATAAACACATGAGCTGTACAAACATGAAAATGAACTTTTTTTTATGTCTCAAGTTACCGGCTTCGCTGGACTAATCCTGGCTTCTAGATTCCTCATCCATAGGTCCTGCAAAAATGTTAATCGTGGGATTTGTCTCAACTAGCATCAGGTTCCCAACAGGTCTATACACTTCTATGCATAAAAGGCTCAATACCACACTTTCTCCTTCTAGTATTCCCCAAGAAGTCATTGGTTTCTACTGTAATTCAAACCTCTACCCTACTGGTGGAGTAAAATGGTTGTCCAAGTTAACCAAAATATAATAATTCCTTCGTCCGAATTATATAGCCATGTTTGACTTTTCACATAGATGAAGAAAAGTATTGAAAATTATAAATATAACAAAAATGTACTTTATTTACCCGAATAGTATAACTTACAAAATGCATATTAAATAGGGTTATAACACTAAAAGAATGGATAAAAGTACTATTAAATATAAAAAGTGTACTGTATATTTGGGACACCCCAAAAGGTAATAATGGAATATATATTTGGGACAGAGTAGTCGTACATTTGAGCATGGAAGAAATAGGTTGACATATGCTATTTATTTGTTTATTTATTTTAGGAATAATTAATACCTCTTAGGTTTGGATTAATTACAAAAAAATCAAGACATATTTCAAAATTGCAAAAAATCCCTTGATTTGTTGTCTTAAATTTAAGGGGGCTAACTATAATATTTTTGTAAATGTCAATGGGGTTTTCAAATATTTTCGAAAATCACCCGGAAAAATGTAAGACGGAATCAAACCTCAAGGGGTTTTTATAATTTTTAAAGAACTCTGGATTTTTCTATAATTAGCCTAAACCTGAGGAGTTAGGGATGTTTTTGTAATTATCCCTTTATTTTATAGAGATGCTAAGGCAGTTGATTATAAATCTTATGAAACATATTTTGGCCAATTCTTGCATATGATGCGGTTCTGAGTTTGTTTTCGTCAAAAGTGAAAAATGATTCATATTGCATCAAAAAACTGAGACAATTATACAATACTACTTTTATGGTGAAGAGACAAAAAAGAGGGTCGAAGAAAAAGGATATATAATTGATAGCACTATTACTAGTACAACAAGATGTTATAAAGGAGCTAATTAAAAGCATCAGAACAAATAAAAATCTTGAAGAAAATTTAAGTGACAGTTTGATTTTTTATTTTCAAAGTCACTTTCTTATTCTAAATATTTTTGGGTCCGTAAATATATTTTTCAGATTTTTGTGAGAAAAAATAAAAATATATTTGAATTAGTTATATTATATATGACAAAAACTCTTGTCAGACCGTCTAACGGGTTTGACCTGTTAAACGGGTCTGACCCACGGATCCGGTGGCATTTCCGTAATATTAGCAGTGGTGTTGTAGTAGTTTTCAGGGAACACCAGTATTAGCAGTCCTTCTGAAATGTATTAGTTGTCCTTCTAAAAAGTATTAGCAGTTCTTCTGAAATGTATTAGTAGTTTCCTGAAGAGTTTTTTAGTATTTCTCCTGAATATACTCCCGAAATATAATAGCAATCCCTCAAAAAAGTATTAGTAGTTCCTCGAAAAAGTATTAGTAGTTCTTTGAAATAAATTAAATTTTTCTCCCGAAATGTATTAATAGTCCTTCTTAAAAGTATTAGTCGTCCTTCTAAAAAGTATTAGCAGTTCTTCTGAAATGTATTAATAGTTCCCTGAATATAATTAAATTTTTCTCCCGAAATGTATTAACAATCCTTCGAAAAGTATTAGTCGTCCCTTCTAAAATGTATTAGCTTGATTCTTCCGAAATGTATTAGTAGTTTCCTGAAGAGTTTTAGTATTTATCATTAATATACTCCTGAAATGTATTAGTTGTCCATCGGAAAAATATTAGTAGTTTCTCGAAAAAGTATTAATAATTTCCTAGAGAGTATTTTAGTAGTGCTCCTGCAACGTATTAGTTTTTCTTATAAAATGTATTAGTATTTCTCCATAAAAGTATTAGTTGATACTAAGACTTATATCATTTAGTTCATTCTTCATATCACATGAATCATCACCTTGAGCCATCACCAACCATCGTCATTTTTCCTTTCACATTGGTGTTGTCCATTGATTAAATATTTGAAAAAAATGAAAATCTCGTTCAGCAAATCTCGTTCTTCTCCTCGTCTAATTCATGGACATTTAGCAAATCTCATTCTTCTCCACCATTTCACGCCCCGATTCAATCGAAAATCCTTTCGATTGGAAAATCCTGTAACCATGCTCGGATTTTTCAATCAGTGGAGGAGACAAGAAACGGAGGCGTCGTAGCCGTCGACGAAGCAAATCGTGAAAGAAGAGGCGGGGCGGCGGCGGTAGTGGTGGGGGACGAGATATGTTTGTTGGTGGTAGTGCCCTCCACAATCTTCCCGAATTGAGTACCATTTTTTTATTTTTCGCGGATTCGGGTCAGGCTTGCGAGATGGGTAGGGTAATTAGACCCGTTAGAAATTCGTTAGACGGTCTGACAGGAGACTAGCTCTTTATGTATTGACTATATAAGTTGGAAATACGATTTGTTTATTTTATGGTGTTTTCGACATGAAAAAGACGTAAAATTTTGTATATGAAAATACTTAAAATATTAGAAGATTTGAGGTTGAAAACAAGTAAAACAAAATATATTTTCAAAATTTTGAATAATAAAAGTTGAAAGAAGTATGTTTCGAAAATAAGATTTGCCTTAAAGTATTTCCATTTCCTGTTTGGTCATGTATTTTTAGACAGTTGGCCAATGTGATTTTTTTCCTACTCAACTAAGAAAAGTATTACCTTTTCTTCCATATTAAATCTTCTTATCTCACATTTATTATGATTCTAAGATGAGATTTGATTTTTTATAGTAGAAAATCTGTTTTGTTCTCTGTATAAAAGTAAGGACTTCATTAGGTATTATTAAACTTTCCTAATTTCCTATAATACATTTAGAGCACAGAAAATAAAAATATAGGGATAATTACAAAAACTACCTCGGAGGCTTGGGTTAATTACATAATAACCCATAGATTCTTTCAAAATTACCAAAAAAAATGTGAGGTTTGATTTTGCATTACACTTTACCCCCTTCATAAACAAAAAAAAATTCAAACAGGTCGTACATCTTTTATATTTAATCAGTGTTCTAAAACGCGCTAGGCGTTTGTCGGCCAGAGGCCCAGGGCTAGCCGAAATGGCAGAGACAAGACCCGGGAGTCAAAGTCAGAATCGGAAGAATAATCAAGGCGGACAAAAAGGGTCTAGCGCCTAGGTTAGGACTAGTCAGGGTTAAGTGGAACAATGTATCTAAAGCAGAACCAAACATCAATGTTTTTTTTATAATTTTCAAACTTTTTTTGTAATTAACCCAAACCTTATGGATAGTTTTTGTAATTTTCCCAAAAATACATGAAAAGATTACTTGCGACAAGATGGGGATGTTTTGGGTTGTTGACACAATTTTTTTAATTCATGTTTGATATAAAATGGAACATCAACAACATCATTTCACATTCTCTCTCTCTCTCTCTCTCTCTCTCTCTCTCTCTCTCTCTCTCTCTCTCTCTCTCTCTCACACACACTCACATACTGAGATTTGTCTGCGGCTCAGTTCCAAAATAATTTTCACAGTTCTAATCAATCCACATGTTTTCTTTTCTATTAAGAGAGTCTCACATGCATCAATAAGATTAATTTAAAGAATTTGTTTAATCACTTTTTTATCACTTTACATTTTAACTTCATATTCTAACACCATTTCCAGATCTTGGGCCCTTCTTATTTTTTCAATAAAACCCATAAAGTTTCAATCTTTTCCCCACCAAAAGCTTCCAAGAATCATCACTCTTCAAAAACAAAAAAATGAAGCACAAAAATAAACTCATATTAGTCATAGGACTAACATCATTAACAGTCCTAACAATTCTTTTATTCATAATCTTTTGTTTCAGAAGAAAAAAAGCTGAAAATGGTTCCAAAATTTTAGAATCATCCATTGAGTATGAAAAAAGAGATGGGTTAGTAAATTCTGAAAAATTTATCAAGTTTCAAAATGGTGATGATCTAACTGTACATGAAATTCTTGATGCCCCTGGTGAAGTTATAGGAAAATCAAGCTATGGGACTCTGTACAAGGCTAGTTTAGTCAATTCACATTCACTTGCTTTGTTGAGATTCTTGAGACCTACTTGTACATTGAGGACAAAAGAGGTGGTGCCAATTGTGGAGTTATTGGGGTCTATTAGGCATCCAAATTTGGTGCCTTTGAATGCATTTTATGCAGGGCTTAGAGGGGAGATTTTGATGGTTCATCCCTTTTATGGACTTGGAAATTTGGCTCAGTTTATCAAAGGTAAGTTTTTTGTGGTTTGTTTGGAAATTGAGTTTTTGTTGATATATTATTTTTTTCTTGCTAATGTACGTTCCAAGAAAATGGTGAAATGTTTGTGGGATCAGATTATTGTGCTTGATCAATGTCTGTGTTTGTATTAGGGATAATTAAAAAACTCCCCCTAAGGTTTGGAGTAATTACAAAAGACTAAAACCAGTTTCAAAATTAGTAAAATCACCCTGAAGTTTGATTTTGTATCAAATGTTATGGGTGTTTGAAATATTTTTGTTTATGAAGGTGCCAATTGTAATATAAAATCAAACGTCGAAGAGATTTTTGTAATTAATTTCAAGAATCTTTTGGGTCTTTTTGCTATTAAGTCAAACCTCGGGGTTAGTATTTGTAACTATCCCTTTGTTTTATCCATGGCTAAGATTTATGGGGCTAAAATGCAATTTTAGTTCGGTCTTGCAAAATTTACACTCTCCATAAAAATTCCATAATTTTGAAAAATATCAATTTCAGTCCTTTGGTCGCCTAACTTTGCCGGAAAATTAACATGTAACATGTTCACCAATTTCATAAAGAAATAATTTTGTGAACATTGTCTTTGTGTTACTGGATAATTAAGTTTTGTTCTGATGCGTCCACTTATTGTCAGGTGATTCAAGAAAATGATAATTTTGTTCTTTGTTTATGGTCCAGATTTTATATGTCATATATACCCACTCTTCTAGTTTATGTGGTAATTGTAATTCTATTTTTCAAGGTTGTAGCTTGATTAAAAGAGCTGATGTTAATTCTTTATAATTTGTCGTATTGGTATATTTACCGAGTTTGGTAAATAATGGATTACCTAATATACACGGTCCCTTCACTGTCTTTTTTTTTTAAGTAAAAGGCCAAAGGCCAAAATAAAATAATAAAGAAAAAGAGAATGCTGATCACAAAGCCGATAGCTAGCCGAGATGAGCGCCGTTAAAACGAAACCTACGGTAAAACCCACCTCAGGAAAAACCATTAGAAGGAAAAAGAGTACCCCGAATAAAAAGAAATTCAAACAAAACCAAGGCAAACAACGGTCCCTTCACTGTCTTATTATCTGCATAAAAATGTGATAATGTCATGTTATGATTTTACTTTATGAGATATTAATGTTACCAGTTGGACAAATACTAGATGAGTTAATATCTGACTGGATTTATATGACAATTGTCACTCTGTATACAGCTTCCCACGTGTTGATACTATTTCAAGATATTTTTCACTGCATTATTCAAATATGATTGCCTCATATGGCATTTTCATTTTTCGATCTACAAATTAAAAATCTCCTTTATATAACGAATCTAGTTTCCAACTATGACTTTGTACATATCAAATAGGGTTAAATTACAAAAACTACCCCTAGTTTAGCCAAATTTAAATTAAAAAAATCCGATTAACTTTGAAATTACAAATACACACCATGATGTATTTGTAACTTTAAAAGATAACTGGATTTTTTGATAACTGGTCTTAACCTCGGGGATAGTTGATGTATTTAACCCGATTAAATATGCAACAATGCGAAACATAACGAGTTGAATATTGTTGTCTTTAACGGGCAGATAATAATGGTGAGGCCCGCAAATGGCCCGTGATATATAAGATCTCAATCGGGATAGCTAAAGGAGTTCATCATCTTCATTCATCGTTCGATAAGCCCTTAATACATGGGAACCTCAAGTCGAAGAATATATTATTGGATCGTCATTACAATCCATATGTATCGGATTTCGGGTTGCATCTTCTCTTGAATCCAACTATGGCACAACAATTGCTTGAAACGTCGGCCTCTCAGGGCTATAAAGCCCCCGAGATGATTAAAATGAAAGATGCAAGCGAAGAAAGTGATATTTACAGCTTGGGAGTAATTTTTCTTGAATTATTGACAGGAAAGTTGTCAATTGATGAGAAGATTAGTTGTGATCAAGATTTTGATTTGCCGAGTGCTTTGAGGAGTGCGATTCTTGATGATCGAATCACGAGCTTTTATCATCCAGATATTCTTCTTGGCCTAAGCGATGATCGGAGGGTAATAACTGAAGATCGGATTCTTAAATTTTTTCAGCTCGCAATGGCTTGTTGTTCTCCTTTTCGTTTCCTTCGGCCTGACATTAGGCAAATCTTGGAAAAGCTTCAAGAAATCGGAAAGTAAGGTTGCGATTGTATACCAAAATTTTTTATTTATGCTCGAGAAAATTATTTTTGCCCTAACTTACGATTGATTATGAAAATTTTCAGGGTGCGATTGGATATACTTTCATTTTGAAAATTTTCTTTTCGCTAGAGAATAGTGAAAAAACTATTCTGATGAAAGTTTTTGGAAAATTTTGAGAGTGTGAATGGATATGTAATGATGAAAGTTGATTTGATTTAGAAATGGTAAAATAATGATTGGATGTGATTGGTGGTTAGAAATGTGTGAGTGAGTGAATAGTAAAATTTGTGGGAAAATGTGTAATAATGATTAGTTTTTTGTGAAAAAATGTGTAGATGTGATTGATGTAAGAAAAAATGATAAAAAGTGAAAGTGAGATAATAGTATATTTTCTGAAAATTTTCATAAACAATCGCATGTTTGGTCAAAAAAATTCTCCAGCGGAACGAAAATAAAATTTCGTTCATATCCAATCGCTGCCGCAGAAGCTCACTTTCACTTTTTTCTACCATTAGTAACTAGAGCTGTCAAACGGGTCGGGCTGGGCCGCCAGGCCAAAGGAAGAAATCGGGCTGGACCTCTAATTTCAGAGTCCAAGCCCGGCCCAGAGCATAAAAATACACTAAAAGTCCGGGCCAGTCCGATTTTTCAGGCTTGTAGGGCCGGGCTTTTGAGGCCTGGTATTTTTCGGGCCTGGAATACTAGAGCCCAGTCCAGTACTTTTACCAGGCCGGACCAAAATTGACAGCTCTACTAGTAACATCCAATTATCATTTCCAAAAAAAAATTAAATCAAATCAACTAATGAGGACGGATAATTGGAAAACAATCTTAGAAAGAAAGATAACTTTAATATATAATATGAAATTATGATTCAACAACTGCAAATAAATGAAGTATTTAAAGGAAGTCAAAAGCCCTGAACAAATCCGAAATTAAAAAGAAAACAAAAATATCAAAAACCTAGAAATCTTAAATGGGACAGAAACTGACCTAAATGAATGAATTCTGCCATTTTGGGTTTGGACACCTCAATATAAATCGGGTCATACTAGAAAATTGAATGTCGTTTTGGAAAGTTATCTCTTTTGCATTTTACCCTTTTTATTTCGATCCATTGCAGTCCAATACGCATCATCAACTCATTCTATGTCATCAACCATTATCATTACGCGATGATCTTATAATTTATTGTACTCAATCTCATCTTTCCAATCACCAATCACATCCAATATCACTATTTTCAAGCCGGAAAAACAATCAAACTGAGTTTGGTTAGGGTGCTCATGACATTAGTTGACTTTCTTGGTGATTGTGACATAATCCAAATGGTGGTGTGTGTATGTGCGTAGAGCAATTACATAATCAGAAAGTGACTTGGATTGACTTTAACATGAGGATTTAGAAAAGTAAGACTTTGTTTTACAGCAAATCAAGATTGGGAGATTCAACAAACTGACATCAAGATAGAGCATAAATGACAAGATTTTAAAGAACACGAGACTTATTTCATCTTCACTATTGATCAAATCTTGAGTCATTTCCAAAACCAAAAGAGCATTCTCATTTTAGCAAAAATACCACCTTAAGAAACTTATTACTTTGTGGAGTATAAAGTGGTGATTGGAGTTATGGTGTAGATACAACCAAAAGAATGTTCTTACTTTTTGGATTATAAGGTATAGCTTTTTATCTCTCATACACAGATATCCACCCAAAAAAGAAAAAGAACATTTGAGTTCTTTATTATTTTTTGTCTATTTTCAGAATGTGATTTTAGCCAGTTAGTGGATGACTGAGTGCACTCTCATTTAAGCAGGATTGATTTGGATTGAAACTAAAAAATGCCACCAATTATTGACGATAAGTCAAGAAAAAATTGAAATGATGTGGTTCCATTGGAAAATTAGAGTGTATAAGATGTTCTTGATAAAGCAAAAACAATTCAAATGTCCACTTTTCATCATCAGAAACAAAACCAAAAGAAGAAGGGAAATAAAAATCACAATTCTTGGTTCAACTGGCTCAAAATCAGGCAAAATTGCAAAATTAATCCTGTAACTAAAAGGCAGTTGCAAAAAGGTCCTGTAAAATGCTCAAATTGCAAAATAGTCATGTAACTATGTACAATTTTACAAAATAGTCCTACAAATTGCACAGTTTGCAAAATAGTCCTGTAAATTATACTTGAGTGTCAATTTTAGTCCTAATTACAAATTTGAAATTTCACTGGATTTCGATCACGTGAACGGCACATGTAACTCCCAATTTCTGGTGAAATTAGAACCAAATTGATATTCAAGTACCAGTACTATTTTACAAACCATATATTTTCCAGGACTATTTTGCAAAACCATACATAGTTACAGGACTATTTTGTCATTTGAAAATTTTGAAGGACCTTTTTGCGACCGTCTTTTAGTTACAGGACTAATTTTGTAATTTTGCCTCAAAATCATTAACATTGTAACCAAGTAGACTGCTGCTTTCCTCATCCAAATGTAAAAACAACCTTGTAAAGGGTTTTTGATAATTATTATTGAGGCATAAATGGAAATTTCATCAGTAGTTACTAAATCTTGGTAGAGAAAGGATACGTTGAATAGTGATATTCAGCTGCCGGCTAGACTAATTTCGATAGCTCACAGGCGAAAAGTTCAGACAAGGACTCATTGCCTAAATCTCTTTTTAACCTTAAATTCTCGCAGCAGCAGTAACAATCATACGTACAAGGTTGCCATGAGATGCGAAATCAAACTACACTGTCGGCCTTTCTGGGACGACAGTATAAACCTCCACATCATCCATGTCAGGGCTTCTGACTGAGTACTGAAAAGTCCAACCATGGCATGCACCCGCATGGACCCCATTCTTATTGACCGCAAAAACAGCTCCGACAAAAGTAGGGTATTTTCTAGCGATTCTGGCAATGGCGTCCTGGGCGGCGAGCTTAGGTTCCATGCCTAACCTCATACTCTCCACAACTTGATAGCTGAAAAAGAAAGCAAGAGACAAAGCTTAGCTGCGGCAATAACATCAGATGTGTTGTAACTCAAGCGTCGTAGGGGAATATATAGTTTTACTCCAAAGAGGATATCTAAGCCTAATTAAAATTTGTGTACTAATTTTTTTTTCCATTCAAGTTAAGAGTTTGCTACAGAAGATACCCTTGAGGTTTAGTCTAATTACCAAAAAAAAAAAAATACCAGCTACCTTTCAAAATTACTAATTACCCCTTGATATTTCACATTTATTTCTATTTTACGAATTGCACCCTCTATAGGGGTACTTGTTATGAAAATGCATACTTCAATGGGGTGTTTGTAAGACCTTAACGGGTATTTGTACTTTTCAAATATAATCGATTTTTTTTTAATTAGGTCAAACCTCAAGGGTCGTTTTTTTAAGGGGTAATTACAAAACCTACCCTTGAGGTTCAGATTAATTACAAAAACCCATAGGTTTGTGAAAACTACAAAAAAAAAAACCGTGAGCTTTGATTTTGTATTACACTTTACCCCGTTCATAAGCAAAAACATTTCAAACAATCCCCTTACATATGTAAACATATTGCAATTACACACTTACATTTAACAAAGAATCAAACCTCAAGGTATTTTTTGTAATTTTTAAACATCTCCGGTTTTGTTTTTGTAATTAACCCAAACCTTACGGGTAATTTTTGTAACTATCCCTTTTTTATCCCTTTAAGTCATAAAGAAACTGAAGATAGCAACTAAATATACGATGGGTTTCAATCATAATACCAAGGAAGAAAGCGCATCATTATATCGCCATCTCCAGTTGCCCCACAAGCTCCAGCTTCTGTGTCAGCATATGCTGAAGATCCAGCAATAGGCCCATCTCCCACTCTGCAAGCCAAGTGTTTTATAAAGCATAGAAATCCAGCAATATAAGATGGATGACTAAGTTGTGACTTACAGGATCGACGTTAATTCACATTGGATGTTCTAAATATAATCCACTGTTCGTGCCTACCCATTAATTGTTTTTTTCAAGTGACAAAGGTTTTCTAAAGATAACAGGATAGCGATCTCAAAACATCCGGTTTAATGCACGCGACACGAGACTCTTGATTTATGGGTTGCTTCGTTAACAACCACTTGTTATTAGTTAACCAGAATGGTGTAAAAAATTCAGCTTATGCAGCTATTCATAAGTCCTGAGATCTCCAAAGACACCGCGAGCGAAGAATCGTGCTGTACCAGATGCAAGGTTTGTTGTTTAGCATCCAACTAGACAGTAAATGATCTGGGGTTAATTTTGATTTCATCCTGAACCTGACAGTTTGACTATTGAGACCACATTGCATAACAATGAACACGTTGACTGTGCCTAATGGTCACTTACATAAGGTTAAAATGTACAAGTGCCCCTAGTGGGAGGCAAGATGCATTAACAGAAGTTTGACACCATAACTGTACAAGATTTATTTTCATTTTTTGGGATCTAGTTTTGTGATCTTCAAGAACTCATGATTAATAAGTTGACCCTAATTTTAGTCTCCTCATTCTTATAAAACATGTGTGCAACACTTGGGAAATAGTTTTTTAATCTTCTAAATCAAATGAGATTGAAATGAGGCATTCTTACAGATGTCAAATATGGCAACAACAACAATGATATAAAAAAGAGTTATTACGTATACTCTTTAGTGACACAAAACGGACACTGTTATTACCTGCCGGGAATCTTGAAAGTGGCCCCATTAGTCGAGGTACCAACAGCTATATGTCCCATCTGACAAACAACATATAGAAATGATTATATCCAATCCAAAGGAAATCAAGAAATGAAAGTAATTATACATAAGTGCAGCTTACTTTGTCAATAACAGCCATTGATATCGTATCATGATTATGGCGATCAACATGGTACGGCCCAGATTGATCAAGACCAGCCCTCTTTGTGTTCAAGCATGTTCTCTCGCCAAAACTAAGTATACTCTCCAGACTGTAAGGACCACAATCATCAATTGGCATAACATTTTTCCGAAAATTCGGCTGGCACTTACTATTTTTCCAATTTATCCACTTCTCTCTAGATTCTTCGGAGCTTAGGTTTGTGGGGCCCGGAAGACCCATAGAAATGGCAAAAATAGATGCTTGCTCTCCGACAAGCATAGTGTGCTCTGTGTGCTGCATAACTAATCTTGCGGCTCTAATGCCGTCACTTACATACCGCATTGCTGCAACAGCTCCGACCTCCATTGTCACCTATGCATGTCCTAGCAGATGCAAAGTGTAAACAAGACATATTTCATTTTGGGATAATTACAAAAAGCTCCCTAAGGTTTGGGCTAATTACAAAAAAAAAGAGGTTTTTAAAGATTACAAAAAAAAAACCTTGAGGTTTGATTGTATCTTAAATTTAAGGGGGTAAATGTAATATTTGATAAGTCATGGGAGCTTTTGAAATGTTTTTTTGCAAATGAAGGGGAAAAATGTAAGACGGATCAAACCTAAAGTGGGTTTTTG
Organism: Rehmannia glutinosa; assembly: GCA_016081115.2. Classification (NCBI taxonomy): domain Eukaryota; kingdom Viridiplantae; phylum Streptophyta; class Magnoliopsida; order Lamiales; family Orobanchaceae; genus Rehmannia; species Rehmannia glutinosa. The sequence goes on from JABTTQ020002815.1 coordinate 75,583, forward strand.
TAATTTCCTATATCTGGGGTTTTTGGTAATTAGCCCGAACCTCAAGGATTTTAATTATCCCTTTCATTTTTGTAGCTTTCTCGAACAAGAATGTGTTCAATGATGTAAAAAAATGCCAAAATCATTATACCCCATTCATGATCATAGCATCAATAGTAGTTTCTCCATTCTCGTCTGGACTTCCACCAGGACCAACTGTTCATAAAGATAATCGATTACGTAAACCTTATGTTACGGCACAATAAATTGAATCCAAATTGGAGTATAATATTCACCAAATTAACCACCCATTGGCCATTATTGCATATTGTTAGAACAAGCAATGTTGTTTCTTTTATCTTAGATGTGGTTAGCTAAAATGCTACCTTAGATGGCTGCAAATTTTCAGAAACTGTGACCAACAATACAATCAGTGACCGAGCTAAAGGTGTAATATAATATACATTTCTTTCATGGATAACATTTTGGTGAGTTCCCAATAAATATATAATATTTTAACTGTAATTATCCAAATAATGACTTCTTTTATCCACTTGATCAACATCAAAAGGAGAATGCTCCTCATGCTTTAGTAAGAGGTGCTATAAGGACTAATTTTCCATATCTACATCTTAACCGTATAAGAGAAGAAAGTTGAAACAGACCATTAGTTGAACCACAAAGTAAGCGCGGTTAATTGAAGTACTGAATAAAAGGAGCACCAAAAGTTACTGCATCCGAACCTGTACCGTCGCATCTCAGTTCCTCACAAGCAGAGCAACCTTCTACGACCGCATCTACGGCCGAAAGCCCACTAACAACACTCTTCCATGCTGCTCTAACAGCTTCCAAGAAGGGCCAAGTGCTCACAACTAAAGGGAATTTACCACCACTTCTAATCTCATCTCCTACTGCCTAATCCAGAAGAAATATGTCATAGAGCATCAATAAAATAACAAATGTGCAACAAAAATACTATAGTCCCAAATGCACCAAATTCTTATAATTAAAAAAAAAAAACCATTTACTAAATCTATCAACCCTCAATTACTCTCCCTTTTGGCCATTTTTTAGCTTCCCCACTTCAAATACCATCAAATACACTACCGGCAGTTGGCCATATTACAACATCAAATAATCATAACTTCACAAGGAATTACAAAGATTTCTTTTTTATGAAACCCAGAATGCTAGCTACAACTGAGAAACTAACAAGAAAATACGTGGAATAAATAAAAGTAAAATCACCCAAAGAATACATATATAAAAGCAATCAGCAATCACCAGTAACGTACAAAAAGCCCCAAAGTGAGAGTAGTGTATTACCCCAGAGCACAGAGTAACGAGGAAGAAGAGAGCGACGCGTAGTCTGTCGGGGTTGGTAGACATCACTGAGAGAGTTTTCTTGTATCTGCGCGCACAATGGGCTCTCAGTTGAGTTCTCTTGTCCAACATGGACCCCTCCCTAACTCGAAATCCAATTATTGGACTTATGTTTTTTTCAAATAAAAACTAGTCTTTTACCCGTGCAATGTACCGGGTGTATATCAGTTATACCTCTATTTTGTACTGATACATTTATATTTTTCTAATAGTTTTATGAATTATATCTTCTGTATTTAGGGATGACAACATTCGTAAACTCATCCCAATTGGTAACCGGATAGAATGGAATGAGATGAGAAATCACAAGTTAATTTGGGGATGGTAGCGATGAGTGAGAATTATATGCTTCTCTAGAATTAGGGATAGGACATAGACAATATTTGTATTATGTCCCCCTTCTTATTCCGATTAGATAAGATGGGGATTATTCCTTCCCATCCTTATTCCCCGAGTATATATATTATATTTATTTATTATTAATATTAATTCTATTTATAATTATTTTATTTTATTAATACTAAAAATTAAACCCATGAGTCTTTACAATGATACAATCTTACTTGATCTCATTCTTTATTCTAGAAAATTGTTGAATTACGTTATCTATGTTTTAAAACAAATAGTGATTGCAAAAGTTTAAAATTTCAAAAAATAATTAAAATATAAAGATAATTAATTTAATTATAAATCATACGGTTAAATAATAAAAAATAAATTATTACAAATTATAAAAAAATCTCTTTAAATACGAAATATTTAGTTGTCTGAATATGCCTTGCTATTAATAAAACATGTTTGTCTATAAGAAGGTAAAAGTTTGAAAAACTTTTTAATTGCCCAAATATTTAATAATTGTTTTTGGGGTTTAGATCAACAATTGTCAAAATTATTAAAGAAATTAAATAAAATTATTCTTTATATTTAGCAACGCAATTTTAAGGAAAAATGAAACATTTCAAAAAAATAAAAACTAGTTTATTTTATATATACATATATATATCAAAACATTATCAAACAAACAAATTAATATCTAATTCCAAATGTACAAATTTGAAACTTGAATATCAAAATACATTGATAAAAAAAATCTATTGTCAACATAAAAGTATGTTAATACATACAAAATGATTTTCTATATATAAATACTATTATGAATATAATTTCATATTAAATAAATCTTAATTTTCTTCTTACATGAATATATATAAATATATAATTGTATGTATGGATATATGTGATATATAAAATTTGGATACATATTTTGAGATATTTTGTTCAATTAAAATAAATATTTTTTTACTTGAATTTAATCAATTTAAATATAATTCTATATAATTATTTAAAAAAATAGGCTAAGCCCAAATAAAAATTATACATATATCACAAATAGCTAAAATACACGAATATAGAAATTAATGTCCAATAGCCCCAATGCATAATTTTTAAAGCCAATTACAAATATTAAAAAAAAATCTTTCTTATATTTTAATTTATTATTTTTTTATTTCTATATATGCAATCTATATATATATAATAACAGAAGTCCGAAATTTTTATTTTCCTACTCTTTTTGCTTATTATATCAGGAAACAATTCTAAACATTATAAATTCTTGTATTAGAATAATATTATAAGAAAATCGTTGTAATTATATAAATTAGGAAAATATTATAAGAAAATATTGTAAATGATATTCCTACTTTATATGTATATAAATTAGGAAAATATCATAAATGGTATTCCTATTTTATATGTATGAAAATTAAAAAGAATTTATTTACTGGTATTCCTACTTTATATCAAAAGTGAGTCTATAGTATCAATTCTATCTATATAATATATATATATATATATATATATTAAAAATTATAAATAGTATTTTACCATAATTGATATTAGTATATGTCAGTTCTTTCTTAAATATATATTACAATGATGTGTTGATTCTATACATCATATCTCATCAAATATATTGTTTATTTGTTTCAATGGCGTCGATGCAATTTTGTACAGTATAATATTAATTAATCAAGTTTTAAATACCGATGACTATTCAAACTTTCTTAAATTATTTAATAATAGTTAAATAGACGAATTATGATTTTATGTATATTTCACCATTGAATTAACAATTGATTTTGTGTTTAGAGATTTTTTTGGCAGCTTATTATTTATATTAAATCCTCTTACATTTATATTTTATACTACTTAAATTGCATTAGAGAAACACTTTGATACTGTTGATCCTAAATTCGTAGCATAACCACCAATTATGGCTTCATCTTCACGTTCCCCTCTTTTTCCATTTTCATCAAGTGTTCCGCCAATATCGACAGTATTGAACTCGAATTCTGCAATAAATAAGAGTTTTTATATAAACTGTATTGTATATTTGTATGGACAATATTTGATGAGTTTATTTTTTGATTATTTTTAATAGTTTTGTTGTATTTTTTTAAGTTGATTTATGTATGATTTGTTTATTTTTTTTTTAATATTCCTCATACCAACATATTTTGTGTCAACATTTTTTGTGTCATCATACATTTTCTGTTTATATATACAAAACTTCTATCCCCGCCAATATTTTCTTTCTGGTTATTAGTTTTATAGTTTTGATTGGGCAATTATTGTTTTGTTTTGATTTGGCAACATTTTTTTGGTTATTAGTTTTATAGTTTTGATTCGACAATAAACTTTTTATCTACTTATTATAATGGCTTCCTATATTGTTCAATTAGGAATTCATTACAAATTGTAATTACATTTAATATTTTGTGTCAGCATCTTCCATGTAAATTCGGCAGTCAATTTAATGGTCTTACACCATTAAATTGTGACATGCATAATGAGAACGAACACATTTGGACGGTCAAAATAGTTAGCCCCTATGGCGCGCTCTATTTTACGGATGGATGAAGCAAATTCGTCCATGATAACGAAATTTCAGATGGTGAAGTGTTGATTTTCTCTTGTTGTGCCAACCACGGTTTTGATGTGTCAATATTTTCTAATGATGATTCATGTGAAAGAATCGATATATGCACCCGATTATACATGTATTTGATATCAGCTCAGGTAATATAATATAGTTTAAATCATATATATATATATATATATATATATGTGTGTGTGTGATATTTTTGTTTAATTATAAATTAATTGATTAATTGATTGATTTAATTAATACGTGTGCAAGATACTGCGATGATTCTGACGATGATGACATTAAGGTGGATGATGTTGAGAATCCGACTTTTCGATTGATTATCTCAAAGTCACATATAAAGAAACCTCGTTTGGTAAGTATTTACTCATAGATATGTGTGTGTGTGTGTGTGTGTGTGTAAGTTCGCGGTATCTTATGTTTATTTAGTGGTGAGATTTTTTTGTCAATATTTTTTCTATCAACAGCTTATACCTATGAAGCTTTGGAACAATTTTATCAAGGGTACACACAAAGAACAAAATTATGCAATTATAAGGCACAATGGAAGACAATATTGAGTCGGATTAAAGCAAGAGAAATCCAGATTTTCATGCAACGTGGTTACCAAAATTATAATTGTTGTATACAATTAATAAATTGATGATATTTAATCCTATAGATACAATAAGTATTTATTATTTTTCTAATCAATCTTATAGATACAATGAACTATTGATTGTTTTTTTTTTTAAATTGAGCCTTGGTAAAACAATTGGCGGTATGTAATTGTACTTTTATTCGTAGACAATATCTATTAATATTTTATTAATCGAATTTGATAATACTATATGAATGGGTAATTGACAAGATGTTTAAGAAAAAAAAATGAGAATATTAATCTAGAAAATTTATAATGTATTACTTTTTAATAAAAAAAGACAATAATTGGTCAGTGGGGCATTTTTTATCATTTACAAGGGAGTATAATTGTATAATTGGACAACAACGTACTAGCTTAAGAAAAACAATTGATTGAAAGATTTATAAAACTCAAAATGGTAACAAATATTTACTGCTCAGAAATATTGTATATATCTATTTCATATAGTGATTGAAATATTTTTTTTCTGCTGCCAATTCAATTTATATTTAAACTGATCTTGGATTATGGACTTTTTTATGGATGATTTCAAAAATATTTTATTATTAATAAGATGTTTGATTTTTATATCATGTTTTTTGAAAGAATATCTGGATTTTTATTTGATATTGATTTAATTGTTGTTGCAATATTTATTTATTATATTTGTTTTTGAAATATTGGTATTTTCGGAAGTGTGAACGAATACTAATTAAGTCCAGTCTAGAAAAATAAATTATCTTCTAATTGGTCCACTGATCAACATTGGTGTTAAATTTGATGATAATTTGCTTAATTAAGAATAATTAACAACTCTAATTACTATCGAATAAAATTAGTATATATATGACATAACTAAGGCAACTCAATCCTATAAAAAATAATAAAAAAAAGATATAAAAAAATACATTTTTGGACAAATCAATCAAAAGATTATCCTAACCAATGCATGTTTTGGAGTTATCCAAAATTAGTGGTGCTTTGATTTGGTAAGTCAATGACAAGAATCTTTAGTAACATAAATATTTTATTAGCTAATTGGTTTTTTGGTTATGATTGTAATATTTGTTGAGATTTGAAAATTTTAAAAGTTCTATAGTTAATTCTATAATTGTCCTATATAATCAATAAATTGATTGTAATCATTACTATAGATACAATAATTATTTACTATTGTATTTATTCAATCGATCAATAGATACCATCAACTATTGATTGAAAAAATTTAAAAATTAAGCCTTTGGTAAAACAATTGAGAGTATCTATTTATATTTTCTAATCGAAATTGACTATACTACACACAACGAATAATTGACAAGAAGTTTAACAACAATTAAGAAGATCATACCTTATGATTAAAGATTTGTCAATTTAGAAAAATGTATTAACTTAAAAAAAGACAATAATTGTCAATGAGAGTTTTTTTTATTTCCAAGGGTGCACAAATTTATGATTGGACAACAATATATTACCTTAATTAAGATAAACAACTAAGTTAAATATTTACAAAACTAAAAATGGTAACAAATATTTGATTGTTTGAAAATTATACGCATCTCTTTTATATCTTGATATATGAGATTAATAAAACTAATCAAATTGACGTTAAGTAATTGACATGATCAATCAATACTACAATTTTTCTATAAAATCAATCATATAATTACTTAATTGATATATGTAATCAGTTAGTATTTATTATTTTTATAGTTTATTAACCATAACTCTATAAAACAATCATACAATTGTTGGTGCTTTACTTTGGTAAATCAATAAATCAATATTTGAAGATGAAATAATCAATGTCTAGCGACCAATGTATGTTTTGGAGTTATCCAAAATTGACGGTGTTTTGCTTTGATAAGTCAATAGAAAGATTTTTTGTAACGAAAATAATGTATTGTTAACTCAATATATGATAATTAATAATTATATTATCAACCAATGCCATTAAATAAATTAATGTAAAATCAATTATATAATCATTTATATAGAATTAATCGATTGATGTTACATTTTAAAATAAACTTCCCAGTTAAATTTTATTTTATTGTCAAACTTCCAAGTGTATTCTATCGTTTCTTTTGATTGATGAGCGATTCATATCAATCCGTTGTTGATCAAAATGAGAAAACTCATGGGATTTACATACATCTATTGAAAATAAATGTCAGAGTGAATATTGACATCAATTGTACTAGTTTTATACCCTTTTTCAGTTATATCATGTTTATGTTCGTAAGCTTTTTAGTGGATTATTATGATATTGCTGTAAAATTTATGTTAATACTACTAACGTTTATATCAATGACATAATAGTTTATTTTAAATTTTCTTCACGATTTTTTTCTACCATATTATTTTGAATAATATCTCATTTTACATTTTTGATTAACAATGTGAAGTATTCATTTTTTTCAACAGTACAAGTACAATATAAAAATACATGTCTCACAAATTATATATAATTATTTATAGAGGTGCGTGAGAAAGAAAGGGATATATAAAACAATAATTTAGAAACATGCATAAATTGAAGGATAATTCCTTACGAGTTGAATTAGATATTTAAATTTATAGTTGAAATATAAAGTTGATAAATAAATTTTTGTTTTTAATAATCTTATATGAATATTACTATTAAAATAAAGTAATAAATACCAGTTAATGTTAATAGATATTATAAACCAATAATATTAAAATAAAAATATACGTGCAACGCACGGGGTGAATTACTAGTATTGGTGTCAAACTGAAGATTGTAAAAACATGAAGATTGTAATTTGATATATTATACGTAAAAACTGATAAAAACCCAAAATCATTATTAATTTTTTTTAAAAATAAAAAGATAAATATAATAATTAATGCAATACACACATAGATTTGGAAAGCTAATTTTACGTAATTCTATTTTTTATATCATTTTAAAAAGTGATTATTTAAAAAAAGTTGACTATCAAAAATAATAAAATACTAAATATTTATCACTTTTTATTTTGCAAATTTTATTACTTTTTATAGTCATTGCAAAAGGGCGAAAAAATCAACATACTATTTCCAACGATTTTTCTTTATATATATATATATATATATATATATATGTATTGGTTCAAATGAGACCAATATGCTGGGTTGAGACCGTAGGAACTAATTTGGACCGTTTATTCTGAATTTTGAAGGGCTTAGAATATTACAATATTTAAGGTATTTTAAATATTTAAAAACAATTACAGGGATATTTTTGTAAATATGCATAGGACCGATTTTTAATTAAGGATAATTTTATAATTTGGTAGGTAATTTGTAGAGATGGATATTGATTGCACCATGAATATTGGGATGTGAATGTATCCCAAAACTGAATATACACGTCTATTTTCTGTTAAAGAGTTCTCTAAAAAAAAAGCTTCTGCCAAAGAGAGAAAAAGGCATTGAAGACCGACCAAGGTTTCGAAGAGAAGAAGGAAAACATTGAAGGCAGACTCAAGGTTGAAGAAAAACTCGGTAAGAATTTTATTTTTAGATTTTGAATTTTTTATATAATAATTGTTACTAATTTTTTTGTCTTTTTTTTTTCAATTTTCTGCAACTTTTTGCATGTCATATTAAAAAACATTCCGGTAATTTTTTCGTTTCTAACATATTTGTTCAGGTTTTCTTGTATTTTTGTGTAGTGCGTAAGATTTTTTCATTCGAATTTTGTATGGGTTGGCCGTGTATAAGGATTTTTTTACATGGAGATTTTTGGTTAAATTTTCTGAAACTTGTTTGAGTTCATATGTTTACCTTCTGAAAAATTAGTTTTTAAGTAGGGTTAGTTTTCTTGCCATTGCGTTCGTTAGTTTATGAACTTTTTTTTTTTTGTGGGAGTTTCACATGCTAAAGGATGGCATTGGCAATTTTTATTTTCTTAGATTTTTTTTTCACAGAACAGGGGATTAGCTTAACAGATTAGGTTTTTAATATGAGTTGATTCTTTTTTTGGTGTATAGATACAAGGTGTTTGTTGCGTATTTGTACGTCTTGATTTTTGAATATGGTTATGATGTATAGGTATAGGATCAAATGTGGCAGGGACCTTACCATGTGGCAGTGTGGATTAATCTAAGCCATTAATCTGACAAATCCTAAGGCCCAGTTTTTTTCGAATTTTTTTTGTTTTATATTTAATTTTTCCCAATTTAGGGCACAATGGTCATTTTATAAACAAAAGAAATCGGCAGTTATAGTAACCCCCCCTTTTTTGGGATTTCAATTAATCAATTCCCACTTTCTCTCCAAACTCTGTTTTAGAAAAATCAAAACTCCATTCCCTTGTTTCTCTCTCTCTCTCTCTCTCTCTCTCTCTCTCTCTCTCGTTCTTTCTCTCCGACGACTGTCTTCTCTCTTTTTTTAGTCAGTTTCGAAGGTTCATCTAGTAGTTTCGACAACAACATACTCGCCGTTCAAATAGTTGGTAAAGGTAAGTGCTTGGTTTTATTTTATTTCAGTTTTGGTTGGAGATTTTGGTAGTAAGGGTTTTAACCTTAAATGCTTTTTTCATTTCTTTTTGAACCATGCTACTGTCTATTTTTTATTTTTGAAATAATTTGTAGTAAGAAGAGTAGGGATTTTTGTTTATTTGTTTTTAATTTTGAACTATCTAGGGTTTTGATTTTTGATTTGTAGAGGCGATTGCATTGGTTTTTTTTTTTTTGGTCTGGAGATATTTTTGTGCGAAATAGTACATATTTGGTGGAGATTTTTGGGTATAAAAATTGATAAAAACGATGTATATTTAGTTAATGTATTGTGTAATTTTTATGTTATTGATATGGAATGGTGTAAGTTGAGCTATAGAGTGGAAGTCACGAGTGTAACGTGCGTGTATGTGGTTTGTTTTGCAGATTTGTTGATTCTTGTATGTTTTATGAAACTGGGTTTTGGTGAAATGTGTCTGTATAACTTGCTCTTTATTGGTGACTCATTCGCTGTATTTTTTGTGTACCTTTTACTTAAGAATGATGTAATTTTTCTTACTTTTGGTGTATAGTTAATTGTGGTGTTTGGTTTAACCCCTGCATTAAAAAAAATAAAAGAGCCATGGATATATATTGGTGTATATTTAACATTGTTATTGCATCATTAATACATGTTTTGATGCATTGATAAGTTTGGTCATGTGTATATATTATCCATGAAATGCATAATCACAAATGGTGTTTAAATAATATTATTTTAGTATGCAATTAAGGTTCATACAATGCACAATTAGTTTTGTTTGTGTATATTTTTTTGATACATGGTGCTTGAGTTCTGCCTTTGATTTGGAATTTATGGAGCCAACAACGGTTAATTAGCAGGCTATTGAAATGGTATAAGTTTTTAGAAGCTTATGAGTATTTTTTCTTTTTCTGTTTTATTAATGATTGTATATATGTGGATTGCTTTTCAGTTCTTCTTCCCGATTTTAAAGAGCGAGCATATTTTCGTTATATGCATCAACATAAAGAAGAAGCATTGTCACAGTTTGGACAACTCTTCATTGGTGGTACAAGTTGCGACAAGTACGAACAAATGCCGAGAACCGGTAATTTGTAGCTTTTTTGTTTTTGCCTTGAGCTTATTATTTATTTACTCGTGGATATGAAATGATGTAAACTTAGCTAAGGTTGGTGTACAATTAGACAATAACTGGTATACAATTAGTTATTATGTGATGCACAAATGATTTTGTTGCACCTTTTTTTTTTGGTTTGACTGGTTTGATGTTAACATTGTTTTTTGGCACTTTTGTTTTATGTGTTTCAGTTGGATGTGTTCTCTCAATTTTTGCGAGCACGTGGGTGTTATCAAGCAGCGCATAATGTTGAAAAATAATCCCCAACAAGACTTTCCATGTCGTGGAGGGATGCGCAAAATAAAATCAATTGTGGGGTCTATGTCATGTGTCATGTGGAGACCTACATAGGGGGAGCATTGAAGAAATGAGATTGTAGATTTGACAAGGTTGATGCCGCAGAATTTGCACGACTGTGCACGTTATATTGACATGCAATTCAATGCATGACCTGAACTAAGAGAAAGGCAGGGTTCTTGGGTTGGCTAAAAAAATTGTCAGTGACAAGTAGATTTTATATGGATATTTTGGTTTTTTTTTGTTAGATGGGGTGTTTAAGTACGTTTTTAGCGTAGAACATTAGACTAGACTATGGTATTTCAGTGCTAATTTGACAACATGTTGGTGACTTATTGCAAACGAACTGATGCAAATATATTTTCTATGTTTTAAGATGTGACCTTTTTTTATGTTGTATATTTAGTGAATAAATAGTGCATAGTTAAAAGCATTGTGGTACTTGTTTATTACCTTTTGGTATATACATGTTAGAATGAAGCCTTTTGTATTATTTTACGGGTATAAATGATTTTTTTAGTGCATATTTTATAAGCACTATGTGCATTGTTAGTACTAACATTATGCTTGTTTTTAGATTTCAATGAAACCGTTTAAAAATTGAAATTCAATTTATTTTTGAACGTATAATTAACGATGTAGTGGTAAATTTAGTAGTAATTTGGCACATATATAGTGTTGAATTTTGAAAATGGTATAAAATACCAAAAAACTGAAGACAAGACAAATTGGCGCATAATTAGTGATGAAATTGTGTATACTTAATGATAACTAGGCACACATATAACAATTATTCTCTCGAACCATTTATGGTTTGGGGCCAGTTATTTTTTTATTTAGTTATATATACATAAAAATGATGCACATTTAGCATGGAAATGACATACACTTAGACAATAAATGACATACAATTAAAAAAAAAGACAAATGTTTGATCTGAGTATAAAGTATAATATTGAAAATGCATGAAAAATGATTTTCTCATTCTATAGATTGTTCGGGACATGTACGATTGTTGTGTAATGCAATTTTGCCACACGTACCACATTTTCTCTTTAATTTGTTACTTGCACGAATTGCCTTTTCCTTGAGGTGCTTATTTGTATGTCAAAGCCCGTATCGTTTGTCGTATTTCCTATAAAATTCCACAATTTTCTCCAAAGTGGCAAATTGCATGCATATTCGCGGTATTTTATTTTATTCTATTTCAGGTACCCAATACTTGGTGGAGCCGGGGGATATTACTAGGCGCTCTCTCACTTCAACGCGTTGGATACTTTTATCACTAAAATCTGCATAATTTGTACACCTTTTTCAGACAACATCCTAAATATTTGTACACCAAAGTATTCACATGTATACACCAAAATAGTCTTAAAGTGTACAATATTGTCAATATTTGTATACTAAAAAAAGCATCAAGCCTTTCCATCTCAATTATTGTGGATCGGATGGATTTTGTGTTTTTAATGCAGAGATATTTTTCTCTTCTTGTTGTTTCGTGTAAATGAAGAATGAAGATGATGAAAGCCGTTTTTTTAGGCTTATTATTTGGCGTGTCTATTGTTGGAAGGTGATATTCATGATATCCCTTGATTTTAGGTAATTAAATATAGTATTATTGTTACACCATTTTGAGAGTTACCGATTTGCCCTTTTTACACATAAAATAATTGAAAATTGGTGTATTTTTAAGAGTAATCTGAACCATTGATTGAAGGGGATGGATGGATGGGATCCATCCACACTGCCACATGGTAAGAGGCTGCCACATGAGATCCTATCCCATGATGTATATATAGAATATTTTTGTTGCATACTTAGTTTTGTTTTCTTTTGCAGGCCTAGGAATATTTTTTTGTGTTGATTTTTTCAAAACAGTTATGATGTATAGATAGAATGTTTTTGTTGCATACTTAGTTCTGTTTTCTATTGCACGCCTAGGAATGTTTTTTTGTGTTGATTTTTCAAAACAATTATGATGTATATATAGAATGTTTTAGTTGCATACTTAGTTCTGTTTTCTGTTGCATGCCTAGGAATGTTTTTTGTGTTGATTTTTCAAAATATGTAATATGTAGCATATTTACATCTAATTCATATATACATAGAAATTTCATGTTGCATATTTATATATAATATGATGCTGAAGAAGGTTTTTAATTTTTGTTTTTTTTATTATGGTGATTTTCAGATCCAATTTTTTTTCCGCAATTTTTGACTTCAAGGGGATGTGATCAAATGGGTTGAGTTATCTAAAAGCATGGACTTGTTAGGTTGGTTTTGCCATGGAGGGATACTATTAATAACATTGACTGCGGTGTTTTTGCAATGAGGCATATGGAGACATATGAAGGTGGGAGGGTGAGAGACTGGAGATGTGGTCTCCAAAAGGGCTACGAGTCTCAGATTTTAAATCTTCGAATGAAGTATTGTCATACCATTGTTTTTTATTAGTTTAATAAAGTAAAGGGGAAAAACTTGGAAGAAGCAATAAGGTTTCTGACTGGGAAGAATATTGTACAGTTGGGATTTTATGTTTTTTGGATTTGAAACCTGAATTTGTTGGACTAAATTTTTTTCTTCCCGTTAAAGTTGAATGTGTTTGATGTTTTTTATTTTGTTGGTTGGTTTTAGTACTGATGCAATACAACTAGTTGATGTTTGGCATTGACCATTTTTTATATAATATAATTTTGAAAGGTACTTATTTAGTATTTAATGGTGCTGGTTTTTTTCTGTCTGCTTATATAATGGTTATTTCGTGCATAAATAGGTAATTGTTGTTGCATAAGTTAAATTAATGATCCATATTTTTTGGCTTTGTAATAAGTTAAATTAGTGATGCATAAATAAGTAATTGTTGCTGCATAAATAGGTAATTGTTGATGCATAAGTAAAATTAGTGAGGCATATTTTTGGCGTTGTAATAAGTTAAATTAGTGATGCATAAATAGGTAATTGTTGCTGCATAAATAGGTAATTGTTGATGCATAAGTTAAATTAGTGATGCATAAACTAGTGATGCATATTACAAACTTTTATACAATTTTAACGTATAAATTGATGCAGAATTTTGCATATATATTGATTGAGAGACGCATGATCGATTAAACAAACACATTAATCTAACCAATAAAATTTCGAACATGAAAAAAAGCTATTTATACAACACACCAATCTAACTAATTTTTGATGCATATATACCTACGAACGGACGCTAATATAGAATTAATGAAAACTTTTTTTCTACAAAAAAAATAATGAAAACTTTACACATTGATTAAGAAACGTGAATTGTGAGATAAGGATAGGTATTAGACCGTCTTTTAAGAAGAATTTATGGTGAAATAATCTCTCCCTATTTTGTAGCATATTACACGCCAATTACCTTATTTATTAATATAGTTATTGCCGATTTTACCCTTGGTATGCTACTATTCAAATAATTCTATTTATTTTTAATGTTTTAATCTCAACCATCTACTGATTTATTATAACGGTCCAGATCAGTCCCTACGGTCTCACCACAGGAAATGGTCTCACCAGAACCAACCCCTATATATATATATATATATATATATATAGGTATTGGGCCTATTACATCCTCTTAATTATTTTAATTAAAACATACAACAAGTATTTTTTTTAATCAATACCATAGATTGTAATTTTTTTTGATAATCGATATTCCATATATTGTATTTTAATCAATACCATCATATGTTTTTTTTTCGAGTACAAACCCAGAGAGGATGTGAGAATCGAACCCAAGTACAAGTACATGTCTGAGTTTTACAAACGTCTTACTAGTTACCACTATGCTACCAAGTGATTCCCAAATATTTTTATGTTTTTTAAGCAATAATATGTTTATGTTTTAGATCTTTATAAGTTTATGATCTTGTAGATCTGACAAATTTGATATTTTGTAATCAATTAGTTTTCTGCGAAATGAAATTGACTAATTATAAAAATGAAATGTGAAAATAAGGTCATTATTGGGGGAAAATGAGATTTAATTAATTAGTATATAATTAAGTTTATATATTATTAATTGTCCAATGGACTCTTAATAAAATAACTCAGCCCAAAAATATCCGGGATTGGCCCATAGGCCAATTTCTCCTACGCGGACTGGCGCATAAGCCGAATTCTCCTACACGGCCTACATGGCCCATCTCCCAGGTATAAAAAAGCCCCTCCTATTCATTTGTGAATTAATTAATTCATAATTCTCCTACGCATTTAATTCAGTATTCAATTACTATTTTATTCTCTCGTTCACCGTGTTGACTTGAGCGTCGGAGGGGCCTCCCTGGGATAACTCTCAGGGCCCTCTAATGTTTGTGCGTGTGTGCAGGGAAGTTCTCGGTCAAAGGATTGTCTAGCTCTCGGAGAAGAAGACCTGAATACTTTCCCCTCGGGAAGAGGATTTAATCAACCCCGTTGACTTGGAGTGATCTGCCTTAAAAAGCAGTATCATTTTGGCACTGTCTGTGGGAACGAAGCTAAGACACACACGATTTTTGAAGGACATGGGCGACCAGAGGGCGATACATACCATCTCCGGAGGACCAATGTATGGAGGTTTAGCTCGTGCAAAAAAAGCCATGCTGCGAAGTTCAAGAGGGTTTCAACATGACACATTTCACGTTGGGGCATACTGCATGGAGAGGCCCCAGGAAGAGATAATCTTTGATGAAGAAGACCTGTCTACCGGAGCTCGGGGGAGAACGCCCAGCAGCTCCCTTTGTCATCTCCGTAGCTGTGGCCAACTATTGGGTGAAGAGAGCATTGGTGGACATTGGTAGCTCCATGGATATATTATCCTATAGTGCATTTCGTCGGCTAGGATTCGAAAACTCATCTCTAACCGAAGTAATTACCCCACTACAAGACCTCAGTCAGCAGAAGATCCCCATCCTCGGGGAGGTGACGCTTCCTCTTTCATTGGGAAGTTATCCACGCTGGGTCACCAAGATGGTGAGATTACAGTATTTAACGCCCCCATGCAGTATAATGTGATCATTTCTCGTCCATCCTTGAACGCATTCAGGGCCATTACTTCCATCTACCACCAGAAGCTGAATTTCCCCACCCCAGAGGGGATTAGAGAAGAACGTGGAGATAGGAGCATATGCCAGGAATACCATCACACCACCTGGAAGGAGGAGCCCCAAGCCTGGGACCTGGAGCTTTGGAATGAACTGCTTACTCCCATGGAAGTGGGCCTACTCCAAGAAGAATATTATCTCAAAGAACCTCAAGAAGAAGAAGACTCTAATGCCCCCAAGTTGAAGGAAGAACCCAAACTTGAGACAATAGAGCAAATCAAACTAGTGGCCTTGGACCCAAATGACGAGACGAGAACTGTGCGCCTTGGAATTGAGCTAGAGCCGGACGTGGAGCAAGAAATCATTAAAGTTCTTAGGAGAAACACATAAGTGTTCACTTGGGAGATGAAGGACTTGCAAGGGATCCCCCCAGAAGTGGTCTTGCACCGACTGGGGTAGACCCAACTTACAAACCAGTAAAGCAGAAGAGAAAAGCCTTCGGGCTAGAAAGAAGTAAAACGATAAATGAAGAGGTGAACAAGTTGCTCGAAGCAAAATACATCAAACTCATACATTATCCAAAATGGCTAGCTAATGTGGTACTTGTCCCTAAGCCCATTGGAAAATGGAGAATGTGCATCGATTTCATAAATTTGAACAAGGTTTGTCCAAAGGATCCACTCCCATTTCCCCAGATCGACCAGCTAGTAGACACAATCTCGGGATGCGAACTCCTGAGCTTTTTGGATGCCTTCTAGGGGTACAATCAAATAAAACTGGCTGAGGAGGATCAGGAGAAAACCAACTTCATAACTGAGCAAGGGATTTATTGTTACAAGGTCATGCCCTTTTGGCGTATAAAGTGATGCTCCATCAGAGACTGGTCAATCATATTTTTAAAGATCAAATAGGCAGGAACATGGAGGTCAATATTGATAATACGATGGTGAGAAGTACTCGGAGGGCTCATCACCTCACAGATTTAGAAGAATGCTTCATTGTATTAAAAATTTATGGAATGAAGTTGAACCCCGTAAAATGTACCTTTGGCATACATGGGGGCAAATTTTTGGGATACATGATCTCCGAGCGAGGAATTGAAGCCAACCCCGAGAAGATCAATGCCATCCTGAACATGCTTGTTGGGAAAATTTATGTTTAGATTTTGATGATACCATGTAAAACTTAGATTAGGAAGTTGGCACCCCATTTTTTATGTAATTCAACTTGTAATTGATAGGGCTGAATAAGCTGAGTTGGAGTCAGCTAAGTTGAAGATTACAAGAGTCGACTGAAGATCGAAGAGGAGACCCAGCTATGTGAAAACAAGTGAAGACTCAGTTAAGTAACAGAAAAGCTGTCTCAGTTAGCTGACTGACAGGTAAGTCATTCCAAAATGATTGGAATCGAATGTCAAAGGGGTTTGCAGCAGACAAGACTAGAAGAAAGCTGAAAGAGATCCGTTGTAAACACAAGTAAAGGTTTTGCTGGAAGTAGGCCGGTGTCAGGCTATCATCAATAAAGTTGTTTTGCTGAAAGAGTGCAAAAGCAAGGAACCAATGAGATGTACCTGAAAACCTGCAGAGATTAAGGAAAAGCTGCAGAGCATTTAATTTATGGTACGATCCTCATCAATGCTGCAAGATAAAACAAGCCAACAACCTACGAGTGAGATTTGAAATGTGTGTCTATCTCTTCAACAGACATAATTTCAAATATACACTATAAAAGGCTGAGAAAGCAAGTGAGAGAAGGTTACCTAAGAAACAAATTTCATAAGATTATCAAGAATTCAAGCAAGCAATAACCTGCAATTTCTCTCAAGCTTTCAAAGATATCCTCAAGCCTAATTTAGAAGTAATTCAATCCAATACACTCAATGAAGGAACGATTACTTCATCAATTGAAGAGGAAAACTGTTTAAAGAACAAAGGGGTCTACTCTCCAAGGTTGAAGGAGAAGTAGTAAGGTTCAAGTTCGAACCATAGACTTTAGACTCGTTGGAGGGTTGTGTGAATAAATCCAAGAGTTTGAAGGAGCTGAAGTAGCATGACGACTATTTTGTGAAGAAGCTGAGTCCTAGGAGCAGCTGGCTGTGTGATCGAAGCTGACTCGGACTGTTGACCGCTCTGTAACCAAGATCTTGCTACTTAGTGGATTCCTCCCGTAGTTGGAGAAGAGTAGATTAGAGGAATTACTCCATCCTCAAACCACTATAAAAATTGCTTGTGTCTTCTTTACTTACAACATATTTATTTCTTGCATCTATTTTATATCTGCTGCTAAGTTAAAATTGCTAACCCTACCGATAATAACTATTGCTTAAACAAGTGTTGAAAAACAAGTTTAAAATCTTAAGGGTGAAAAGTCTTCCGCTGAACAAAACCAAATCAACTGTTATTCTAAGTGTTAGCTGAAAGCAGCTAAGTTATACTATCAATAGCTCAGTCGACTCTGTTGAGTGGGTAACTTTGCTGTGTAAGCTAACCTAGCTATCCCTCAAGGACTAAGCTGATTTGAATTAACTCTGAAAATACTTTAAAAGGACTAAATCGAAAAATTGGTGAGGTTTATTCAACTCCCCCTTCTAAACCTTACACATCACCCCCCTGGGACCTACAAGTGGTATTAGAGCGGTTGGTTCATTGAGCATTCCACACTGGTTGCTGAACTAGATCTCATTCTTTTTCAAAAGAATCAACACGTGAAGTTTTTAAAGCTTTTATTTCAAAAGCAAAATTATTATCATGGAAGCAAATCTAACTCATATTCCAATGTTTACTGTGGAAGAGTTTGATGACTGGAAAATTCGTATGCAGGCTCATCTATCAGCTATGCATGATGAAATGTGGCTAGTGATTGAGGATGGGCCACTACACATCCTAAAGGTCAACACTGTTGTGAGAAGGGCACCTCCTGCTGAAGGAGAGAATGCTCCAGCAGAGCCCATCCTGCTAGGGTTGAAAAACCTTGTTGTGAATGGACCAACGAAGATCGAAAGAGATACAATCTTGACAATGTTGCCAATGATATTCTTTACAAAACTCTTGATAAGGCTATGTTTAATAAAGTGAAATCTTGCAAATCATCCAAAGAAATTTGGGAAAAACTCACTTTGATTTGTGAAGGGTCTGATGATCAAATCAATGAAAACAAATTAATTGTTGCTGTCCAAAAATTTGAAAATTTTAAAATGATTGCAAGTGAAAGTCTGGATCAGATGGATGCCAGATTCATAAAAATCACTAATGAGCTTTCAGCTCTGGGAAATGAGTACACACAAAAGGAGATGTGTATGAAGATCCTAAGGTCTCTCCAAGCTGAGTGGAAAATGAAGGTCATGGCCTTGAGACATTACATGGATCTCACCAGGACATCAAACCATGAATTGTTCTTCGATCTTAAAGCGTATGAGTTTGGGTTGAGAAGGAAGGAACAAGAGGAGATAGTTGTACCCAAGTCAGCTACACACATGGCTGGTGAAGGAAAGAAAACTGAGTCAAAGGAGACCATAGACCAAAAGGAGATTGCCCTAATGGTAAAAAGGTTCAACAAGTATTTCAACAAGAATTATAAAAGTAATAAGGGTGAATCATCAAGAAGACACTCATCACCCTCCAAAGCAAGGGAGGACGGGCCATCCAAAAGAGCTGAACATCAAAGAACTGAGTATCAGAGAGCTGACAATCAGAGGACTGATAGAGCTGACTTGCAGAGATCTGAGAACCTGTGTTGGAATTGCAGGCAACCAGGACACTTTGTTGTTGATTGTCCCTATCCACCAGACAACAAGTACAAAAATGATGAAGAAAGAAAAGTCTTCAGGGAAAGAAGACAAGAAAAGAAGAAAGTCATGTTGGCTGTTGAGACTGCTGAAACAGGCAAGTGCAAGGAACCAGCAGATTCAGATAGTAGTGAAGCAAACTACTCAAGTGATACAGAGGAAGAGGCTTTGATATGCCTCATGGCCAAAGAACAAGACTCAAAAGATCAAGAAGATGAGGTATAATCTAACTCATCTCATTCTAATTCTAGTGATAGTGATTGTGACACAAACACTTCATTACCCACAGATCTTAATGATTCAATTGACAAAGTGATGAAAGATTTTGAGCACATAAAAACCTCACACACTATTAAATGAGGAAAATAGCCAGCTTAAATGCCAAAACTCACAGCTGACTAAAAAGCTGAGTACTTTAAGTCACATAGCTGATGAGAATACTAAGATGAAGGCTGAAATTGCTAAGATCCAAGCAGATTCAGCTGCTATAGAAAAGAGTGAAAATGATCTTAAAAATGTGATTGCTTCATTCACTAAGGCATCCAAATCATTGGATGAGTTTATAATGACTCAAAAAGAGAGTGGTGACAAGACATGCATTGGATTTAATTCCTTTGTGCATGCCCAAGTCCCAAGAGTGGTTATAGAAAAAAGGATCCTCAAGCAATGGGGGAATCTAAAAATCCAAAGCACCATATGTTGCACCAACACCCACTCAAAAACATAATCACAACCATATTGTCCTTGGATATAAGGGAAAAGAAAAGAAGCTAGTTGAGTATGTTGACAAGACAGCTGGAACTAAATTCAGAAAAGTCAATCAACAGACTCCAAACAGAAAATACTCTGTTAAATCTAAATAGAGTTACCAAAAGCCCCAGAGATTTCAGCAAAAAAAATCATATGATGGGAATGGTAGAAATTACCCAAGCCAAGCTGATTGGAATAACCAAGTCAGATATCAGCCAAGACCTATGAGATACAAGCCAAAGTGGAAAAAACCTCAACCTCATCATAGATCATTCCCAAGGCAAAAGAGCCATAATCAGCACACATATGCACCAAGGCACAAAACCCAACATGCACAGAAATATCACTATTATCCCAAGAAAGAAAATGCTCAAACACACACACACACACACACACAGGAATACAAACAAAAGAGATAGTTGTATGATCCTAAAACCCCCCCAAGTAATTTGCTAATGTGCATTATGATTATGGAACTTATAGGTGGCAACCTCTTAGAGTCAGATCATCTGGCTATAGGTTGGTTGGAACACTTTATAGCACTAACCCCTCAAGACCCAGGCAAGTATGGGTACCTAAAAACTAATTTCCTTGATTGCAGGTTCATGGAACAACTGAATGCCAAGGAACCTGGTACATGGATAGTGGTTGTTCCAGACATATGACATGAAACAAGAGAAATCTGTCAAAGTTCAAGGAAATCAAATGTGCTAAAGTTATATTTGGAGGAAATGAAGCTCCAGGGGAAATCAAAGGCACATGATCCACAAGGAAAAATGGAATGGAAATCACAGATGTTTGCATATGTTGAAGGCCTCAACTTCAACCTGCTAAGCATCAGCCAACTCTGTGACAAAGACTACAACGCTGGATTCAATATGGGAATTTGCCAAATCAAGGATGTTGAATTAAATGAAATTGTGCTTCAAGGATCAAGGTAGAAGAACATGTATGTAGTGGATTGGTCAACTGCTACACCAAACACATGTCTATTTGCAAAGAGTACAACTTAATCAAGTTGGTTGTGGCATAAGAAGCTGAGTCACCAAAATTTCAAGACAATCAACAAGCTTGCAATGAGTCATCTTGTGGAAGGATTGTCTGACGCAGTCTACAAGAAAGAAAACATTTGTGATGTATGCCAGATGAGAAACAAATCAAATCATCTTTCAAGGATAAGCCAAGTTTTTCTTCAACCAGGATATTGCATCTATTGCATATAGATTTATTTGGTCTTGTTGAACCAGCTAGTATCGGTGGAAATAAATACACCTTAGTGGTGGTGGATGATTATTAAAGATATACATGGATTATCTTCATGGCAAAAAGAAGGAAACATTGCAGAAATTGCCTCAGCTGATGAGAAGAGTTCAAAATGAAAAGAGCCAAACCATTATAAAAATAAGATCTGATAGGGGAACTGAGTTTGTCAATGGGATTATAACTCAGTATTGTGTTGAAAATGGTATTGCTCATGAATTGTCAGCTGCAAAGCTCCACAACAGAATGGAGTAGTAGAAAGAAGGAACAGAACTCTTAAGGAAGCTGCAAGGACCATGTGAGCTGAAGCAGGATTGCCTAAGAGATTTTGGGCTGAAGCCATCAACACTGCTTGTTACACTCAGAATATGTATATGATTAACATGCAATTGTCCAAAACTCTTTATGAAATTTGGATAGGGAGGAAGCTAAATGTTGGATATTTTCGAATCTTTGGATGCAAGTGTTTCATCCACAACAATAGCAAGGACAACCTAAAAGCTTTTGATGCTTTCTAAAGCTGATGAAGGTATCTTTTTGGGATACTCAGCTGAGAATAAAGCTTACAGAGTGCTGAACAAAAGGACTATGGTCACAGAAGAGTCTATC
This sequence comes from Rehmannia glutinosa, assembly GCA_016081115.2. Taxonomy (NCBI): domain Eukaryota; kingdom Viridiplantae; phylum Streptophyta; class Magnoliopsida; order Lamiales; family Orobanchaceae; genus Rehmannia; species Rehmannia glutinosa. Next base: position 97,876 of record JABTTQ020002815.1, read on the forward strand.
CATGTGGTTTTTTATGAACTCAATGTTAATGGAGAAGACATAGATGAATTAGCTTAGAAGAAGAATCAGTCAACTGTTCAGAAAAGTCCCTATGTTGAAGCAGATGTAAGAGCACTCAACCCTGATGAAGATGAGATTGTTAAATCTCAAAAACAGTTGGAAGGTCTGCAGATGAATGATGATGAAGAAGTTGTTCAAGACAACTTCGCTGCAAGACGACTGAACCTAGCAGACTTACTCCAACCAGATGTGAGATGGCTGAGAGACTATCCACCTGAGTTAATCATTGGAAATGTTAGAGATGGAGTAAGAACTAGATCCAGAGCCCAACATAAAGCTATGTTTACTTGTTTCATTTCCCAGATAGAGCCTAAAGATGTTTCTCAAGCATTAGATAACACACATTAGATTCAGGCTATGCAGGAAGAGCTGAATCAGTTTGAAAGAAATAAAGTTTGAGAATTGGTTCAAAGGCCTACTCACCAAAATGTTATTGGTACTAAGCGGGTATTCACAAACAAGATGAATGAGGAAGGATCTGTTGTAAGAAACAAAGCAAGATTGGTACCCAAAGGGTATTGCCAAGAGGAAGGTATAGATTTTGATGAAACCTTTGCTCTTGTTGCTAGATTGGAAGCAATCGGTATGTTTCTTGCTTATGCTGCACATAAGAACTTTACTGTGTATCAAATGGATGTGAAGAGTGCATTTTTTTAATGGACTTTTGGAGGAAGAAGTCTATGTGGAGCAACCTCCAGGTTTTGAGCATAAAACTATTGGAGATTAAGTCTACAAGCTCAAGAAAGCTTTGTATGGATTGAAACAAGAGCCTGGTATGACACATTATCTCAGTTTCTCATTGACAATGGATTCATCAAAGGCAAGGTTGATATAACACTCTTCAGAATTCAAGATGAAAAGAGTATATTGCTTGTTCAAATTTATGTGGATGATATCATATTTGGATCCACTAATAAAGAGCTGTGTGACAAGTTTTCAAACCTCATGTAAGGAAAGTTTGAAATGAGTATGATGGGAGAGCTGACTTTCTTCCTGGGTCTTCAAGTCAAGCAATTGAAGGATGGAACCTTCATAAGTCAAACCAAATATACCATAGATTTAATGAAGAAATTTAGCATGGAAGATAAATCATCAGTAAAGATTCCCATGAACACATCAATCAAGATGGATATGGATGCAGATGGCAAAGTTGCAGATCTAACCAGATATAGAGCCCTTATTAGATCATTGCTCTATTTGACAGCAAATAGGCTAGACATCACCTTTGTTGTAGGTGTATGTGCTAGATTTTAATTTGCACCAAAAGAGAGTCACATGATTGCAACCAAGAGAATCCTAAGGTATTTGAAGGTATGCCAGGAAGTTGGCTTATGGTATCCAAAGGATGGAGGATTCAAACTAGTTGGCTACTTAGACTCAGACTATGATGGATGTAGAGTAGACAGGAAAAGTACATCAGGTATCTGTCAAATGCTTGGAAATATATTAGTTTCTTGGTTCAGCAAGAAACAAAATTCAATAGCTACATCCACAACTGAAATAGAGTACATAGCTGCAGGCAGCTGTTGTGCCCAAGTTCTATGGATAAGGCAACGACTGAGAGACTATGATATAGAAGGAAAAAAAATTCCAATTGGTGATAACACAAGTGCTATTGCAATTACTCAAAATCCTATATTGCATTCAAGAACCAAGCACATTGATGTCAGATATCATTTTATTCGAGATCATGTTGAAAAGAAAGACATCACTTTGGAATACATCTCAACTGATAAGCAGTTAGCTGACATATTCACTAAGCCATTATGTGAATCAATGTTTGAAGAGCTTAAAAATGAGCTAGGATTGATTGAGCTGAGTTAGGAGACCCAGAAGACTCAATCAGCATAGTCAAAGAAGAGAGAAATGAAAAATAATAAAGTTTAATTTTCCAACTAAATGAAACAGTCAAGACGGCTAGTCAACTGTATCGAGTTAGCTGACAGATGAGTAATCATCGTGTGAAGAGAGAAGCAGAGTTAAGTCACTTTTGGAAGATAACTGAGTTATTTATAAGCTAAGTGGTCGTTTCTGCGAGCGGGAATGTTTTTTGGCATTACGTCAGCGTAATAATGGTGTCAGAATAAAGCATGTACACCTTTAGCCTATGATTGGATATAAATGATGTTGCATTTAAGGCGGGGAAATTAATGTGGTTTCAAGCTTTTAATCTCAATCGTTGATCGTGATCAAACTTTTCAAATTCTGAAAATTGTCCCCTCACATCCCTTATATACCCAAAAATCAAGGCCTTGTATGGTTATGTTTCCATGGACTATTTCTAGTTTCTAGTGTTGGAAAATGAATTTTCAGAATTTATTGGTTTTCGTGTGAAAACTGGAATTATGTTTGGATGAGTGAATGAGAATGAGTTTTATGTAGGTTTGGAAATGAGATTATGTTTGGTTAAGTAGTTTTGAAATAGTATTTTATGAATATAATAATTTGAAAAATTGATAGTGGTTTAATATTTTTAATTGAATATATAATATTATATTTGTAAGATTGTAGGCTAGTGGGTCCCATTAGATATATATAGTAGTATTTTAAGTAGATAAAGTTGGTAATGGAGGGTCCCACGTATATAATTGGTTTAAAAAATAAGAATAGTGATTGATAAGTGATGTAGGGTAGTGTATAGGGTTGAGAATTGAAAATGTAGGTTTGAGATGATGTTTTATGTGAAAAGTGGAAAGTGGAAATGATGATTTCCATTGGAAATTTTAGAAACAAACATGATTTCATTTCTATGAATAGTTGGAAATTGGAAATGGGGTCTTGGAAACATAAACAAACAAGGCCCAAATTTCTCTCTTCTCACAATACATTCATCTCTCTCAAGCAAAGGCAAAGTTCTCTCTGCAACCAAACAACAATCCTAGTTCGTACAACATTCATTGTTCAAGTTTTCACCGTTCATTTTCAAAAATGGCTTCAAGTTTCGAATTTGTGAAGATAGCTGAGAAGATCCACTCTGGTTCTATGGTGGATTTTGATGTTTTGGTGAAGCAAGGAGCTGACAAAACCCTTGCTAAGAAGATAGCTGATAAGTTGGAGAAATCGGGCCTCAAAGGATTTCTCACCATGGAGTTATCTCATACGTATCTTGAAGAGGTCGCTATGTTTTTTTACGTGAATGCTGAGGTTCGCGACGGAGAAATAAGGTCTTCTATCCACAACACTGACATCAAGATTACTACTGCGGATTTGGCTAAGTATTGCCACCTTCCTTCAAGTGGGATGAAGGAAATTGCTGAAAAAGACGTCAACCTGGCTGCGACATGGAAGGAGATCGCCAAGCCAGAGTCTGCTGCTAAGGCTGTTTACACAGCCAATAAGTCGTTGATCAAGGACGACTATCACAAGCTAATGGATGTTGTGTCCAAGTGTGTGGACATGAAGTTTGGCAGCTTCAATCAGCTGTCTCAGACAAAGCTGACGGTCATGGCCGCTATCATGGAAGAAAGGAATATAAACTGGGTTGAGTTCATCTTCAGCCGAATCTGCTAGAACGTAATGAACAAGACTATTTCTGCTGATGGCTTGTTCATAAGTTCGTTGGGGTATGGCCTTGTGATTGGCCACCTAATGGAGGTGAAGGGTTTTCCCTTCAGGCATGGGAAATCCTTCCATGTCAAGAAAAAGATGTTCAAGGCAAATCTATCTGGTGCTCAGAGGCAAGCCCATGTAAGAAGAGCTGACACCTGCGAAGGTGAGTCAGCTGATCCTATCCCCGAGGACACTGCTGCAACTACCAAAGCTCCATCTCCGAAGCCTATTCAGAAGAAGAAGAGAGTAATTGCAGCAAAGACTGCCCCTGCCCCTGCAGCCGTTAAAGACCCTGCTCCTGCCCCAGCAGCCGAAACTGAGAAGGACGCATAAGAAGGAAGCGCACTGTCGTGCCTAGGAAGGCAGCTGTAACGAAAAAGCTGAAAACGGGTGAATCAACTTTTACATTTGAAGATCCTGAGGATGTGGAACCCGAAGTTCCTTTGGTTAAGGCCAAGAGAAGATGGTTAGTTAGAAGATCTGCCTTGGAAAAGCCAGCTGATTCTGGCACTCATATTGAAAGGGAGACTGCTAATGTCGAAGATCAGCAGTCTAAGCAAACTAATGGTGGTGAGGAAACCACCATTGTTGTCGAGAAGACTGCTGATGAAGGTCAACAGACTGAAGAAGAGACAGTTGTTCGTGAGACAGCTGAAGAAGAAAGAAGTTAACACAGTTGGCCAAGACAAGGAGTTAGCTGTACGCTCACCTCAGTCGGATGCTCGAACAACTGAGGAGGAAAGGGCTCCCCTTGAACCCATGCAGGAGGATGATGACCTTGTGATGTTGTCTCCTGCATATCCAAACATCCAGGAGAGACTTAAAATTTGGAGGGCCTAGAAGTTGAGCTTGTTTAGACATCAATCCAAAAGCCTGGAATTCATTGAGAAGGAAAATATCTACTAGAGTTTTTGGGGGACGTTGGTGTATGCTCGATGCTGGATGAAGACTGCTACATCAACATTCTGTTTGATAGAAAATGGAATGATATGCTTAAAGCTATTGAGAAGGCCAAGGCTATTGAAGAATCGAAGAAGCCTCATTGTTGTGCCTTCACAGATGCCCCAGAACATGCCTTAGAGCCAGCCGATAGCAGTGATAGTGACATTGAGGACATTGACCCTGCTGATGCAGAAGAAAAGGCTGAGTTAAGGCAAGCGTTAAGGGAATCCATAGAGATGCACGAGCAGAGTATGATAAAAGGCCAAGGAGAATTTTCTTCCATTATGATTACTCCTAGCCCATATATAATGGAGATGGTAAGAATAATTGATGCTACCACATCTCCTGTGCACTATGAGGATGACAATACCAGGAAAAATGGCGATGAAGCTAAGGAAGGTGATGTAGAGGGCACCTTAGCCAAGCCACTCCCTGAAGAAGGTGTTAAGACACCTGCCCAGACAGCTGATAACTCAAAAGGAATCACAGTCGTGTCTCAGGTTTCGAGTGATCCCACTACTCGAGACTCAGCTAGTGCGCTAGCTGGGGGGGAAACTCAAACCACCATAGATGGGTCAGAGCAGGCTATGGGAGGCCAAACTAAAGAAAAGTTAGGAGGCGAATGTAAGACCTTGACAGAATAGCAGACTGAAGTTAACGAGGCTCAGACAGTTTTGACTATCTCAGCTGAAACATCAGCTACCATGCAGACCTATGAAGCTGCTAATGCAACTAAGTCAAAGGATGGAATTAAGGCCATGGAAGTTGAGACTCTTGACCATGAAAGTGCAATCCAAGGAGGGAGACTCCGAAGGATGCCACCGAAGACCCTAAAGTAACTCCGTCTACTGAAGGGATTTATGTCAAAGACCCTGCTGCAGTTGAGACTGCAAAAGGGAATGTTGAAGGCCCATCAGCGGTTGAGACTGCTGAGGGTAATGAAGGTCTAGAGGAGGTTGAGACTTCCATAGGTAAGAAAGTCGATGAACAAGTGTCAGCCCCTCAGGAAGAAAACATTGAAGAAGAGGAAATAAGTGCTCTTCATGATTCTCAAGAGCACGTTGATGTTGAGTTCTTGAGCACTGATGACGAAGCTGAGTCCAGTCCAATAGAAAAATCATCAGAGGACAAAGTTGTTGAGGAGGCACTGGCAAAGAGGAGGCAAGCCAGTGAAAAGGGTGCTCTTGTGTACTTTACTTTGGTGGATGGCCCACCTCCCATGGTGCCATCACCTTCCAATGATGCTGATGAGTCATCTAAGGACAAGAATACTAAAAAGGAAGCTACCATCGATTTGAGGAAGTTCAAGACAAATTGAGGATTAGTCACCAACAAAGCTAACACATCTGCACAAGATGTCGATGATGTTGAGACATTTGAGGCACATAGAGCTAAAGAAATTTTGAAGGAAAAGGGAAAGGCTCCACAGGTCGAGGATGTGGAGATTCATATTTTTCTAGAGGATATTTTTGCTGACTACTTTCCTTTCGAGGCGCATGTACCCTTAGAAGCAAAGTTAGCTGCTGAAAGTGCTAGATACACCGTCCATGTCCTAGCTGAAGAACTTGGAAGTCCTGCTGGTACAACTATGGTGCCGATTGGGTTTGATTTCAATGTTGTATGGACAGAAGAGCAGTTCGCTAATGCAGCAGACTTTCGCAAAGCCTTCAAGGCCATTTGTGCAGAAATAGAAAATATGAAGCATGGATTCACAACACTCAACCAACGGTTTGATAACCACGATGCAAACATCACATGAGACATCCGAGGAACCGTTTTGAGAATAAGGGAATGGATTGGGCAGACTAAGGCACTTAGGCATGAGCAGGTCACATACTTCAAATTTTTATGCGCTAAAATGGTGATCTGGAGCTCAGAGTACGCCAAGTTTCAGCAGCGACAAAGGGACCACATTTTCAGGATGGATCAATCTCACAAGAGTGATATGGAGTTACTCAAGGCTCAACATAAGTCAGAACTTCAGAAGGTGGAGGCCAACATGCAAAAGGAGATCATGGTTCTCCGAACTGAGATGAAGTTGATGGCAGCCGAGACGAAGGCGCTGTGGTCTGAATTTCGAGCAGCGTACTCCAAAACTCATGACAAGCAAGACATGACAAATATCAAGATTGATCTACTCCTTGGTGGAGTATTCCCTCAATTGGCTCTACCCCTTGGTGATGATGCCAAAAAGGGGGAAGATGAAAGTAAGCAGCAAATGAGCGATAAGGATGGAAATAATAGGGAAGCAAGTAGTAAGGAGGAAGGCAGTGAAATGAAGAAGCCATCTCTGAAGATCGTGCTTGCTAAGACCCCTCATCAAGGTGAAATGACAGCCTCCACTCTCAACCAACTACCTAAAGAACTGTCCTTATAAGAGAAAACTGATTTGGCATTGATAAGTGTGAATTTTGCATGTGTTTCGATGTGTATTTCGAGCTATAATGATAAGTAAACATGCATATACTCGCGTTAAATGTTACATATTCACTCCTTGTGGAAAAGATATTACACTTTGCTTATTTTGTAGGAATTTCATGATATTTGAAGCTAATTGAATAAGAATACGAGGAAAGCAAAGTGGAAACACGGAGAATTGAGTGGATATACGAGAAGTGAAGCCTAAAAGAGCAAAAGTTGAGCGTTCACGGAAGAAACAGGGGCACACGGGTTGGGCGTGCCTCAAGACACCACCCGTGCACCCCCGTATAAGGTTGATTGAAGGCTGCAAAGCATGGCGCACGGGTAGCCCATGCATGGGCGCACCACCCGTGCGCCCTACAGAGAGTCGATATCTCATCAGGAGTGGCGCACGGGTAGCCGTGCTCGACGCACCACCCGTGCGCCCTACGAGAGAGTTGGGGTATTCAGCAGGTGGCGCATGGGTAACCCGTGCGTGGCGCACCACCCGTCGTCTCAATACTGAATCCCATAATCTTTGCATTAAGCCCTAAACATGATGGGGAGTATAAAAAGGCTTTTTGGGGGCGCACACGAGAGAATCAGACATATTTTGGGATCTACAACACAAGACAAGGGTCTATTCTTGGAAGAAGACATCAAGGAGACAATCGGGTTGCATCGGAGCTTAAGGAACGGAGATATATCGAGAGATTGTCGACTTTCCTAAGTTTTTCTTGCTTCTCTTTTAGTTTCAATCTTTCATTTTAGTTGTAATGGCTTTGAACAATTTGTTTATGAGTTGTTTAGAAATCATGTGTAGCTAAACTCTTGAGATTTAGGGTTTTGGAAGTAGATTAATGAACTCTTGTTGGATGTTTTAATCTTAGTTGAAGTTATTATCTTAAAGCCTATTTGAGTATTTTGAGCTTATTCTTGTTTTATCACTTGATCAATGATTTAACTTGTTTGATATATTGATTCATAATTCGAGAGATGAGTTTCAATATTAGATCTTGAATACTCGACACAAATATTTGCATGAATCGAGAGGTTTGTAAATATTTGTGAGGATATTTGATCTTTTACACTTTTGGGAGTTGAATGCTTCATGTTGAGTAGAGATGCTAGCATAAGTATTTCAATCTACATTTTATATGCATCTCGAGAGAGAGGATAAAATAGTTTTGTGATCGTCTTATAGGAATATTGATAATAACCTTGGCTTTGATTTAATCGGACAACAAGAGGATTATTAATCGAAACCTTAACTCGGAAATCCATTCCATTATCTTGATACTTCTATCATTTGTATTATCTCAATCTTGTGTTTTAGTGATTTAAATTGTCTTAATCTCAATACAACAATCATCAAATTTCGATCGTCTAAATAAAAATAAGACTATCTTGGTTCAATACTTAGCATATTAATTTATTAGTCTCCGTGGATACGACCTTGCTACCCTATTCTATAAACTACACCGTACACTTGCGGTGAAGCTAAAAATAAGGCGAACAAGTTTTGGCGCCGTTCGAGACTAATACAATTATTGGTGCTAATATTGCGATAGATAGAATTATTCTTAATTTAGACATTTTTCTTTATTATTTATTTTGTTTTTTTTTTTTTTTGTGTGACTTGAATTCCACATTATTTGACTTGTTTATTCTAGTTTGGTCCAGGTAGTGTATGAACACGCGCTCTAAGCGGGGGGACTTAATACCGCTTATACCGGAAGTTGAGGCTTTCGCGAGGAGGATCGTCTTTACCACTAGACGAAATGAAAGACAACACAATCCGATAATGGGGGATTTGAATGAGTTACCAATACCGCCAAACAATGGTGGAAACGAGTTCCGATACCGGTTCAACAAAGAAGCCATTCGTGATTACTTTCGACCACAAACGAATCGTAATTACGGTGGTATTGCCCATATTCCCATCAATGCCAACAACTTCGAGCTCAAACCGGCACTAATCAATATGGTGCAACAAAATCATTGGGGGTTTGCAACGAGAAGATCCTAACTCTCACCTTGCGCATTTTATCCAAATATGCAATACGATCAAGATTAACGGAGTCTCGGATGACGCCATAAGAATGCGCCTGTTCCCATTCTCTTTACGGGATAAGGCGAGAAATTGGTTGGGTACTTTGACGCAAGGCGATGTAAGCACATGGGACGAATCGAGCAAAAGTTCTTGTTTAAATTCTTTCCACCGAGCAAAACTTTGCGGCTCAAAAGCGAGATCACTCAATTCCGACAGAGTTCGACTCAGAGCCTTTGTACGAGGCTTGGGAAAGGTTTCGGGATTTATTACGTAGATGTCCGCAACATGGGTTTCAGGAGGATCAATGATTATGTTTCTTCTACAATGGTTTAATGGGAATGACTAGAGCATTTGTAGATGCCTTGCATGGAGGAGCATTGTTGGCAAGGTTTCCACAAGATGCCTTAAATCTTCTTGAGGAAATGGCCATGAACAGATTACCAATGGCCATCCGAAAGATCCAATGTACAACGAGTAGCGAAATCTCGATTAGACCACTATCAAAACATTGTCGGCACAAGTAGCGGCTTTGACAACTCAATTGAATGTATTTACGAAGGGCGGAAGTTGTGCACGAGCACGGGTAGCGAAGCTCTTCTATATCCGATGGAAGAGGTAAATTATGTGAATAACCGGAATTTCAACAATTTCCTAATAATTCAAACCCAACGCACTACCATCCGGGGTTGAGAAATCATGAAAATTTCTCCTATGCAAATACAAAGAATGTGTTACAACCTCCAGGGCTTTAATGCTTCGAGTGGAGGCGGTAATGGAGGAGGCAAATCGTCGTTGGAAGATATACTCACCTCTTTCATAAATCAATCTAGTGCTTTCATGAATGAGACGAGGAGCCGCCTCGATAAGCAAGACCTTAGGATGGATAAGTTAGAACAACAAGTGGTAAGCTCAATAAAGAACTGAAACTCAAATAGGTCAATTGGCTGCAATTGTGGGGAGTCAACATCAAAGGGTCAATTTCAAGCAACACGGAGGTCAACCCGAGGGAACATTGCAATGCTATCCATGTGTGGGGTGGAAAAGAAAATGAAGAATCAAAATGCCGATATTGATGTGATGTCGAATCACGCGCGTCTCGTATCAATGCACGACCAAATCATGTGTTGTTGTCGAGCCTACCATCCAAATTCGGAAAATCACGGAAATGACGCTCAAGGCAATATGAAAGTTAAAGGAGGAACCGAGCAACAATTAGATAAGCAAAAAAGAGCCAAGAAACGTGAATCGTATCCTAACTCTAATTTGCTGAAATATAACATCCCTCTTCCCTTTCCCCGATTGTTTCACAAGACTAATCTGAATAATCAATTTGCTAAATTTGTGGGCATGTTTAAAAAATTGCACATTAATGTCCCTTTTGCAGAAGCAATGAAACATATGCCAAATTATGCAAAGTTTTTAGGGGAAGCGATGTCCAACAAGAACAAATGGGCAGAGAATGGGATTGTCAACTTGACGGAAGAATGTAGCGCACTCATACAAAGGAAAATACCGCAAAAGCTGAAAGATCCGGGGAGTTTCACTATCCCTTGTACAATAGGCGATATTTTCTTTGATAATGTACTTTGTGATCTAGGATCTAGTATTAATTTGATGCATTGTCCGTTCTCAGGAAGCTTGGACTCAGAGAAGTGAGACCATCCATGGTCACCCTACAACTCGCGGATAGATCACTCGTGCATCCAACGGGGATACTAGAAGATGTGCTCATAAAAGTCGATAGATTCATATTCCCCGTGGATTTTCTAGTGTTGGATATGAATGAGGATTGTGACGCTCCTCTTATACTTGGGCGTCCATTTTTGGCAACCGCGGAAGCATTAATAGATGTTAAGAAAGGGAAGCTTACATTACAAGTTGATGATGAGCGTATTTCATTTTCCGTTTTCCGGAATATGAAAGGACATGATGATCTTAATGGTTGTAAAACAAAAACAATTACTAATTCCTGTACTCAAGCCAATAGCTTGAATAATTGTGTGCATTTTAAAGATGATATGCAGGGATTATCAATGAAGAAGAAGGAAAGGCACAAAAAGCCACGAAGTTGAACCAAGAGCGTGCACGTACCATTCATTCGCACGATGAAGAGGAGAACACATGGATAGTTGACGAGCATGAAAACCTCCTTTAGTAATGATCAAGAGAGGTGTAAATCCAAGTGAGCGGGATTGGCATGGAAAACTGCACAATGAGGCGACAAGCCTCATTTCGCAAAGATCATAATCGGAATCAAAAGGCGTCAAGCTAAAGACGTTAAATATAGCGCTTGTTGGGAGGCAACCCAACGGTTTTTCGTATGATTTTCATTTTTGTGTGTGTTTAGTTTCACAGCTTATGTGATTTGAGTGATTTGATTTGTGTAATTCTTTTAATGAGTGTGATTTGTGTGTTTTTGTTTCATTTTTGTGTGTTTCAAAAAAAAAAAAAATCGAAATCGAATTCTTTGACAAGTGCGCACAGTAGCCGTGCGTTTGCGCACGACCCGTGCGCCCTTGAGAGAGTTGGGCAAATTCATCGGGTGGCGACGGTAACCGTGCGTCGACGCACGACCCGTGCGCCTTGCGAAGAAGGATAAATTGGACGGTTTTAAAAAACTGTTCTTCATTTCAAACCCCTCAACTCGCGCGCCCTCTCGAATCCTCCCTAGTTTTGAAAATTTCTCCTAGTTTTTACTTGAATTCATCGCATAACACCTCCCCCATCACAATTGAGCTTCACTTTGCATCAAATTTGAATTTGCTTGAAGAATTGTGAACAAAAGGACCTAGGGTTCAAATCTTCCACTTCGAGTTTAACTTAGAGAATTCGGTAAGAACACCATTTCTCCTTGTCAATTCGTTGTTAATTATGTATTAAGGAGCATGGTAGGTGTGTATTTTGATATTTTTGCTATAAATGATGTGAATTATTCTTTGAGGCAAATTATCAAACACCTTGTGGGCTTGTATAATTGAGGAGATGTAGGGTGAATTGTTGATGAACAAGGCATAGCCAATGTTTATTTGAGCTAATATTTGTCGAGAATGGCCATAATTTTTGTTTGTTTGGGGTAGTTGATCGATCAAAGTGACTTGGGCATGTGAATTTACATCACTTAATATGTTAGCTTTACTTCCCTACTTTGTTGTTGCCATTGATGATATTGGGATGCTAATAGAATGTATTCGGTACAAATTCCTTATGGCGGCGAAGAAACCCAGTGGAGTGGAAGGAGACGTGCACGCGGGGCGGCACAACGCGACGTGGCACCGCCGGAGGTCGACCAAAACAGTCCAGAGGCATATGGGGTCAACTTGACAAATGCCGATGATCTTGAGCGATGGAATCGCTTGATCGGTCGCCAAATAGCTCCATCTCGCTACGCCGACAATGATTGTACCCAAACTTTGGGGATACATGAGGGCGTGTGGCGTCTTTTCGCCAAGGTAGGATGGACGAACTTCATGAGCCGCAGTGGCCGACATTTAAAAAGTATACATTGGAGTTCTTGAGTACCGTGGAAGTACTCAGACAAGGCGGGACCTTCGAACCGTATATGATAAAATTTCAGTTGGGGAATGTTCGTAGACAACTCTCTATGACCCAATTGAACACCATTTTCGAGGTCCCAACAAACGCTCGTACCGCCCGATGCCCCATTATGATCAATACGACTTACGGAGAATGCTTGTGGAAACACCACAAACGGGGCCAATGTTGTATGCGCGCGGACCGCAAAAGCCTCTTGGATCCGGAATCCGTTTTTCGAGTATATACAACGCGTGGATCGCTCCTCTCTGTGTTCGCCGAGAAAACATTGGAGGGATGACGACTAAAGAACTCTATCTCCTCCGGTGTATGGTCACAAACACCCCTACAACACCGCCGTTAATTTTGCCGAGCAAATTGAACGATTAGCTAGGCGGGAAGGGGTACGATTTCTATAGGGGCCTCATTACCCCTATTGCCCGGCATTTCAATGTCGATTTTCGAGGCTTGGAGCCTATCCCGGCAGCACTCGGGTTAATTTGGCATCGTTGCACCATATGAAGTTCATAGCGAATGAAGACAACAAATTGGTGCTTCTACAAAAAAAAAAAAGGTGCTTCATTTCCGTTGCCTAACCCACCATACACCACTTTGTTGATACATTGATGGACACCACCAACTTCTTAATGAACTCGACGCACATAACCGAATTACCGAGGCTATAGAGTCAAGAAAGAGGCGCAGAGTTGAAGGTTTCTTGTATGAAGAAGATATGGTGGAGGAGGAGGATGAGATACATGGACGCGAAATGGGGATGGAACCTCATCATCCCCAAATTGGGTATGATATACCCGAGTCCTCACACGGAGGCGATTATCCTCGACATTCTCAAGCGGGGATCGCCCGCACGTCTCACTGATGGAGGACCCCATCGCAACGCCAATTTTCAAGACATGTTTTATGCGTTTGGGGAGAACTTGCGGCAAGAAGAAGAAGAGTTGAGGCGGCAAGGAGAGGATTTAAGGCAACATAGGGCTGATTTTTCGCGTTCAGCGAGCGATCGGAGCAGCGCCCGTGGAGACGTGGCAAGTGCTCCAACAGCTACAAATGTGGCATATTTCTCAAGCCACTTCCCACCACCGCCGCCGCAGATGATTGAGTATATCCCCACTTTTTGTTATTGAAATTCTATTTTTCCCCTTAGGACACTATAATTTCATTCAAGTTTGGGGGAGAGATAGTATTTTAATATATGAAAAGTGTGGATACAAAAAAAAAAAATCATGCATTTTGTGTTTTCATATAGTTGCATTAGAGCACTCTAGATTGCATTTGCATTAGAGCACGTTTATAGCTTTAGCACGCGTCTATTGCTTTAGTAGTGGTTAGAGAGTGTGTTGACCAAGCATGTGCAACTTGTTGTTTGTGTGTTGATTGAGAATTCATATTGTTGGGATTGGATCTTGGTTATGGATTGATTGAGCCTTGAATAGATAACTTTGAGCATGTTGATATGAAAACTTGGTGTGATGCTTTGAATTACATCTTGACTAGCCTGTGAGCTTTGAGCCTTTACCGCTTATATCTTGTGCGATCTTATTGTAATTTGAGTGTATCATTCATGTTGTTAGAATTCTAGAACTTGCTTCGGTATCTCTGTCAAGGTCACATGTTGTATGCGCGGTGTGAAAATGATCAAAGGCCATTTTTGTTAGCCCTTCAAGCCTTTTGCTTACCTAATGATGATATTGAAATCCCTAGTTAGCCAACTTGAGCCTATTGCCTAATTTCTTGATAGCAACAATTCAAGCCTTAACTTGATATATTTGTTACCCTACACTTGAGCGTATAACATTGAGTAAAGGGAATGAATGAGGTTGAATGAGTTGGAATTGAAAAATTGGATAATTGTGCAAAATTGGTTAAATGGGACATAAAGAGGAAGGAAAGGAGTTGAATAAAAAGTGTTGAAAATGCACAAATGAAAAAAAAAAAAAAAAATTGATTGAAAAGTTGATAAACTTGGAGGGCGAATGATTGTGAATGGAGGCAATTCTCAAAAGAAAGAAAGGAAATGGAGATAAATGAAGTTGATAAAAATGAGAGATGATTGGAGTAGCATATGGGATTGTAATGAAAATGATTGATATGCTTATCGGTCTATACACTCGAGTTTGAGTCACTTTATCCAAAAAAATTTCCTACCTAAACCAAAGAGCCTTCATTACAACCAAATGAGAAAGTCCTTTATGATTCACAAATTGCATACACTCTCGTGGCGGAGATATGAGACGAATTGCAAGCCTATGGTAATTTTGCGACATCGAATTGATTTGAGCGTAAACACGTCCTATAACCTCGTGAGATGAGAGTATACACTTAACTTTGAGAGTTGGATTTGAGCATTTCACTTTGTCTTATTTGAGGCGTGTTCTTTGATTAGATATTTGAGGCTTGATTGAGTTGTACTCAAAGCATTCATGACGAACAATTTGGATTTTCGTGTAGACTCTTGGTGTCTTATTTGTTATCTTTATCTCCTGTTATGCTTTATCGTGTTCTAAATATTGTTGATCGGGGACGGTCAACAGTTTAAGTTTGGGGATTTTGATAAGTGTGAATTTTGCATGTGTTTCGATGTGTATTTCGAGCTATAATGATAAGTAAACATGCATATACTCGCGTTAAATGTTACATATTCACTCCTTGTGGAAAAGATATTACACTTTGCTTATTTTGTAGGAATTTCATGATATTTGAAGCTAATTGAATAAGAATACGAGGAAAGCAAAGTGGAAACACGGAGAATTGAGTGGATATACGAGAAGTGAAGCCTAAAAGAGCGAAAGTTGAGCGTTCACGGAAGAAACAGGGGCACACGGGTTGGGCGTGCCTCAAGACACCACCCGTGCACCCCTGTATAAGGTTGATTGAAGCTGCAGCATGGCGCACGGGTAGCCCATGCATGGGCGCACCACCCGTGCGCCCTACAGAGAGTCAGGATATCTCACCGGAGTGGCGCACGGTAGGCCGGTGCTCGACGCACCACCCGTGCGCCCTACGAGAGTTGGGGTATTCAGCGAGGTGGCGCACGGTAACCCGTGCGTGGGCGCACCACCCGTGCGTCTGCTGGCTGAATCCCATAATGTCTGCATTAAGCCCTAAACATGATGGGGAGTATAAAAAGGCTTTTTTGGGGCGCACACGAGAGAATCAGACATATTTTGGGATCTACAACACAAGACAAGGGTCTATTCTTGGAAGAAGACATCAAGGAGACAATCGGGTTGCATCGGAGCTTAAGGAACGGAGATATATCGAGAGATTGTCGACTTTCCTAAGTTTTTCTTGCTTCTCTTTTAGTTTCAATCTTTCATTTTAGTTGTAATGGCTTTGAACAATTTGTTTATGAGTTGTTTAGAAATCATGTGTAGCTAAACTCTTGAGATTTCCGGGTTTTGGAAGTAGATTAATGAACTCTTGTTGGATGTTTTAATCTTAGTTGAAGTTATTATCTTAAAGCCTATTTGAGTATTTTGAGCTTATTCTTGTTTTATCACTTGATCAATGATTTAACTTGTTTGATATATTGATTCATAATTCGAGAGATGAGTTTCAATATTAGATCTTGAATACTCGACACAAATATTTGCATGAATCGAGAGGTTTGTAAATATTTGTGAGGATATTTGATCTTTTACACTTTTGGGAGTTGAATGCTTCATGTTGAGTAGAGATGCTAGCATAAGTATTTCAATCTACATTTTATATGCATCTCGAGAGAGAGGATAAAATAGTTTTGTGATCGTCTTATAGGAATATTGATAATAACCTTGGCTTTGATTTAATCGGACAACAAGAGGATTATTAATCGAAACCTTAACTCGGAAATCCATTCCATTATCTTGATACTTCTATCATTTGTATTATCTCAATCTTGTGTTTTAGTGATTTAAATTGTCTTAATCTCAATACAACAATCATCAAATTTCGATCGTCTAAATAAAAATAAGACTATCTTGGTTCAATACTTAGCATATTAATTTATTAGTCTCAAGTGGATACGACCTTGCTACCCTATTCTATAAACTACACCGTACACTTGCGGTGAAGCTAAAAATAAGGCGAACAAGTTTTGCGCGCCGTGTCGGACTAATACAATTATTGGTGCTAATATTGCGATAGATAGAATTATTCTTAATTTAGACATTTTTTTTATTATTTATTTTTATTTTTTTTTTTTTGGTGTGACTTGAATTCCACATTATTTGACTTGTTTATTCTAGTTTGGTCCAGGTAGTGTATGAACACGCGCTCTAAGCGGGGAACTTAATACCGCTTATACCGGAAGTTGAGGCTTTCGCGAGGAGGATCGATCTACCACTAGACGAGTGAAAGACAACACAATCCGATAATGGGGGATTTGAATGAGTTACCAATACCGCCAAACAATGGTGGAAACGAGTTACCGATACCGGTTCAACAAAGAAGCCATTCGTGATTACTTTCGACCACAAACGAATCGTAATTACGGTGGTATTGCCCATATTCCCATCAATGCCAACAACTTCGAGCTCAAACCGACACTAATCAATATGGTGCAACAAAATCGGTTTGGGGTTTGCAATGAAGATCCTAACTCTCACCTTGCGCATTTTATCCAAATATGCAATACGATCAAGATGAACGGAGTCTCGGATGACGCCATAAGAATGCGCCTTCCCATTCTCTTTACGGGATAAGGCGAGAAATTGGTTGGGTACTTTGACGCAATGCAAAGCGGTGTAAGCACATGGGACGAACCGAGCCAAAAGTTCTTGTTTAAATTCTTTCCACCGAGCAAAACTTTGCGGCTCAAAAGCGAGATCACTCAATTCGACGATTCGACTCAGAGCCTTTGTACGAGGCTTGGGAAAGGTTTCGGGATTTATTACGTAGATGTCCGCAACATGGGTTTCGGAGGATCAACAGATTATGTTTCTTCTACAATGGTTTAATAATGGGACGACTAGAGCATTTGTAGATGCCTTGTGTGTGGGAGGAGCATTGTTGGCAAGGTTTCCACAAGATGCCTTAAATCTTCTTGAGAAATGGCCATGAACGATTACCAATGGCCATCCGAAAGATCCAATGTACAACGAGTAGCCGAAATCTCGATTCGGACTTATCAAAACATTGTCGGCACAAGTAGCGGCTTTGACAACTCAATTGAATGTATTTACGAAGGGCGGAAGCGGCACGAGCACGGGTAGCTTAAGCTCTTCTATATCCGATGGAAGAGGTAAATTATGTGAATAACCGAATTTCAACAATTTTTAGGAATAATTCAAACCCAACGACTACCATCCAGGGTTGAGAAATCATGAAAATTTCTCCTATGCAAATACAAAGAATGTGTTACAACCTCCATAGGGCTTTAATGCTTCGAGTGGAGGCGGTAATGGAGGAGGCAAATCGTCGTTGGAAGATATACTCACCTCTTTCATAAATCAATCTAGTGCTTTCATGAATGAGACGAGGAGCGCCTCGATAAGCAAGACCTTAGGATGGATAAGTTAGAACAACAAGTGGTAAGCTCAATAAAGAACTGAAACTCAAATAGGTCAATTGGTCGCAATTGTGGGGAGTCAACATCAAAAGGGTCAATTTCAAGCAACACGGAGGTCAACCCGAGGGAACATTGCAATGCTATCCATGTGTGGGGTGGAAAAGAAAATGAAGAATCGAAAATGCGATATTGATGTGATGTCGAATCACGCGCGTCTCGTGTATCAATGCACGACCAAATCATGTGTGTTGTCGAGCCTACCATCCAAATTCAGGAAAATCACGGAAATGACGCTCAAGGCAATATGAAAGTTAAAGGAGGAACCGAGCAACAATTAGATAAGCAAAAAAGAGCCAAGAAACGTGAATCGTATCCTAACTCTAATTTCTTTGAAATATAACATCCCTCTTCCCTTTCCCGATTGTTTCACAAGACTAATCAATAATCAATTTGCTAAATTTGTGGGCATGTTTAAAAATTGCACATTAATGTCCCTTTTGCGTAAGCAATGAAACATATGCCAAATTATGCAAAGTTTTTTAGGGGAAGCGATGTCCAACAAGAACAAATGGGCAGAGAATGGGATTGTCAACTTGACGGAAGAATGTAGCGCACTCATACAAAGGAAAATACCGCAAAAGCTGAAAGATCCGGGGAGTTTCACTATCCCTTGTACAATAGGCGATATTTTCTTTGATAATGTACTTTGTGATCTAGGATCTAGTATTAATTTGATGCCGTCCGTTCTCGGAAGCTTGGACTCGGAGAAGTGAGACCATCCATGGTCACCCTACAACTCGCGGATAGATCACTCGTGCATCCAACGGGGATACTAGAAGATGTGCTCATAAAAGTCGATAGATTCATATTCCCCGTGGATTTTCTAGTGTTGGATATGAATGAGGATTGTGACGCTCCTCTTATACTTGGGCGTCCATTTTTGGCAACCGCGGAAGCATTAATAGATGTTAAGAAAGGGAAGCTTACATTACAAGTTGATGATGAGCGTATTTCATTTTCCGTTTCCGGAATATGAAAGGACATGATGATCTTAATGGTTGTAAAACAAAAACAATTACTAATTCCTGTACTCAAGCCAATAGCTTGAATAATTGTGTGCATTTTAAAGATGATATGCAGGGATTATCAATGAAGAAGAAGGAAAGGCACAAAAAGCCTGAAGTTGAACCAAGAGCGTGCACGTACCATTCGCACGATGAAGAGGAGAACACATGGATAGTTGACGAGCATGAAAAACCTCCTTTAGTAATGATCAAGAGAGGTGTAAACCAAGTGAGCGGGATTGGCATGGAAAAGCGCACAATGAGGCGACAAGCCTCATTTCGCAAAGATCATAATCGGAATCAAAAGGCGTCAAGCTAAAGACGTTAAATATAGCGCTTGTTGGGAGGCAACCCAACGGTTTTTAAATATGATTTTCATTTTTGTGTGTGTTTAGTTTCACGATTATGTGATTTGAGTGATTTGATTTGTGTAATTCTTTTAATGAGTGTGATTTGTGTGTTTTTGTTTCATTTTTGTGTGTTTCAAAAAAAAAAAAAAAAAACTGAATCGAATTTCTTTGACAAGTGCGCACGGGTAGCCGTGCGTTTGCGCACGACCCGTGCGCCCTTCGTGAGAGTTGGGCAAATTATCGGGGGTGGCGCACGGGTAACCCGTGCGTCGACGCACGACCCGTGCGCGCCTTGCGAAGAAGGATAAATTGGACGGTTTTAAAAAACTGTTCTTCATTTCAAACCCCTCAACTCGCGCGCCCTCTCGAATCCTCCCTAGTTTTCGAAAATTTCTCCTAGTTTTTACTTGAATTCATCTGCATAACACCTCCCCCATCACAATTGAGCTTCACTTTGCATCAAATTTGAATTTGCTTGAAGAATTGTGAACAAAAGGACCTAGGGTTCAAATCTTCCACTTCGAGTTTAACTTAGAGAATTCCGGTAAGAACACCATTTCTCCTTGTCAATTCGTTGTTAATTATGTATTAAGGAGCATGGTAGGTGTGTATTTTGATATTTTTGCTATAAATGATGTGAATTATTCTTTGAGGCAAATTATCAAACACCTTGTGGGCTTGTATAATTGAGGAGATGTAGGGTGAATTGTTGATGAATAAGGCATAGCCAATGTTTATTTGAGCTAATATTTGTCGAGAATGGCCATAATTTTTGTTTGTTTGGGGTAGTTGATCGATCAAAGTGACTTGGGCATGTGAATTTACATCACTTAATATGTTAGCTTTACTTCCCTACTTTGTTGTTGCCATTGATGATATTGGGATGCTAATAGAATGTATTCCGGTACAAATTCTTATGGCGGCGAAGAAACCCACGAGTGGAAGGAGACGTGCACGCGGGGCGCAAGACAACGCGACGTGGCACCACGAGGTCGACCAAAACATCCCAGGAGGCATATGGGGTCAACTTGACAAATGCCGATGATCTTGAGCGATGGAATCGCTTGATCGGTCGCCAAATAGCTCCATCTCGCTACGCCGACAATGATTGTACCCAAACTTTGGGGATACATGAGGACGTGTGGTGTCTTTTTCGCCAAGGTAGGATGGACGAACTTCATGAGCCGCGGTGGCCGACATTTAAAAAGTATACATTGGAGTTCTTGAGTACCGTGGAAGTACTCGAGACAAGGCGGGACCTTCGAACCGTATATGATAAAATTTCAGTTGGGAATGTTCGTAGACAACTCTCTATGACCCAATTGAACACCATTTTCAAGGTCCCAACAAACGCTCGTACCCGCCCGATGCCCCATTATGATCAATACGACTTGAGAATGCTTGTGGAAACACCACAAACGGGGCCAATGTTGTATGCGCGCAGATCGCAAAAGCCTCTTGGATCCGGAATCCGTTTTTCGGTATATACAACGCGTGATCGCTCCTCTATGTTCGCCCGAGAAAACATTGGAGGGATGACGACTAAAGAACTCTATCTCCTCTCGGTGTATGGTCACAAACACCCCCTACAACACCGTAGATTAATTTTGCCGAGCAAATTGAACAGATTAGCTAGGCGGGAAGGGGGCGATTTCTATAGGGGGCCTCATTACCCCTATTGCCGGCCCGCATTTCAATGTCGATTTTCGAGGCTTGGAGCCTATCCCGGGCAGCACTCGGGTTAATTTGGCATCGTTGCACCATATGAAGTTCATAGCGAATGAAGACAACAGATTGGTGCTTCTACAAAAAAAAGGTGCTTCATTTCCGTTGCCTAACCCACCATACACCACCGTTGATACATTGATGGACACCACCAACTTCTTAATGAACTCGACGCACATAACCGAATTACAGAGGCTATAGAGTCAAGAAAGAGGCGCAGAGTTGAAGGTTTCTTGTATGAAGAAGATATGGTGGAGGAGGAGGATGAGATACATGGACGCGAAATGGGGATGGAACCTCATCATCCCCAAATTGGGTATGATATACCCGAGTCCTCACACGGAGGTGATTATCCTCGACATTCTCAAAGCGGGGATTGCCCCGGTCCGTCTCACAGTGGAGGACCCCATCGCGACGCCAATTTTCAAGACATGTTTTATGCGTTTGGGGAGAACTTGAGGCGGCAAGAAGAAGAAGAGTTGAGGCGGCAAGGAGAGGATTTAAGGCAACATAGGGCTGATTTTCTCGCGTTCGAGCGATCGGAGCAGCGTTCGTGGAGACGTGGCAAGTACTCCAACAACTACAAATGTGGCATATTTCTCAAGGCCACTTCCCACCACCGCCGCCGCAGTGATTCAGGTATATCCCCACTTTTTGTTATTGAAATTCTATTTTTCCCCTTAGGACACTATAATTTCATTCAAGTTTGGGGGGAGAGATAGTATTTTAATATATGAAAAGTGTGGATACAAAAAAAAAAAAAAATCATGCATTTTGTGTTTTCATATAGTTGCATTAGAGCACTCTAGATTGCATTTGCATTAGAGCACGTTTATAGCTTTAGCACGTCTATTGCTTTAGTAGTGGTTAGAGAGTGTGTTGACCAAGCATGTGCAACTTGTTGTTTGTGTGTTGATTGAGAATTCATATTGTTGGGATTGGATGCTGGTTATGGATTGATTGAGCCTTGAATAGATAACTTTGAGCATGTTGATATGAAAAACTTGGTGTGATGCTTTGAATTACATCTTGACTAGCCTGTGAGCTTTGAGCCTTTACTGCTTATATCTTGTGCAGTCTTATTGTAATTTGAGTGTATCATTCATGTTGTTAGAATTCTAGAACTTGCTCTGGTATCTCTGTCAAGGTCACATGTTGTATGGGAATTGTGAAAATGATCAAAGGCCATTTTTGTTAGCCCTTCAAGCCTTTTGCTTACCTAATGATGATATTGAAATCCCTAGTTAGCCAACTTGAGCCTATTGCCTAATTTCTTGATAGCAACAATTCAAGCCTTAACTTGATATATTTGTTACCCTACACTTGAGCGTATAACATTGAGTAAAGGGAATGAATGAGGTTGAATGAGTTGGAATTGAAAAATTGGATAATTGTGCAAAATTGGTTAAATGGGACATAAAGAGGAAGGAAAGGAGTTGAATAAAAAGTGTTGAAAATGCACAAATGAAAAAAAAAAATTGATTGAAAAGTTGATAAACTTGGAGGGCGAAGGATTATGAATGGAGGCAATTCTCAAAAGAAAGAAAGGAAATGGAGATAAATGAAGTTGATAAAAATGAGAGATGATTGGAGTAGCATATAGGATTGTAATGAAAATGATTGATATGCTTATCGGTCTATACACTCGAGTTTGAGTCACTTTATCCAAAAAAATTTCCTACCTAAACCAAAGAGCCTTCATTACAACCAAATGAGAAAGTCCTTTATGATTCACAAATTGCATACACTCTCGTGGCGGAGATATGAGACGAATTGCAAGCCTATGGTAATTTTGCGACATCGAATTGATTTGAGCGTAAACACGTCCTATAACCTCGTGAGATGAGAGTATACACTTAACTTTGAGAGTTGGATTCAGAGCATTTCACTTTGTCTTATTTGAGGCGTGTTCTTTGATTAGATATTTGAGGCTTGATTGAGTTGTACTCGGCATTCATGACGAACAATTTGGATTTTCGTGTAGACTCTTGGTGTCTTATTTGTTATCTTTATCTCCCTGTTATGCTTTATCGTGTTCTAAATATTGTTGATCGGGACGGTCAACAGTTTAAGTTTGGGGGATTTTGATAAGTGTGAATTTTGCATGTGTTTCGATGTGTATTTCGAGCTATAATGATAAGTAAACATGCATATACTCGCGTTAAATGTTACATATTCACTCCTTGTGGAAAAGATATTACATTTTGCTTATTTTGTAGGAATTTCATGATATTTGAAGCTAATTGAATAAGAATACGAGGAAAGCAAAGTGGAAACACGGAGAATTGAGTGGATATACGAGAAGTGAAGCCTAAAAGAGCGAAAGTTGAGCGTTCACGGAAGAAACAGGGGGCACACGGGTTGGGCGTGCCTCAAGACACCACCCGTGCACCCCTGTATAAGGTTGATTGAAGGCTGCACATGGCGCACGGGTAGCCCATGCATGGCGCACCACCCGTGCGCCCTACAGAGAGTCGAGGATATCTCACCGGAGTGGCGCACGGGTAGGCCGTGCTCGACGCACCACCCGTGCGCCCTACGGAGAGAGTTGGGGTATTCAGGGTGGCGCACGGGTAACCCGTGTGTGGGCGCACCACCCGTGCGTCTGTACTGAATCCCATAATCTGCTGCATTAAGCCCTAAACATGATGGGGAGTATAAAAAAGGCTTTTTGGGGGCGCACACGAGAGAATCAGACATATTTTGGGATCTACAACACAAGACAAGGGTCTATTCTTGGAAGAAGACATCAAGGAGACAATCGGGTTGCATCGGAGCTTAAGGAACGGAGATATATCAAGAGATTGTCGACTTTCCTAAGTTTTTTCTTGCTTCTCTTTTAGTTTCAATCTTTCATTTTAGTTGTAATGGCTTTGAACAATTTGTTTATGAGTTGTTTAGAAATCATGTGTAGCTAAACTCTTGAGATTTCGGGTTTTGGAAGTAGATTAATGAACTCTTGTTGGATGTTTTAATCTTAGTTGAAGTTATTATCTTAAAGCCTATTTGAGTATTTTGAGCTTATTCTTGTTTTATCACTTGATCAATGATTTAACTTGTTTGATATATTGATTCATAATTCGAGAGATGAGTTTCAATATTAGATCTTGAATACTCGACACAAATATTTGCATGAATCGAGAGGTTTGTAAATATTTGTGAGGATATTTGATCTTTTACACTTTTGGGAGTTGAATGCTTCATGTTGAGTAGAGATGCTAGCATAAGTATTTCAATCTACATTTTATATGCATCTCGAGAGAGAGGATAAAATAGTTTTGTGATCGTCTTATAGGAATATTGATAATAACTCTTGGCTTTGATTTAATCGGACAACAAGAGGATTATTAATCGAAACCTTAACTCGAAATCCATTCCATTATCTTGATACTTCTATCATTTGTATTATCTCAATCTTGTGTTTTAGTGATTTAAATTGTCTTAATCTCAATACAACAATCATCAAATTTCGATCGCCTAAATAAAAATAAGACTATCTTGGTTCAATACTTAGCATATTAATTTATTAGTCTCCGTGGATACGACCTTGCTACCCTATTCTATAAACTACACCGTACACTTGCGGTGAAGCTAAAAATAAGGCGAACAGGCATACAAAAAGTCAAGACAAGCCATTGAAGCTGAATTCGAGAAGGTAGCCGAGAAACATTCTGGAAGGATTAATGTTGGGAAATTTATTGTTTAGATTTTGATGAATGCCATGTAAAACTTAGAATAGGAAGTTGGCACCCCAATTTTTGTTGTAAACGCATTGTAATAAATAGGGTGGTCAAGCCGAGTTAAGTCGCCTATGCCCGAACATGCAAGAAGACAACCGGAGACTAGAAGGAAGACTCGCCGCAAGACAAATTTGAGTATGGCAAAGAAGAGAAGACGGAACTCTATTTGAAGGAGCAATTTGAGATGCAACAGTGGAGTATCGATCAAGTCAACTCAAGAAAAGCCAAGTCTCAAGTTGAAGTGACAAGAGTCATCCATGATTGGAAGTCGACTCTAAGTCACCTGGGGGAAAGCAAGGAAATGCGGTCAAGTCGAGATAATCGAAAAAGATCATTGCGAGTAAATCAAGAGAATTACTTAAATAAGTAATATCTCCATGCTACCTTTCTCGAAGTGCTCAACCCCGAAGCGTGCAAAAGGAATAAACCAATGGGAAGCACTACACCGTGTCGAACTCGAAAAGTCAAGAACAATTCATACGAGGAAATGGGAATCCCAAGGATCGCAACAAGACAAGCCAACAACCACAAGTGACTTTCAAAAATAAGCCTATCTCTTCAACGGGCGATTTTTGAAAGATCACTATAAAAGGCGAGGAATAACTCGAGAAAAGGTTACGAAGATTACATAGGTTACCTTGACCATAAAAGCAAGAAAGAAACATTTTGTAACCTGAAATATTCTCAAGTTATTAAACGCTCAATCCTCAAGCCTACACTACGAAGAACATCAATCCAACACTCACTGTGAAGGAAAGATAACTTCAATCAGTTGAAGAGGAAATTATCAAGAATCAAGGGTCTACATTCCACGAAGGATTGTAGGAAGGTTCAAGGTTGAACCAAGTCTTGAGTTGTTGGAGGGCTTAGTGATCAAATCCAAAGAGTTTGAGCAAGTGGGTGTAATAGCAAGGCAAACTGCCTGCCGTGAAGAAGTGAGTCGCACGAGAAGCCGGTGAGTGATCAAGGCGTCTGTGATCGAGTCCCAAAGGATCAAGTCAGTTTGTGTGATCAAGACTTGTATCTAGATCTGTTACCACTTTGTATATCTTGGTCAATACCTAGTGGATTCCTCCAGGAGTTGGAGAAGAGAGGAGTAGAAGAATTACCCCATCTTCGAACCTCTATAAAAACTTATCGTGTCTTTTACATTTCAAAGACTTTAATTCTCGCATCTTATTTGTTTAAATCACGACATATTTGCTATCCAACTGATAATTCCTAAGTACTAAATCAAGCTTTATATCTCTCGCTTAACCATAATTAAGGGTGTTAAGTCTTCCAATGAAATCAAACCACAGTTGAGCTAATTAGTCTTAACAGTTGAGTTATTCTATCAACAGCTCAGTCGAGTCTGTTGAGTGACTAACTCTACTGATTAACTAAATTGGTTGTCCACTAAGGACACAGCTGTGTATTACCAACTCTGAACTTTTAAAAGGACTAAATCGAAAAATTTGGTAAGGTTTATTCAACCCCCCTTCATCTCCTTGGCTGCCTCCTTCTTTCATCTTCCTCAGTTCTGTCATCTTCTGGTCTTCTTCTCTTTTTCTCATCTCCAACCTTCTTTTTCTTCTTTTCATATGCTTTCCAGACAGCTTCATCTCTTCTTAATCTCTCTTGTCTTTCCTCCCATAGCTGAGTTTGTCTCTTATTTTCTTCTTCTATTCTTTTCGCATACTCAAGATTGCTTTTAGCCACTTGCAAATTGGCTACTTGGTCAAGACCAGCCAAAGAGATCCCTCATTTCTTGCCGGATCTACGTACTCAATGTTTTTGGGGCGAGGCCCAGGTCCGAAACCTCTTCCTCCACCATCGCTTCTTCCTCTTCCTCTCGGGCGTGTATTGTACTTGGGGTCTTCTTTCCCGGTGAGTGACGAGCGGAGTGACCAGCAGAGTGATCGGTAGTCTGCTGTCGCCTTCTTCACATAACGTGAGACCCTTTTCCCAAGACAAGTCCCAAGCTTGAGCCATAGACATATTTGCAAAGTATCCTTCGATGCGAGCGTTTTAAATTCATCAATCGATCGTGGCTCGGTCCCGACATCCGAGATGGCATAAGTGTCTCTCTCTTGGAATGCCTCCATGTTGTTTCAAGATGTTCATAACCGGGCATCCATTCTTCCTTCCACTTCCTCCATCCCCGCTTCAATTGTCTTTCTCTTTTCAAACCATAGATATAGCAGAGTGTTGGAGTGGCGAGTCACAGGGAGTTTCTCGCGATAATCTCGGTTGTGACAAGACCTTGTTGGGGGTTTGTGCAATCATCAAGGTCACATCTTTTGATCCTTCCCCTCAACGGACTTTCCTTTCTTTTGTTTTGACACTTCTTCAATCGTCTTTTCCCTTCACAAATGCTTCCTCCTTTTCCTTCGGATCTCTTTAGCGCTTTAAAGTATCCATCTTCCCCTTTTTGGCATCATCAAAGGAGAGAGGAACACCTGGAAACATATCGCAAAGCGTAAAGTCGAGCTCGCCGATAGTCGAGTTCGTCTCGAGTCCGTCTGCGGAGTATGCGCACGAAATTCGGAGCGAGTAGCGTTGGACTCTCGCCTTGAAATTAGCTTCATTTCAGCCATGAGAAGGCTGAATTTTCTATCCATAGTTTCTTCCAGACGCAGGAGATCACTCTTATTTTGCTCACGCAGCAGCTTTATCTCAAAGGTGGTGTGAGCTTCATGCATGTGCTCAATGTGTTCTCTCAATTTCGTCTTTGCATCGAAGATTCTCACTCGCCATACCAACAACTTGTTGAACAATGTCCTGAAGTATCTAACTTGTTCCACACGCATTGTTTCTTCTTTGTTGCCACCATTCCCTTATCTCGATCAAGTTATGCCTCTCAAGTCGCAGTAAGGTTGGCATCTCTGTTGTCGATCGCATGTCCATAGAGGCCTGGTGCCTCTCCATCCGTTCAATTTCAGCAAATAATGCTTTGAACACCTCCCGAACTTCATTTGTTTCTTCCGTTGCGGTGATGGCCACGCAGCGTCAAAGTCATAGTCACCGAACGATGGTACGGCGAAACGAAATGACAGAGCTGGTCCGTGGAAGCGTGCGAGTTCGTTTCGACTCTTCGGAGGTCGGGTACCTCCGGGGGAGGAAGGAAATGATTCTACAAAGGAATCATCACGACCAACCGGTATTTGTTCAATGATGAGAGGTGCGCGTGAAGTTCCTTTTGGAGTCGAACCTGCTTTGCCTGGGAGCTGCCGCGATGGACTCTATTTCACTGGGTCTGCATTGTGAAGTGGACCCTACTTGCTGAGCCTCACTGTCTCAATGACTTCATTGGTCTCACTGGTTTCACCAATTCAAATGGATGGTCCTCGGCCTTATCGAAGCGTCATCGGACGATGATGAGATTTCCATTGGTGGCTCATCATCAAAATTGAAAGTTTGACAAGTAGTCTTGAGATCGACTTGCTCGTCTTTGCCGGGAACATCCGCGGTGAGTCTTTTGGATCAATCACGGGGGGATGACTCGGCTTCTTCGTCGCCCGATCCCGTAAAGGTTACATCAGGATTATCCTGGGAATCATGAAGCGTGCTTATCTCATTTTCGAGATGGATCAATGATAGGGAGGAGGATGTTCTCTACTTGACTTCTTTACCCCGGAAGTCTCAACCTCCGTGGGCCTTCATTACCTCCCGCAGCGGTCTCGACCGCAGCGAGGCTCTGGACCTCCCTTTCGACAAAGTGTCACTGTCTTAGTGGTCTTCGCGGGTGGCATCCATTGGAGTCTCAACCCCATGGATTGCACTTTCATCGCCCCAGTGTTAACTCCCGGCTACATTCCTTCCTCGTGCCTCGATCGCATCGGCGTCATTAGCCTTCGTAGCGGTGGCACCACCGGAGAGCCTCAACTCGCCATCCGAGCTTCGTTGATGGCAACTCGTTGTTCGTTTTATGTTTGTACTTTCTCCACTTCGCCTCCTAGATTCGTTGTGAAGTCATCTGCAAAGATCCTCCCACCTTGCTGCAGTGGAGGAGTTTCCCCTCACCGGGTGCATCACCGAGTGACTTGAATGGGGTCACTCGTCTCGGACTCTTTGTTTTCTACCGAGTGTTCAGCCTTTGGGGCGGGTGGTAAGATACCGCAGAGGGGTTGGCTCAACCGGGGTCCCCACTAACCCGTTTCATCGCAGTTCCTTAAATCCTTCTTCCGGTGAGTGGGAAGTGGTGGCAAGAACAACGGTGGCGATTTTTCGCACTACTCCCATTGGATCGATTTCACCGTGTGTTTTGGAGGACTCTCCTGGTCCCTCCATCAAGCTTTTCTCATGAAGAATTCGGGATTCATGCATTGCTTCTTTGCATTTGCAACTTTTTCGTAGCGGCAAAGCGAGGTCGAGATCCTCATCACTTTCTCGATAGAATGTCGAAGTGAGGATGCGTATGTTCTGTGGGTGCCAGTGAGAGGGCGATCTTGGCCTTCTCTCTTGCCTCGCCTTCCTCTCCGCCAATCTCTCCTTCTCCTTATCCTTGAAGATCTGCAGGATATCATGCGATTTTCTTCATCCGATCGAGATCACAGAGGTCACCCAAGGAAGTTCAATGATTCCTCTTTTTCTTCG
Organism: Rehmannia glutinosa; assembly: GCA_016081115.2. Classification (NCBI taxonomy): domain Eukaryota; kingdom Viridiplantae; phylum Streptophyta; class Magnoliopsida; order Lamiales; family Orobanchaceae; genus Rehmannia; species Rehmannia glutinosa. The sequence goes on from JABTTQ020002815.1 coordinate 127,377, forward strand.
ATAAATTCAGGCCGTTGGAACTGTTCCCTGGATCGACTCAACTTCCACTTCTTCCACTCGCAGACAATTTTGGATGTCCGGATAAGGTGGGGATAGGATCATCACATCACTATCATCTCTATCACCTCTTCTTGTGTCTCGGTGTGCGAACTACATATTGTGTCTTGATTTGCCACTGATCGCCTTCACAGACTTAGCATTGTTTCATCTATAATGTCTAGAGACTCTACTTCTCCAGCCAGCCTCCAGATTCTGCTCGGTGAGTGGCGACTCGGCCCAGTTTCTCAAGCTCGGAGTGCTTGATGATTCTTCTTCGTCTCTAGTTTGTACCGAGAGGGATTTACGGTTCGAGAGAGAGTGTCTTCGAGTCTTGGGGCGGGGGGCGTGCCTTTGGTGTTTTCTCGAGGAGCGGCCGTCTTGGCTTATCGTTCTCCTCTTTTTGATGATCGAAGAAGGTATTTGAGAGTCCTTTCGACCGCCGCCGGGGCGGTGAGACACGCCCTGTGGGGACAGTGACTCTACTGCGGGGGCGAGCGAGTTTGTTTTTCTTTCTTTGCAGAGCAGCGATCTTCTTAGTAGCCGCAGGGGAGTTCTCTTAGCGGTACCAGGCAACTTTCTTCTTTGGTAGAGAGGAAACAATTGTATCTTGTGGTCGGTGATTCCCCCTCACTCGTGTCGCTCTCTTGGTGTAGGCTCTCTTCATGCGCCGAGAGAGGTTTGATCGAACATCCTCTTGTTTACATGGAACGCCTTTCCATGTCTAAGAGGGACTCCTTTCACCTCCATCACCGGCCAATCACTAGTCCATATCCTAGGGATCCTCCAAATGCACCATCTTCCTTGAAGGATTTGTTCCCTACATTACGGCATACCTTTGTAGACAAACTCATTTCGGCTTTATTTATTTTCCTTTCTTCAATGATCGCGGCCATTACGATCAACTTTGCTTTTGATGATTGGTCAAAGTCGCCAAATTTGATGTCTATGCATTTGGCAACTATGTCCAACGACTTGTGGTAATCCTCCTTCAAGCGACCTCTTGTTCGTTGTGTAAACTATTTTATCAAAGATAGTCGGGCTTGGCTATTTCCTTCCAAGCGGCCAGGTTTACATCACCGTTGATTTCGATGCTCCTTCCGCGGTAGTGAGCGATGTTGAGCCAAATCCTTGGCAGAGATGGTGAGCTTCTTTCCGTGAGCAGATGACTTTATCCCTTCATCGTGAATCTCACCGCTCACGTAGAATGTCGCGACCTCTTCCACATAGGTCATCGGATATTCCAACGCCGTAAACGGTTTCGCCAGGACGTTTCCAATTTCTCGGCAATTTTCTTCACTAGGGTGTCGTCGGACCTCTGTTTCACCATGCCGTCGAAATCCACAGTAGACCCAGTGTGGATTTGCTTTCCTAACTTGACAAAATCATAGGTTGATGCCATTTTTCAGGATTTCACCGAAGAAAACTTAGAGGTTGATTTGAAGATAGATAGGGTTTTGAGAGAGTTTTGCCTTTGCTTCTGAGAGAAATGAACGGTTTTGGTAATATGAGAGAGAAGAAAGAAAGCTTAAGTATGGTTTATGAAAGGACGTGCGGGTGGTTTTTGAAATGTGATCGAAATCAACGGCTTAGATTTTGCACGCTGATTTAGCATTTAATGTCTCGTATTTAATGCGGCATCATTTATATCCAATCATAAGCTTGGTGTGTAGCTTTTGTCTGTACACGTCATAATTATGCTGACGTAATTCTTAAAAACATTCCCGCTTAGTAAAAACGACTGCGTTTTTGTCACTTTGCTCATAAATGACTCAGCTTTTACCCTCAGCTGGTTTAACACTTCTTCTCACAGTTCTCTTTGTGACTCAGCTGTCAGCTGACTCGGTATAGCTGTTTTTCACATAGCTCTTTGTTTGTGGATCCAAAAATGATGTCATCCACATATATTTGAACAAGCAGTATACTCTTCTTGTCTTGAATTCTGAAGAGTGTTCTATCTACTTTTCCTTTTGTGAATCCATTCTCGTTAGGAATTGTGACAAAGTATCATACCATGCTCGGGTGCCTGTTTCAATCCATACGAGCTTTCTTGAGTTTGTATACCTTATCTCCAAGAGTCTTCTCGCTCAAATCCCGGGAGGTTGTTCAACATACACTTCTTCTTCCAATAAACCATTTAGGAATGCACTTTTTACATCCATCGATATACAATGAAATTCTTGTGAGTCATAGGCAAGAAACATCCTTATAGCTCCCAATCTTGCTACAGAGAGCAAATGTTTCATCAAAATCTATTCCTTCTTCTTGGCAATATCCTTTGGCTACTAGTCTTGCTTTGTTTCTTACCACAGAGCCCTCCCCGTTCATCTTGTTTCGAACACCCATTTAGTACCAATAACATTTTGATGGGTGGGTCTTTGAACTAATTCCCATACTTTATTTCTTTCAAATTGATTGACTCTTCTTGCATAGCTTGAATCCAATGTGTGTCATCCAATGCTTGTAATACATCTTTGGGCTCTATTTGCGAGATAAAGCATGTGAACATAGCTTCTTGTTGAGTTCGGATCTTGTTTTGACACATTCTCTTATATCTCCAATGACAAGTTCTAGTGGATGGTCTTTCGGCCATCTTACATCAGTTGAAGTAAGTTAGTGGATTGATCGTCTAGCAGTTTGTGTTGCTTTGATCACCTCTCTCGCACTCACTTAGTCGCAGATTTTCCAAAGATTTTATGAGACTCGGCTATCTCATCTTCATCCGAGTTTATAATTCCGGCTTCGAACTTGACAAAGATGGACTCTTCGAATGGTTGGATGATTCACTTATCGACTCTTCAATGTCTTCTCCATTTACATTTGGCTCATCGAATACCACATGAATGGATTCTTCCGCAACCATAGTCGTTTTGTTGAGTACTCGCAGTTTGCTTTCACCGAGTATCCCAAGAAGATACCTTCATCGCCTTTAGCATCAAAGGCCTTTAGATTGTCTTTGCCATTGTTGTGGATGAAGCATTTACATCCAAATATTCTAGAATATGCAACATTTGGTTTTCTCCTGTCCAAATCTCATAGGGAGTCTTTGTCGGTTGTCATTTTATCATACATTTGTTTTGAGTGTAGCAAGTCGTGTTGATTGCTTCAACCCAAAATCTTTTTGGTAACCCCCGTCACCTAACATGGTCCTTGCCGCTTCTTTGAGAGTTCTATTCATTCTTTCGCAACTTCATTCTTGTGGAGTCCTTGTCGCAGATAATTCATGACCAATGCCATTTTCAATACAATACCGAGTTATTATCCCATTGACAAACTCGGTTCCTCCTGCTCGATCTTATTTTGATAATGGTTTGGCTCTTTTCATTTTGAATTTTCTTCATCAATCGTGGCGATTTCGTAGAGAGTTTCTTTCTTTTTACACATGAATATAGTCCATGTATATCTTGAGTAGTCATCTACTACCACCAAGGTGTATTTCTTTCCACTTATGCTATTTGGTTCCCTTTGGGCCAAATAGATCCATATGTAGCAGATGTAATATTCTTGTTGAAGATGGGCGGAGTCTTTTCTTTGAATGATGATTTGATCTGTTTTCCCTTTCGACATCGTCACATATACTCTCCTTCTTGTATCGAGTCTGGAAGTCCTTCCCAAGACTACTTTCGCAAGCTTGTTAATCGTTTTGAAATTGGTGACTCGGCTTTTTGTGCCACAACCAACTTGATTCAATTGTGCTTTCTTTGCTAATAGGCGGGTCTTTGGGTGTAGCGGTTGACCAATCTACTACATACATGTTCTTTTTGTCTCCGCATCCTTGCAACACAACTTCATTCGATTCAAGATCCTTGATTTGGCATATACCCATGTTAAATCCAACATTATAACCCTTGTCACGAGTTGGCGATGCTTAGCAAATTGAAGTTGAGTCCTTCAACATATGCAACATCGTGATTTCTAATACATTTTTCTTGATGGATCCAATGCCTCTTATTTCACCTGGAGCTTCATTTCCTCCAAATATGACTTTTGCTCCTTTAACTTCCTTGAATTTTGTGATTTTTCTTGTTTCTGTCATATGTCCGGAATGACCACTATCCATGTACCAGGTTCCTTGGCACTCATTTGTTTCTTGAACCCGCAATCAAGGAAATTAAGTTTTAGGTACCCATACTTGTCTTGGTCTGAGGGGTTAGAATTGTAAGATGATCCACCCAACTTATAGCCAAATGATTTGACTCTAAGGGGTTGCCATCTATCAGTGCCATAATCATAATTAATCTTGGCAAATTGCTTGGGGATTCTAGGTTCATACAACTGTCTTTTTGTCGTATGCTGTGTATGTGTTTTAGCAATCGCCTTCTTTGGGTAATTTTGGTGTCTTTGAGTGTAGTGCCTAGGTGCATATGTGTGCTGATGAAAGCTCTTATACTTTTGGAATGTCCTTTGCCATTTGGGCTTATATTCCATAAGTCTATTCTGATAGTTCACATTATTCCAATCAGCTTGGCTTGGATATTTTCTACCATTCCCATCATATGTATTTCTTTTATAGATTTTAAGGGTTTTGGTAGCTCTGTTTCTTCTTTACTGAGTATTTTATTTGGAGTTTCTTGAGAACTCGATGAATCTCTTTTTTGTCCTTTGGCCGCACTCAACTCGGGTGTTTTCCTTTTCCTTTATAACCAAGGCCGGTTTGCTTGTAATTGTGCTTTGGAGTGAATGTGTGTGCACCATTTAGAGTTTTGGATTTTTAGACTCTTCATTGCTTGAAGATCCTTTTTCCAAAATTACTTTTGAGGTCAAAGAAGTCATTGATCCGAAGAAATAGCCCCACGATGGTTAAAAGGTTCAACAAGTTCTTCAATAAGAACTACAAAGAGAGGCGGCGAATCCTCCGAAGACACTCACCCTCCCTCCAGGTCAAGGAAGATAGGCCAACCAAGAGAACAAATCATCCAAAAGTCTGAATATCAAAGGGCCGACAATCCAAGAATGGAAAGAGTCGATCAAAAGGTTGAATATCTATCTTTGAATCGTAGGGCAACCAGGTCACTACGCCATTGATTGCCCATATCCTCGTAGTCAACAAATATAGGAATGAAGAAGAAATAAATGTCTTGAGAAAGAAGACAAGAAAAGAAAAGGTCAATGTTGGCTGCAGAGATCTGGCCGAGACAGCAAGTCAAGAGATCTGGTGATTCGAGAGCGATGAAGCCGACTACTCAAGTGACTACGAAGAAGAAGCCCGATCCGTTTGATGGCCAAGGAACAAGATCAAGAAGATGAGGTACAATCTAACTCAACAAACTCGCATACACTAGTGATAGTGATCGTGACACACACACTTCATCACCCACTCGATCTTTATGATTCATTAGGCAAAATGATGAAAGATTTTGAACACATTAAATCCTCACACACACTATTGAATGAGGAAAACAAACCTACTCAAAAGTCAAAACTCAAAGTCGACTAAGGAGCCGAGTACTCTAAGTCAAATAGCCGATGAGAATAAAAGTTTAAAATTTGAAAATGCCAAGCTAATAGCGAGAAATTGCCGCCATAGAAAAGAGGGAGAATGACCTCAAAAATGTTATTGCCTCATTCACTAAGGCATCTAAATCATTGGATGATCTTATTATGAGTCAAAGAGAATGTGGAGACAAGACAGCTTAGGATTTAATTCCTCGTGCTATGTCAAACCTCAAAAGTAATTTTGGAAAAAGGATCTTCAAGCAATGAAGAGTCTAAAAATCCAAAACTCTAAATGGTGCACACACATTCACTCCAAAGCACAATTACAAGCAAAAGCTGGCCTTGGTTATAAAGGAAAAGGAAAACACCCAGTTGAGTGCGCTGAAAGGACGGTAAAAGAGATTGATCGAGTTCTCTCGGCAAACTCCAAACAGAAAAATACTCTGTAAAGAAGAAACAGAGCTACCAAAAACCCCAGAAAATCTATAAAAGAAATACATATGATGGGAATGGTAGAAAATATCCAAGCCAAGCTGATTGGAATAATGTGAACTATCAGAATAGACTTATGGAATATAAGCCCAAAAGGCAAAGGCCATTCCAAAAGTATAAGAGCTTTCATCAGCACACATATGCACCTAGGCACTACACTCAGAGACACCACAATTACCCAAAGAAGGCGATTGCTAAAACACATACACAGGCATACAGACAAAAAAGACAGTTGTATGAACCTAGAATCCCCAAGCAATTTGCCAAGATTAATTATGATTATGGCACTGATAGATGGCAACCCCTTAGAGTCAAATCATTTGGCTATAAGTTGGGTGGATCATCTTACAATTCTAACCCCTCAGGACCCAGACAAGTATGGGTACCTAAAACCCTTGATTGCAGGTTCAAGAAACAGCTGAGCGCCAAGGAACCTGGTACATGGATAGTGGCTGTTCAAGACATATGACAGGAAACAAGAAAAATCTGTCAAAATTCAAGGAAGTTAAAGGAGCAAAAGTCATATTTGGAGGAAATGAAGCTCCAGGTGAAATAAGAGGCATTGGATCCATCAAGAAAAATGTATTAGAAATCACAGATGTTGCATATGTTGAAGGACTCAACTTCAATTTGCTAAGCATCACCAACTCGTGACAAGGGTTATAATGTTGGATTTAACATGGGTATATGCCAAATCAAGGATCTTTTCAATCGAATAAAGTTGTGTTGCAAGGATGCGAGACAAAAGAACATGTATGTAGTAGATTGGTCAACCGCTACACCCAAAGACCGTCTATTAGCAAAGAGCACTGGTGAATCAAGTTGGTTGTGGCACAAAAAGCCGAGTCACCTGAATTTCAAAACGATTAACAAGCTTGCGTAAGTAGTCTTGTGGAAGGACTTCCGGACTCGTATACAAGAAGGAGAGTATATGTGACGATGTCGAAGGAAAATAGATCAAATCATCATTCAAAGAAAAGACATGCCCATCTTCAACAAGAATATTACATCGCTACATATGGATCTATTTGGCCAAAGTGGAACCCGGCTAGCATAAGTGGAAAGAAATACACCTTGGTGGTAGTAGATGACTACTCAAGAAATACATGGACTATATTCATGTGTAAAAAGAAAGAAACTCTATAGAAAGTGCCACAATTGATGAAGAAAATTCAAAATGAAAAGAGCCAAACCATTATCAAAATAAGATTAGACAGGGGAACTGAGTTTGTCAATGGGATAATAACTCAAGTATTATATTGAAAATGGCATAGGTCATGAATTATCTGCGCAGCAAGGACTCCACAATGAGAATGGAGTTGCGAGAAAGAAGGAATAGAACTCTCAAAGAAGAAGAAGGACCATGTTAGTCAAGGGGTTACCAAAAAGATTTTGGTCAAGCAATCAACACGACTTGCTACACTCAAAACAAATGTATGATAAACAGACGGTGACAAAGACTCCCTATGAGATTTGGACGGGAGAAAACCAAATGTTGCATATTTTAGAATATTTGGATGTAAATGCTACATCCACAACAATGGCAAAGACAATCTAAAGGCCTTCGATGCTAAAGCGATGAAGGTATCTTTTGGGATACTCGGTGAAAGCAAAGCTACAGAGTACTCAACAAAAGGACTATGGTTGCGAAGAAACCATTCATGTGGTATTCGATGAGCCAAATGTAAATGGAGAAGACATTGAAGAGTCGGTGATAAGTTCTGAATCATCCAACCATACAAAAGAGTCCCTATCTTCAAGGTGAAGTTGGAATTATAAACTCGGATGAAGATGAGATAGTTGAGTCTCATAAAATCTTTGGAAAATCTGCCTAAGTGAGTGCGAGAGAGAGCGATCAAAGCAACACATGCTAGACGATCAATCCGGCTAACTTACTTCAACCTCGATGTAAGATGGTGAAAGACCATCCACGTAACTTGTCATTGGAGATATAAGAGAAGGTGTCAAAACAAGATCCAGAACTCGACAAGAAGCTATGTTCACATGCTTTATCTCGCAAATAGAGTCCAAAGATGTGTTACAAGCATTGGATGACACACATTGGATTCAAGCTATGCAAGAAGAGCTGAATCAATTTGAAAGAAATAAAGTATGGGAATTAGTTCAAAGACCCACCCATCAAAATGTTATTGGTACTAAATGGGTGTTCAGAAACAAGATGAACGAGGAGGGCTCTGTGGTAAGAAACACTCTTCAGAATTCAAGACAAGAAGAGTATACTGCTTGTTCAAATATATGTGGATGACATCATTTTTGGATCCACAAACAAAGAGCTATGCGAAAAATTTTCAAACCTCATGCAAAGCAAATTTGAAATGAGCATGATGGGAGAGTCGACATTCTTCCTTGGACTCCAAGTGAAACAACTGAAGGATGGAACCTTCATAAGTCAAACAAAATACACCAGAGATTTAATGAAGAAATTTGGTATGGAGGAGAAGTCTTATGTGAAAATACCAATGAATACATCAGTCAAAATGGACATGGATGCAGATGGCAAGCCTGTAGATCAAACAAGATACTGAGCACTTATTGGATCATTGCTCTATCTCACAAAGAAGCGGGCGGACATCACCTTTGTTGTAGGTGTATGTGCAAGATTTCAATCTGCTCCAAAAGAGAGCTATATATGACGGCTAAGAGAATCTTGAGATACTTGAAAGGAAGCCAAGAAGTTGGCTTATGGTATCCAAAGGAAGGTGGATTCAAACTAATTGGCTATTCGACTCGACTATCTTTGGATGCGAGTTGACAGAAAAGTACCTCAAGCACATGTCAAATGCTAGGAAACAGGTGATTTCTGGTTTAGCAAGAAGCAAAATTTAATAGCCACCTCTACTGGTGAAGCAGAATACATAGGCTGCGGGCAAATTTGTTGTGCCCAAGTCCTATGGATGAGACAAAGAGAGACTATGAAGTTGAAGAAAAGGAAATTCCAATCATGTGTGATAACACAAGTGCAATTGCAATCACTCAAAATCCTGTGTTGCACTCAAGAACAAAGCATATCGATGTCGATATCACTTCATAAGAGATCATGTGGAAAAGAAGGACATCATCTTGGAATATATCTCAGCGATAAACAATTGGCCGACATCTTCACAAAACCATTATGTGAGTCAAGATTTGAAGAACTCAAGCATGAGTTAGGGTTAATTGAGTGAATCGACACTCGGAAGAATCAAAGAAAAGAAATGGAACACAAAAAGGGAAAAAGTTTGAACTCACAAATCAACTAAGTAAATCAGACGTATCGGAAGACAATTATACCGAGTCGGTGACAAATTTGAGTCACAAAGAGAACTATGAGAAGAAGAGTTAAACCGGTGAGGGTAAAAGTCGAGTCATTTATGAGCAAAGTGACAAAAACGCAAATCGTTTTTACTAAGCGGGAATGTTTTTAAGAATTACGTCAAAGATAATTATGACGCGTGTACAGCAAAAGCCGCACACCAAGCTTATGATTGGATATAAATCTTTGCCGCATTAAATACGAGACATTAAATGCTAAATCGGCGTGCAAAATCTAAGCCGTTGATTTCGATCACATTTCAAAACCACCCGCACGCCCTTTCATAAACCACACTTAAGCTTTCTTTCTTCTCTCTCTCATATTACCAAAACCGTTCATCTCTCTCGGAAGCAAAGGCAAACTCTCTCAAAACCCTATCTATCTTCAAATCAACCTCTAAGTTTTCTTCGGTGAAATCACGAAAAATGGCATCAACCTATGATTTTGTCAAGTTAGGAAAGCAAATCCACCGGGTCTCCATTGTGGATTTCGACGGCATGGTGAAACAGGGGTCCGATGACGCCTCATAAAGAAAATCGCTAAAAAGCTCGAAACGTCCCTATTTAAAACCATTTCTAACGATGGAGTTCTCGATGACCTATGTGGAAGAGGTCGCACGATTCTATGTGAACGCCGAGATTCACGATAAAGGGATAAAGTCATCTCATTCACGGAAAGAAGCTCACCATCTCTCGCCAAGGATTTGGCTCAACACGCTCACTAGGAATGAGTATCGAAATCAACAAAGCCGATGTAAACCTGGCCGCCGCTTGGAAGGAAATAGCCAAGCCCGACTATCCGATAAAATAGTTTACAAAGTGAACAAGAGGGGCTTGAAGGAGGATTACCACAAGTCTGTTGAACATAGTTGCCAAATGCATAGACATCAAATTTGGCGGCTTTGACCAATCAAAAGCAAAGTTGATCGTAATGGCTGCGATCATTGAAGAAAGGAAAATAAACTGGGTTGAGTTTGTCTACACAGACTATGCCGAATGTAGGGAACAAATCCTTCAAGGAAGATGGTGCATTTGGAGGATCCCTAGGATATGGCCACAGTGATTGGCGGTGATGGAGGTGAAAAGAGTCCTCTTAGACATGGAAAGGCGTTCCATGTAAACAAGAGGATGTTCGAGATCAAACCTCTCGGCGCACAGAAGAGAGCCTACGCCAAGAGAGCGACACGAGTGAGGGGGAATCGTTGACCCTCGAAGATACGATTGTTTCCTCTCCACCAAAGAAGAAAGTCGCCCTCGTAGCCGCTAAAAGAATCGGGCTGCCGCCCGCAGCCTACTAAGAAGACTTTGCTTCTGCAAAGAAAGAAAAACAAACCGCTCCTACCCCGCGGCCGAGTAACTCCGCCCCGCTGGCCGTGTCTCCCCCGCCAAATAGCGGCGGTCGAGAAGGACTCTCAAATACCTTCTTTGATCGTCAAAAAGAGGAGAAGCGATAAGCCAAGACGGCCGGCTCCTCGTAAGAAAACACCGGCACGCCCCGCCGCCCAAGACTCGAAGACACTCTCTCTCGAACCAGTAAATCCTCCGGTACAAACTAGGAGACGAAGAAGAATCATCAAGCACTCCGAGCTTGAGAAACCCGAGTCACCACTCACCGAACAGATATCGGAGACTACTCGGAGAAGTAGAGTCTCCGACATTATAGATGAAACAGCCTAAGTCTCGTTGAAGGCGATCAAGAGGCAAATCAAGACACATTGTAGTTCGCACACTGGTGAGACACAAGAAAGGCCGATAGAGATGATAGTGATGTGATGATCCTATCCCCACCTTATCCGGACATCCAAAATCGTCATGAGAGTGGAGGAAGTGGAAGTTGAGTCGATCCAGGAACAGTTCCAATGGCCTGAATTTATCGAAGAAGAAGAGGAAGGCTGAACTTCTTCGACCTCTCGTGATCTCAAAGATCGGATGAAGAAAATCGCATGAGATATCCAGCAGATCTTCAAGGATAAGGAGAAGGAGAGATTTGAGGAAGCCGAGGCAAGAGAGAAGGCCAAAGATCTCGCCCTCTCACCGGCACCACGAACATACGCATCCTCACTTCAACATTCTATCGTAAAGTGATGAGGATCTCGGACCCCGATCTTCGCCACGAGAAAAGTTGCAAATGCAGCAAACAATGCATGAATCCCGAATTCTTCATGAGAAAAGCTTGATGGAGGGACCAGGAGAGTCCTCCAAAACACACTGAAATCGATCCAATGGGAGTAGTGCAAAGCAAATCGCCACCGTTGTTCGCCACCACTTCCCTGACTCACTCGGAAGAAGGATTTAAGGAACTGGCGATGAAACGGGTTAGTGGGGACCCCGATTGAGCCAACCCCTCTTGAAGGTGTCTTACCACCTACCCCAACGGCTGAACACTCGTAGAAATAGCCGGGAGTCCGAGACGAGTGACCCCATTCCAAGTCACTCGGTGATGCACGGATGAGGGGGAAACTCCCTCCACTGCAGCAAGGTCGGAGGATCTTTGCAGATGACTTCACAACGAATCTAGGAGGCGAAGTGGAGAAAATACAAACACAAAACGAACAACAAGTTGCCATCAACAAAGCTCGGATAGTTGAGGTGTCTCGGTGAGGTGCCAATCGCTCGAAGGCTAATGACGTTGCTAATGCAATCGAGGCACGAGGAAGGAATGACTCGGGAGTTAACACTGGGCGATGAAAGTGCAATCCATGGGGTTGAGACTCCAATGGATGCCACCACGAAGACCCTAAGACACCGACACCGTCGAAAGGGAGGTCCAGGCCTCGCTGCAATCGAGACCGCAGGAGGTAATGAAGGCCACGGGAGGTTGAGACTTCCGGGGGTAAAGAAGTCAAGTAGAGAACATCCCTCCCGCTATCATTGATCCATCCGAAAATGAGATAAGCACGCTTCATGATTCCCAGGATAATCGATGTAACCTTTCCGGGATCATAAGGCGATGAAGAAGCCGAGTCATCCCCGTGATGCATCCAAAAGACTCGATTCGCGGATGTTCCCAAAGACGAGCAAGTCCGATCTCAAGACTACTTGTCAAACTTTCAATTTTGATGATGAGCCACCAATGGAAATCTCATCATCGTCCGATGACGCTTCGATAAGGCCGAGGACCATCCACTCAATTGGTGAAACCAACTGAGACCAATGAAGTTGTTGAGACAGTTGAGGCTCAGCAAGCTCGGGTCCACTACACAAAGACCCCAGTGAAATAGAGTCCATCGCGCAGCTCCCAAGCCGCAGCAGGTTCGACTCAAAAGGAACTTCACGCGCACCTCTCATCATTGAACAAATACCGGTTGGTCGTGATGATTCCTTTGTAGAATCATTTCTTCCTCCCCGGAGGTACCCGACCTCCGAAGAATCGAAAACAAAACAACGCTTCCGCTTGCACAGACCAGCTCCTGTCATTCCGTCGGTACCATCGTTCGGTGACTATGACTTTTGACGCTGCGTGGCCATCACCGCAACGGAAGAAACAACGAAGTTCGGGAGGTGTTCAAAGCATTTTTTGCTGAAATTGAACGGATGGAGAGGCACCAGGCCTCTATGGACATGCGATCGACAACAGAGATGCCAACTATCACGACTTGAGAGGCATAACATCAGGATAAGGGAATGGTGGCAACAAAGAAGAAACAATGCGTGTGGAACAAGTTAGATACTTCGGACATTGTTCAACAAGTCGTTGGTATGGCGAATGAGAATGCTTTGATGCAAAGACGAAATTGAGAGAACACATTGAGCACATGCATGAAGCTCACACTGCTTGAGATAAAGTCATTGCGTGAGCAAAATAAGAGTGATCTCCTAAATCCTGGAAGAAAATATGGATAGAAAAGCCTCAGCCTTCTCATGGCTGAAATGAAGCTAATTTCAGCAGAGTCCAACGCTACTCGCTCCGAATTTCGCGGCCGCATACTCCGTGATCGACTCGAGACAGAACTCGACTATCGAGCTCGACTTCCGCTTGCCAGATATGTTTCAGTGTTCATCTCTCCTTTGATGATGCCAAAAAGGGGAAGAGGAATACTTTAAAGCGCTAAAGAGATCCGAAGTGAAAAGGAGGAAGCATCGTGAAGGGAAAGACGGTGAGGAAGTGTCAAAACAAAAGAAAGGAAAGTCCGTTGAGGGGGAAAGATCGAAAGATGTGACCTTGATGATTGCACAAACCCCAACAAGGTCTTCACACAATTTGAGATTATCAAGAAGCAAACTCCCCGTGACTCGCCACTACTCCAACACTCGCTATATCTATGGTGAAAAGAGAAAGACAATTGAAGAAGGGATGGAGGAAGTGGAAGGAAGAATGGATGCCGGGTTATGAACATCTTGAAACAACATGGAGGCATTCCAAGAGACAGAGACACTTATGCCATCTCGGATGTCGGGACCGAGCCACGATCAGTTGATGAATTTAAAACGCCGCATCTCAAGAATACTTTGCAAATATGTCTATGGCTCAAGCTTGGGACTTGTCTTCGGGAAAAGGGTCTCACGTTATGTGAAGAAAGCCGACAAAGCAGACTACGGCGGCGGTCACTCTCTTTGGTCACTCCGCCGGTCACTCACCGAAAGAAGAAGACCCAAAGACAATACACGCCCGAGAGGAAGATGAAGAAACAAGTGATGGTGGAGGAAGAGGTTTGAGACCAGCCTCTCGCCCAAAAACATTGAGCACGTAGATCCGGCAAGAAATGAGGGATCTACTCTGGCCTGGTCTTGACCAAGTAGCCAATTTGCAAGTGGCTAAAAGCAATCCGAGTATGCGAAAAGAATAGAAGAAGAAAATAAGAGACAAACTCAGCTATGGGAGGAAAGACAAGAGAGATTAAGAAGAGATGAAGCTGCCCGGAAAGCATATGAAAAGAAGAAGAAGGCGACTGGAGATGAGAAAAAGAGAAGAAGACCAGAAGATGACAGAACTGAGGAAGATGAAAGAAGGAGGCAGCAAAGGAGATGAAGTGTTGTTGTCCACCCCTTCATGTATTTTACTATGTAAATACATACTATGTAAGTCTTCTGCAATAAAGCTGTAAATTCTTTACTTTTTTGTATAGATAAATGTTTGCTCCGATACACCTTGTAAACAGTTGTGTAAAAGAACAAGAATGTTATGATCAATAAAAATAATTGATTCTACGCATACATTCTATGTGAATGCACTATCTGTATGTATCTTTGCTATTTACATTTTGAATGTTTTAAGTTTTGGCATCATCAAAAAGGGGAAATTGTTGGGAAATTTATTGTTTAGATTTTGATGAATGCCATGTAAAACTTAGAATAGGAAGTTGGCACCCCAATTTTGTTGTAAACGCATTGTAATAAATAGGGTGGTCAAGCCGAGTTAAGTCACTATGCCCGAACATGCAAGAAGACAATCGGAGACTAGAAGGAAGACTCATTGCAAGACAATCTGAATATGGCAAAGAAGAGAAGACGGAACTCTATCAAGGAGAAGCGGTGAGATGCGGTGAGTGGAGTATCAGTCAAGTCAACTCAAGAAAAGCCAAGTCTCAAGTTGAAGTGTGAAGAGTCATCCATGATTGGAAGTCGACTCTAAGTCACCTGGGGAAAGCAAGGAAATGCGGTCAAGTCGAGATAACTGAAAAAGATCCGTTGCACATAAATCAAGAGAATTACTTAAATAAGTAATATCTCCATGCTACCTTTCTCGAAGTGCTCGGTCCCGAAGCGTGCAAAAGGAATAAACCAATGGGAAGCACTACACCGTGTCGAACTCGAAAAAGTCAAGAACAATTCATACGAGGAAATGGGAATTCCAAGGATCGCAACAAGACAAGCCAACAACCACAAGTGACTTTCAAGAATAAGCCTATCTCTTCAACGGGTAGATTTTTGAAAGATCACTGTGAAAGGCTGAGGAATAACTCTGAGAAAAGGTTACGAATATTACATAGGTTACCTTGACCATACAAGCAAAAAAGAAACATTTTGTAACCCGAAATATTCTCAAGTTATTAAACACTCAATCCTCAAGCCTACACTACGAAGAACATCAATCCAACACTCATTGTGAAGGAAAGATAACTTCAATCGGTTGAAGAGGAAATTATCAAGAATCAAGGGGTCTACATTCCACGAAGGATTGTAGGAAGGTTCAAGGTTGAACCAAGTCTTGAGCTGTTGGAGGGCTTAGTGATCAAATCCAAAGAGCTTGAGCAAGTGGGTCAGAGTAGCAAGCGCACGCCTGTGAAGAAGTTGAGTCGCACGAGAAGCCGGTGAGTGATCAAGACGTCTCAGATCGAGTCCCAAAGGATCAAGTCACGGTGTGTGATCAAGACTTGTATCCGGATCATTACCACTTTGTATCTCGATCAATACCTAGTGGATTCCTCCAGGAGTTGGAGAAGAGAGTAGTAGAAGAATTACCCCATCTTCGAACCTCTATAAAAACTTATCGTGTCTTTTACATTTCAAAGACTTTAATTCCCGCATCTTATTTGTTTTTAAATCACGTGACATATTTGCTATCCAACTCGATAATTCCTAAGTACTAAATCAAGCTTTATATCTCTCGCTTAACCATAATTAAGGGTGTTAAGTCTTCCAATGAAATCAAACCACGTTGAGCTAATTCGGTCTTAACAATTTGAGTTATTCTATCAATGACTCAGCTCGTGAGTCGTTAAGTGACTAACTCTCTTGATTAACTAAATTGGTCATGTCCACTAAGGACACATCCGTGTAGTATCAACTCGAACATTTAAAAGGACTAAATCGAAAAATTTGGTAAGGTTTATTCAACCCCCTTCTAAACCTTACACTCACACCCCTTGGGACCTACAATTAAAGATATAAAAGCAAGATTTGATGGTCCCCCAGCTGGATTGCTCAAGGACTCCCTAGCTGTAAGACCCTTTCGTGAGATCATAGTGCCTGATGCAGGATCTGAGTCGAGATCCCTAGAGGAATTTCAAACTCTAGCTGTAGAAGATATTTCAAGAACATGACTCTACCCCAGGCGTGGGATTTGTATTGGGAGAAAGGACTCGATTTATGTAAATCAGCTGATAGGCAACAAAGTTCAAGTAGTCAACCGATTAACAAATCACCCGTACCGTACAATCAGTTGAAGAGGAAATATGTTTAAAGAACAAAGGGGTTTACTCTCTAAGGTTGAGGAGAAGTAGTAAGGTTCAAGTTCGAACCAGAGGCTTTAGCCTTGTTGGGGGGCTGTGTGAACAAATCCAAGAGTTTGAAGGAGCTGAACTAGCAAGACAACTGTTTTGTGAAGAAGCTAAGTCCTAGGAGCAACTGGTTGTGTGATCGAAGCTGACTCGGTCTGTTGACCACTCTGTAACCAAGATCTTGTTACTTAATGGATTCCTCAAGGAGTTGGAGAAGAGTGGATTACAGGAATTACTCCATCCTCAAACCACTATAAAAATTGCTTGTGTCTTATTTACTTACAACACATTTATTTCTTGCATCTATTTTATATCTGCTCCTAAGTTAAAATTTCTAACCCTACTGATAATAACTATTACTAAAACAAGTGTTGAAAAACAAGTTTAAAATCATAAGGGTGAAAATTCTTCCGCTGAACAAAACCAAATCAACGGTTATTCTAAGTATTAGCTTAAAGCAGCTAAGTGATACTATCAACAGCTCAGTCGAGTCTGTTGAGTGGGTAACTTTGTTGTATAAATAGGGATGGTAATGGGGCGGGTCCAAACTCGGACCCGTGATAAACCCGCCCCGTGCGGGGCGGGTTTGAACCCAGTGTACCGGGTCCCAGGTCGGATCCTGGGCCCAATTTTCCTAGACCCGCCGGGTCCGGGGCGAGTAACGGGTCTTATTGGACCTGTCCCGAACCCGCCCCGCATGATTTATATTTTATATGTAATATATTTTTAGATAATTTTTTTATATTTCCATTTAGTTTTATTTTTTTAGTAAGGTTACTAGTTAGGTCATTTATCATATAACCAACACTCATTAAAGTCTGGTAAGAATAATACAAAAGTAACCCAATCTCTTGAAACCTTAATATTAGCACAAATTTATTGAAAAAAATAAAAAAATGGATTAATGGGAACCTCTATTCACTCTTTCACCATTTCACGTTCCCCCACCCACTATTACAAAGTTGTACTACTAATGAATCAGCTTAAGGAAGATGAAGTCATACAATGGTGTTTATAAATTGCTGTATTGAGCAATTTAGTGAAGCAAAATGGGTTTGGTGGGTCCAACCCGCCGGGTCGCGGGACCAGATTAGGACGGGGTGGGACGGGTCTTGAAGCGGGGTGGGGCGGGGTCCCGGGTCTAGGTTTTTCTTAGCAGGGTGGGTCCCAGGTTTGGCCAAACTCATCCCAGACCCGCCCCATTGCCATCCCTATGTGTAAGCCAACCTAGTTGTCCCTCAAGGACTAAGTTGATTTGAGTTATCTCCGAAAATACTTTAAAAGGACTAAATCAAAAAGTTAATAAGGTTTATTCAACCCCTCTTTCTAAATCTTACATATCACCCCCTTGGGGCCTACAATGCCAGCACCCGCCAATGCGAAAGATGTCCAGAAACTGACTGGCTGTATGGATGCCTTGAGCCATTTTATCTCCAAGTCCGCCGATAAAGTTTTGCCATTTTGAAAGTTACTACGTGCAAAGAAAAAGTTTGAGTGGAATCCAGAATGTCAACAAGCATTCAGCGACTTGAAGACATATCTGCCCTCACCTCTGCTTCTAACGAAGTCAAGAGAAGGGGATACTTTATAGTTATACCTATCAGTGTCTAAAGAAGCCTTGAATGGCATTCTGGTCCGAGAGGAACAATGAGATCATCATCTGATATTCTACATCAACAAAGTCCTCTTAGACGCAGAAACTCATTATGCTCATATAGAGAAACTGGCGTTGGCCTTGGACACTTGTGCTCGGAAGCTCAGGCCATACTTTCAATCACACCTAGTTGTGGTCTAGACCAATCACCCCTTGAAACAAGTGCTCACCAATCTCTCCGCTTCCAAAAGAATGGTTAGATGGGCAGTGGAACTTAACGAACATGGAATTGAATTTCAGCCAAGACCCACCATCAAAGCCCAAACATTGGCCGACTTTTTGGTGGAGATGCATTGAATAGAGATAAATAATCCACCCGTGGAGTGGAGAATGAATGTAGATGGCTCCTCTACTTCTTCGGGAAGTGGAGCAAGAATCGTGTTGGAGAGCCCACAAGGAGACCAACTCGAGTATGCAATGAAGTTCGAATTCCCCGCCTCCAACAATGAGGCGAAGTATGAAGCCTTATTGATAGGAGGAAAATTGGCCCTCGCTCCCATGGCCAAGAGGATTATAGCATTCACCGACTCTCAACTCGTAGCTAGCCAGATAGATGGGACTTATGAGGCCAGAGAAGAGAAGATGGACAAGTACCTTAGTGCCGCAAAGAAATTGATCAATAGATTCGACAAGTTCGTGTTAACGCAAGTTCCACATGGGCAGAATACGAAAGCTGACCAACTTGCTCGTCTAGCCAGCTCTATGGCTGCCATCTACAATAAAGCCATCACCCTCTTAGTAGCTAGCCATCCAAAACTGGGGAAACCTGAAGCTGAGGTGTTTAATACTATACAACAAACCCGATCACGGAAGGATGAGATCATACAATACTTGGAACTTGGGATCGTCCCTGACTCCCCCGTGGACGCCGAAGATTGAGAAACAAAGTTTCCCGTTTTGTGATGATAGATGGAGAATTATACAAGAAAGGATTCTCCCAACCATATCTGAAGTGCCTGGCACCCGAAGAATTCCGCTACGTACTTAGAGAAATTCATGAAAGAAGTTGTGGCAACCATTCGGGCAGAAGGGCACTAGCCACGAAGACTTTAAGATAAGGCTACTTTTGGCCAACTCTTTTGAAGGATGCCAAGACATTGGTGATACATTGTCCTCCATGCCAAGAGCATGCAACAATCACACACCTACTCGCCGGAGCACTACAACAGTTGCAGAGTCCTTGTCTTTTTGCGCAGTGGGGGATGAACATAGTTGGGCCTTTCCCCTTAGCTCCAGCTCAGAAGAAATTTTTGATCGTAACAGTCGACTACTTCACTAAATGGGTGGAGGCAGAGCCACTCGCAAAAATATCAGAGAAGGATGTTATCAAATTCCTGTGGAAGAATATCATCTGTCAGCTTGGGATCTCCTAAGTGTTGGTATCCGATAATGGAACTCAGTTCCAAGGAGCTAAGTTAAAGCAGTGGTGCTAGGAGAAAAAAAGATCTAAGTAATTCTTCACATCAGTAGGGAACCTCAGAGCTAATGGACATGCATAAGTGACTAACTGCACCATACTCCATCATATAGAAATCAGACTGGGGGCGGCTAAGGGGAGATGGGCAGAAGAACTCCCCGCATGTTATGGGCATACCGGACGACACCCCGGATGGCCACGGGCAAATCTCCATTTAGTCTGGCTTACGGAACTGAGGCAGTCATCCCTGCAGAAATAGGCCAACCAAGCCTAAGGGTGACAAACTACTCTCCGGAGCAGAATGATGACAGCATGAGGATCAACTTGAACTTGATTGAAGAACTCAGAGATAAGGCCTTCATCAGATCCGAAGTTTACAAGAAGAAAGTGGCCAAAGCTTACAACTCTCAAGTGCAACCCTGAAGCATTTAAATGGGAGACCTCGTATTGAGAAAAGCCGGAGTCTCCGGACCAATCGGAAAATTGGATTCTAATTGGGAAGGGCCGTATAAAGTGATTGGGATGGTGTAGCCAGGAGAGCCTACAAATTGCAACATCTAGATGGCAAAAGCGTCCCTCGCACATGGAATATTGGCTACCTACGGAAATATTATCCTTGAAAGACTTTCCGCCCAAGAGGCGTTAAATATTTTTATTTTCGTTTCAACATTATTTCTGCCCACAAGGCGTAAAACTTTTTTCCTTTCGATCAATAAATAAAAAGTACTTTCACATTTCTACTTTGATGTTGTAGGAATATAATTAATGACCACATATGGTCAAGGTCAATGACCATTTGGGCGCTCTCCTCAACAAACTCCATCTTTCCGGCTAAAGCCCCAGATGGGAGGGGCCTCCTCACGGGGGTCCTCATAAATAACATCCTCCAGCTAAAATCCCAAAGGGGAAGACCTCACCCGTCTAAGACCCCGATTGGGAAGACCCCTTCCCGTTAAAACCCCGGATGGGAGAGGCCTTCTCACAGGGGTCCTAGTAATTCACCTCCTCCAGCTAAGACCCCGGGTGGGAAGACCCCTTCTAGCTAAGACCCCGGATGGGAGGGGCCTTCTCATGGGGGTTCTAGTAATTTGCCTCATCCGACTAAGACCCCGGAGGAAAAGACCTCAACCGGCTAAGACCCCGGGTGAGAAGACCCCTTCCGGCTAAGACCCCGGTGGGAAGGGCCTCCTAACAAGGGGGTCCTAGTAAAAATATTCTTCCTCCAGCTAAGACCCCGGAGGAAGGGGCCTCCTCGCAAGAGTCCCCTTGAATTTTTCTCCATGATGAAAATGTGCAAGAAAAAGAAGGAAAAAAAGCTAATAAATGTGGGGAAGAGATGCAAGCAAAACATGAAGGAAGCTCCAGAAGGGTGCCTCCTCCAGAATCCAGAAGGGTGCCCCATGAGCTCCATAAAGGCACCCCCTCTGGGCTTCGGAATGGTCAGTAAAATATTTCTCCCCAACAAAGGTGTACAAAGAAAAAGAAAGCGAAAATGCTCACACATATTGGGAAAAGAAGAACTTGGAGAAAGCTCCAGAAGGGTGCTCCCTCTAAGTTCCAGAAGGGTGCTCCATCCGAGCTCGAGGAGGGTGCTCCCTCCGAGCTCCGGAAGGGATAAAGCAAAACACGAGTATTTTTGGCCACTCCAGAAGAATTAAACTTTCCTTTCGTAAGGAAATGTTCATCTCTACAAAAATAAAAAAACAAGTCTCCATGAACGAGGAATCAGAAGTTAGACTCCCGATAAGACGGAGGAACGTGGAAATGAAAAAAGGTCTGAATCCGAAATCTGGCTCGAGACCTCTAGAAAAGACGAAGAAAATACAAGGAGTGAAGGACCGGGGGGCTTGGGCTGCCCCCGGGAGGGCACCCTCCTCCATGCAAGAGGGCGTATGGGGGCGCCCTTAAAGGCACCCCACAAGGGCGCTTAGGGGGTGCCCTTGCCCGCTCCGGGGAGGCGTCCCAGAGCAATCCCTCCCTGATCGGGCAATCGTCTCAACTCTCACCTTAACTCTCACCTCAACTTTCACGAAATTTTTCTAAGTCTTCTACAAAACAAAAAATTTCAAAGTTAAAGAGTTGAGAGGGAAATAATATCTTTGGAAGACATGGTCAAAAACTCTCTTTTCGAGCATCTATAGGCAATAACAGTCAAAGATTCTCCAAAGGCAGGACAAGACGCACAAACAAGACAGGCCACACATGGTACCGATTTAGCTCCCACACTGCTTCGTCCCACCGCAGCACCGAAGCTGAGGGCTTATGTTGGGGGCAAAAATAATATTTAATTAATTAATATATAATTCAATTTATATATTATTAATTGCCCAATGGGCTCTTAATAAAATAACCCGGCCCAAAGGTGTCCGAGACTGGCCCATAGGTCGAATTCTCCTACACGACCCATCTCCTAGGTATAAAATGTCCCTCATATTCAATTTGTAAATTAATTAATTCATAATTCTTCTATGCATTTAATTCAGTATTCAATTATTGTTTTATTCTCTCGTTCACCGTGCTAACTTGAGTATCGGAGGGGCTTCCCTAGGACAACTCCCGGGGCCCTCTAATGTTTGCACATGTATACAGGCAAGTTCCCCGGTCAAAGGATTGTCCAGCTCTCGGAGAAGAAGACCTGAAGACTTCTCTCTCGGGAAGAGAATTTTGTCAACCCTGTTGACTTGAAGTGATCTGCCATAAAAAACAGCATCAGTTATAATAAAAAGATTATTTATTTATATATTTTAGATTTTTTTGTTTTATTACTTGTACATATTTTTTAAGCCCAAGTTATTTATTAAATATATATTACACACACACACACACACACACACACATATATATATATATATATATATATATATAGGGAGAGGGTTATATGAGACCACCTCATAGGGTAAGTCCATAGGGACCAATCCTAGCCATATATCTAATTTTTCCAAGAGCTGCGATTTAAGAGGCAAAATTACAAATTACAAGTTTGTTAATTAAACACATGAGTAAATTAGTCATCATCTCAAATCAATATTAATGGGATTCACGGTATTCATGGGATTCACGCAATCCTTCCAAATCTCAAAACAAAATCACGTAACAATCCTATCGCTTCTTCAGCGTACATAAACAAGTCATGAGAAATCATTCATCTTTCTTCTTCAACGCATTACCAGAGGCTGAAAAAAGTTGCAGAAAATTCACCATAGTTGCTAGAACTCGACTACAGTTCGAAGGTTGCTTATGAATTGCTTGTATAGATGTGTCATGATGCTTTCAGATATATTAACTACATAAACAAGTCATGAGCAACAAATCCATACTACATAAGCAACGAATATACACTACATATGCACTACAGATATATTAACTACATAAGCAAGTCATAAGCAACAACCCCATATTACATAAGCAACAAGCCTATACTACATAAGCAACGAATATACACAATGTATGCACCATAATTACATTAACTACATAAGTAAGTCATAAGCAACAAACCCATATTACATAAGCAACAAGTCTATACTACATAAGCAATGAATATACACTACAAATGCACCACAAATACATTAACTACATAAGCAAATCATAAGCAACAAACTCATACTACACAAGCAACAAATATACACTACATATGCAACACAAATACATTAACTACATAAGCAAGTAATAAGCAACAACTCTATATTACATAAGCAACAAATATACACTACATATGCAATACAAATATGATTAAATTACACATGCAATATGTTTATACTACACATGAAATATGATTATATTACATAAGCTGTTAACAACAGAATACGCTGGAGATAAAAAAACGTGAATATGAGGGATATGGGTTACTCAATAATCGAAACCACGTGCGGCGTGAAAGGAGGAAGCAGTTGAACGTGATTGAGATCTTATCAAATCTCAATAATCGATTCTATATTATAAAATGACCACCCTACCATTTTTAGTTCTTTGAAACAAAAAAAAAAAAATAAATCCCCCTAAAAATCCTGACCACCCAAAAATATTAATCATGGTTAGGATTGGGTCCATAATTTCATTCACCCTAAATGAGATGACCTATTTGATCCATATCATATATATATATATATACAAACAAAACAAATAAAGAAAATATATGCAATATGGTGATATGGGTAAGATTAGGATCCTATTTGAGCCCAAAACTTAAAACTTAATTATCGTTTTTTTTTCCTTAGTAATTTTTATGTGAAAATTGTTTAATCCCGATTAAAACTATAAAAAATTTAAAAACTTGTATTTAAATATAAATAATATAATTTCTACTATGCAATTCCAATCTTTCGCATCAGTCTATCACCTTGTCGAATGTCGATGACCCATTTAAGGACCTTATAATTGCACGAAAGCTAACCCTAAATCCGCGTACCTTCGTCTTCCCTTTTACTGATCTCATCAAAATTTCTTCTCTCTCTACAATGGACACTCTTCAATCCAACTACATGGATTCGCCATCTGAACCCCAATCTGAACCTCAACCCTCGAATTCCTACGACCAGTACCCTAATCACCAGAATGAACCCTACTCCTACCCCCAAGCCCAATCCGAAACCACTGAGAAAACCCTAGATTCATCCAATCACGTTCCTGAGAACGGAGCTGTGGCCGCCGATGAATCTGCCCCTGTCCCGAAACCCGATTTCCCGAAGCCGTTACTGTCGGGAAACGGGTTAACCAACACGCACAGCGGCACCGACAGGGATTTCTCCGGCGGTGAGGAGGAAACTACCAGCCGTAGGCGGCGGCGTTCCAGGTGGGACCCGCCTCCCAGCGAGTCCACGAACGACGGCGCCGCTGGCACTGGTGGTACTGGTGACGGCAATTCCGGGACTGGAGGAAGGAAGAGGAAGTCGAGGTGGGCGGACGACGAACCTAAGCCCGTGGTCCAGTTGCCTGATTTCATGAAGGACTTCACTTCAGGTATTGAGTTCGATCCCGAGATTCAAGCTTTGAATAGTAGGTTACTTGAGATTAGTCGCAAGTTGCAATCGGGTATGCTTTTGGATGATCGTCCAGAAGGCGCCAGGTCACCCTCCCCAGAACCTATCTATGATAACATGGGAGTAAGGATTAATACTAGGGAGTATCGTGCAAGAGAGAAACTAAATAGGGAGAGACAAGAGATTATATCACAGATTATTAAGAAAAATCCTGCGTTTAAGCCACCGGCAGATTATAGGCCATGAAGCTTCACAAGAAGTTATACATTCCAATGAAAGAGTACCCAGGTTACAATTTTATTGGGTTGATAATTGGTCCAAGAGGAAACACTCAGAAAAGAATGGAGAGAGAGACCGGAGCAAAGATTGTTATTCGAGGCAAAGGGTCAATTAAAGAGGGTAGGCTGCAACAGAAGAGGGATTTGAAGCCCGATCCCTCAGAGAATGAGGATTTGCATGTGCTTGTGGAGGCCGATACTCAGGAGTCACTTGAAGCTGCTGCCGGTATGGTTGAGAAGCTTTTGCAGCCTGTTGATGAGGTTCTCAATGAGCACAAGAGGCAACAACTTAGGGAGCTTGCAGCGTTGAATGGTACTATCAGGGATGAAGAGTTTTGTAGGTTGTGTGGTGAGCCTGGGCATCGACAGTATGCATGTCCTTCCCGCTTAACCACATTTAAGAGTGACGTTTTGTGTAAGATTTGTGGTGATGGTGGACATCCTACTATCGATTGCCCAGTGAAGAATACTACTGGCAAGAAAATGGATGATGAGTATCAGAACTTCTTGGCAGAACTTGGAGGAACTGGTCCGGAGTCTTCAACCAAGCCAAGCTCTGCAACACTTGCTCTTCCCGGCATTCCAGGGACCAATCCTCCTTGGGCAGGTGGTACCAACACTTCTAGTAACACCACTCAAGCCGGTTTAGGGGCAGGTCTAATCAAACCAAAGGAAATAGATGAGACAAACTTATATATTGGCTACTTGCCTCCGACTCTGGAGGATGATGGTTTGATCAGCTTGTTTTCTCCTTTTGGTGAAATTGTGATGGCGAAGGTTATCAAGGACCGTGTGTCTGGTCTGAGTAAAGGTTATGGATTTGTGAAGTATGCTGATGTGCAGCAGGCTAATAATGCCATTTCTAGCATGAACGGTCACAGACTAGATGGGAGAACAATTGCCGTCAGGGTCGCTGGTAAACCTCCTCAGCCTACAGTGCCTCCAGGCCCTCCTGCTCCACCTATGCCGACATATCCTTCTCCAAATCAGCCTGTTGGTGCCTACCCCTCCCAGCAATACCATACTGGTGGACCCATTGGAAGTGCACCACCTGGGATCTATACTGGGGCTCCAGTTCCGTGGGGACCACCCCCACCTCCTTCTTATGCCTCCTATCCCCCTCCCCCTCCAGGATCAGTCTATCCGCCTCAGTATGGAGTGCAATATCCTCCTCCGCCAATGCCTCCAGGTTCATCTGGTGTCCCCGCACAGACTGTTTCGTCTACTGATACACAACACAGTTATGCATCGTCAAGCGAGACACAACAAAGTTACCCACCTGGAGTTCAATCTCAGAGTAGTGCAGCTGTTCAGTCTGTTCCGACCTATGTCTATGGCAATTCGATAACTTCCATGCCACCGAATGGTCAGGTTCCATACCCGACGCCTCCGTATAGCTATCCACCTCATTATGGTGGTGTTCCCCCTCCCCCTCCTCCTGCCATGCCTCAGTCGACTGTGGACCCTTCTCAAAGCTTGAGTAATGTTCCTTGGGCCTCAAATCCTCCATTGCCCCCTCCACCTTCGTCATCTGCTGAGAAAAGTAACTATAGCACAGACTCTGAATATGAGAAGTTCATGGCGGAAATGAAATGATGATGTGATTCTTTGAAGATGGCTTTTTGGGTGAGAGGTAAGCATAACTTATCCATTCAATTTTTGCTAGCATATCACATGAATTATGTACTTTTTTCCCATACTTGTGTGTTTTCTAATGTGAAGATTATGATGCAGTGTCTGTGGTCACAATAAGAATGTATTGTTGGCTACCCAGATTGGCAGTACATGTCTTCATCATGGTCGAAATGCATGTTTTTCTTGTGGAGCAATAGTGTATTTGTGTTGTTATTTTCTTTGTTATTTTGGGTGGTTGGTGGTTGGGCTGGGGGTCGGAGGGTGGATTGGGTAGAGGGGGTAGATGAAATGGAATTAGAAATTGTAGAATGAGATACAAATTGCTGTATATATGATATTTAGGATGAATGCTATTAACTTGTATTAGTTTGGCACAATGATGAATTGGATACATGATAATAAAATAATCAATGAAAAGCATGTGTTCAATTATAGATCATCCTCGGGAAAAAATAAGCATAGAATTGGAAAATCCATTTTTCTTGTTAAAAAATACTTACTGCCGTGTAAACAAATGAATCCTGAATTACATAACTTAATTAGATATCATACAATGGTCATCTCTTTGTAAAAGTGAAGACGCAAAGGTGAGATACAAAGATTTTGAATCAATGGAATTTTCTAAATAAAGTCGGGAAATAGTATTATTTTAGCAGTTAATCACATAGGATGAGAAACTGCCATCCACTATTGTTCTTTTTACTTCACATCAGCCTTTATAAATCCGGTCAGGCGTGCTGTCATTTGTGGGAAGTGAAACAACAATTTGCTTGCCCACAGTGACCGCTGACCAGCGGATGGTCTTGAGCTTTCTGTTATAATCCAGCTGTTTATACTTTGTTGCAGTGAATTCCTTAATTATGAAAATTATTTTTGGTGGAATTCTTGTCTTGAGAATAAAGCAATCAATCAAATGCTCGGATCCTCTGTGTGTAATATTTTTGTCCCTCATGTGAAATGTTTTGTGAGTCTGTGCAGATGGCCATATTCTGACTGATACAACTATCTGTGTTGCCAGTGGCCACCGTCTCTACCATTTGTTGGCGTCTCAGTGTCCTTTGAGTTCATAATATTGTTTAATATAATTGATCATGCATGCTTTCACTTTTAAGTAGCTTCTAATGTTTATTTAGCAACTCATAACACTTGTTTCTTTGTCATTATGTAATATTTTGACAGGCTGTTTGTTGGAGCACTTGTCATCCTGATTTCTTATCTCTTGCCATGATTTACTTGTTGGAAGTTTGGGACTCACATAACCTTGCTGTACTGTTACATTTGCAGAGAGTTGCGATAAAGTCCAGTTCATTCAGCCATGTGTTGGAACTGCCAACTCACAAATTTCTGTTGATGATCGTTTTTGTAGGACTATTTCATCTTTCTACTTTGGAGTGTCTGGTTTCTTGAATTCAATTTAACATTTATATGTTTGAACTTTTTATTCTCTGTTTGCTAACCATTGTGTGGACTATCCTGCAATTACTCTTGTGATTGCATGTTTGCTTTTTCTTCTCCTAACACCATTCTTACTTAATTGCACTTTCTATTCCTTGTTACTATGACTGTTCCTAGTGCTTGTAGCATTCTACTATGAAATCGGGCTGATGCTTGCCTCTACTAATCTAAATGAAGGTGAGCCTGACTTGGATTTTGAGATCACAGGTGGTATGTTCAGTATTCTAAAGTATTTCTTATTAAACACGTCTTCTGATTTCAGTTTCACTTTTGTTTTCTCTGATGCCTTCTCCTAGTTCATGCATGACAGGTGGTTTGGTTGGCTGGGATAATCATTCATCTGCTCTGTTGAACCTTGCTTAGAATGCTTTTTCCTTTTTGCCCCTAACCGTAGGTTATTTTAATGAGGGGTAGGGGTTGGGTGTGAATTATTTTTATTGCTTGCTGGTTTTCAGTGATTGGTTGCAGGAGGAAGATATGTGGTACTAAATGAAGTTCTTGCAAGGATTTTGTTGAGGGTTGAGAATGTAGGTCTAGATTGTAATATGATTGTTATGCTGTTAATTAGATTTATGCCAAACCAGGGTTGAGAAAAGCTGAGTTTTTAATACTTTTACATTCCTTTGTTTCTCTTAGCTCTGTTGTTCTTATGTGAGGGATAACAAGTGATGGGATCTGTGCTTAGTATAGTAGATGGCTTTGTCTAAGGTACCAGAAGCGAAAAAAATTTACATAGTTCTTGAGTGGACCTGGTCGCACGTAAGATAAATAGTTTTTGCTGCATCTTTTTGAGTATTTTTCACAAATTGGTGCTTCACTGTCATACCCCAGAATGGTTGTGTGCATGGTTTGACTAAAATTAGAAGTTCAGAAAATCAGTTAGATTTCCATCTGAAGTGCGTCCAAGATGCCTCGGATGAGAAAATTTAATGTGGGAATAGTTACAAAGCCCTCCCCCTCAGGTTCTGGCTAATAACAAAAAACACTCAGAGGGTTTTGAAAACTACTAAAATCCATTTGAGGTTTGATCCCATACTACATTTTTCCTCATCGTAAGTCAAAAACATTTCCCAATCCCCCATAATTTTTTATAGAAATATTATAGTTAACCCTTTAAACTTAAGACAAAATCAAACCTCAAGTTTTTTTTTTTTTTTTTTTTTGTAATTTCAAAAACCTCCCGGTTTTTTGTAACTAGTCCAAAGTTTGGGGGGGGGGGGTGTAATTATCCCTTTAATGCATATTTCATTATTTGTTAAAAGGCAATTATTGTTGAATGGCAACTAGACGGGACTCTGGGGGGTATCGACTAATGACTATTTGCTTCTACTGTAGGTTTCAAAAATTGAGAGAGTGAAAGGAATTGAAAATTGCCAACATGACTGTCGCATGGTTTCTCATCTCACGTTTTTCTTGTCATTCAAAATTTTGATTACTGGTGCCTTTGAATCGAAGCTTGATGGTCCAGTGATACTGTATGCATTTGCTGCTTTGGTGGTGTATTTTAGTTCTCCATGAAGCATACTTAGCTCAATGATAGATCTTGTGCCTGCCCGTCCAAACATGCAGTTTTGGCGTCTCATCATCATTGTGCCTGCCTTGTCCAAACTAATTGTGACTCGTAGTACAGTTACATACCTAGTGAAAAAGGAAATGGATCATCGACATGTTTGTGCGAATATCTTATGGAGTTGGAGAGAGAGAGAGAGAGAGAAATGCATCCTTTATGTGAATTTCTTATGTTGGTAACGTTCTGTTTGGTTTCATGGAAATCTGATGAATGTGAGGAAGAGATCAAGGCAAAAGTGTCTTGATTTTTTTTATTTTAATAAATAACTAATAACTTTAAAAAAAAAATCGAGGTCATACAGATCAGTACAAAAACAACTACTAAATAAAAGAAAGTATACAAAAATGATATTAAAACTGGATCGTTTTGCATTCTCGGTGATGGCTGTGTGAAGCTTTCAATCTATCGCTGAATCCATCATTTGTATCTGAGGCTCTGGAGGGAAAGGCAGGCTATTAAGTGAGTATAAATGAAAGAGATGAGTAAAAATGTATCAGCATCCTAGTAGCTTTTGACAACTAAAAGAAAAAAAAAAATATTTTAAAAAATATTGTTAAATATAACTGGGTGCCTGGGTGGGTTTGGAGTAGATTTTTCAGAAGAAAAAAAAAAACAGACAAATTACTCGTCCCAATACCGGTGTTACTGTTGATAGTATAGTTGCTACTTGTGGAATCACGTTTTATCCCAGCATTTTATTTCATGTTCTAGTTGGTTACTTGACAGCTGTATTTGCACAACAGTATAAAAATCGTTTCACTGTGTGTATTTCTGTTAAGTTTTACAGAATAAAAGTTCTCCATTCTCATGATGCTATTTCTCTCTACAAATTCTTTCTGCATTTATCATAAATTCTTCATGGTATCTAGAGCCTAACCGATCGGAAGTAAGAAATGAGCTCGACGCGGCGTTTACCATGGTCGACTGTTGCTGGAGCTGGCAACAATAAGATAACTAATGAACAGACACTTGCTAATCGCGATTTTGCGAATCCGGTTGTAGCGACTCAGACTACAGCTAAGGAGGACGATCCACTACAGCTACACGGATCGGATCATCCTGGTATGCTATTAGTATCGAGTCCTCTAACTGGAGATAATTACTTGTCTTGGAGTAGATCGATGATACTTGCTTTGGGTGCGAAAACCAAAATTGGATTTATTAATGGGAAAATACCAATTCCTGAGGTTGATACACCTCAATTTGATCAGTGGAAGCGTGTGGATTGCATGGTAACTAGCTGGATTTTGAATGCCTTATCAAAGGATATTGTTGATGCCTTTTTGTATGCTAACTCTGCTCGTGAGCTTTGGGAGGACATTGCGCAACGTTTTGGCGAGTGCAATGGACCTCTGTTGTACAAATTGCAGAAGGATATTGCTAATATGAATCAAGGTGATACCTCTGTTTCGGTTTATTACACTCGGCTTAAAAAGCTTTGGGATGAATGCAGTAGTTTGGCTCCTATTCCTGTGTGTGAATGTGGTGCAAGCCGGTTGGTTGCCCAGTGTGATGTGAATAATAAGTTGATGCAGTTTTTAATGGGACTAAATGATTCTTATGATCATGTGAGGAATCAGATTTTGATATTAGATCCCTTGCCAATTGTGAACAAGGCTTATTCCATGGTTTTATGTGTTGAGAAGCAACGGAGTGTTCAATTGGCTTATCCAAGCCCTACTGAAGGTGCTGCACTATTATCCAGATCTGCTGGAGGAGGTAGAGGACACACAGGTAGAGGTCAGGGTGGATCCCCAGCCTAGTCACAAGGTAGAGGAGGAGGAAGAGGTTTTAGGAGGACTAAGGAAGAGAAAGCTAGACTGACTTGTGAGCATTGTCATGTGAAAGGACATGAAATCTCAGAGTGTTTCAAGTTGCATGGGATACCTGATTGGTATAAACAATTGAAGGATCAAAGAGCTAGAGGTGTGGCTAACTTGGTTGAGCAGTCTGTAGAGAATCCACAGTCAGCTGCAGCAGCAGAGAATGTTCACAGTACCATGGGGATTGGAGACATTTCAGCTATCATACAACAGGAAGTGGTCAAGTATTTGTCTCAGACATTGCCTTCATCTGGAAGTGGTGTTGCAGATTCTAACATGAGTTATGCTCATTTTGTTGACTTTGCTGGTAAGGTTGTTCATTCCAATACTCATTGTGCTTTTAGTACTTTTGCTGATAAAAGCACAGGTGATTGGATCATTGATACGGGGGCAAGTAGACATATGTGCTGCAATCCTTCATTTCTAACCAATATTGTTCCTCTATCTTCCCCTATTACCATTTATTTACCTGATGGCTCTACCAAAACAGTCACACATTCTGGATCTTCACGAATCACATCACAACTCTTACTTACTAATGTGTTATTGGTGCCTTCATTTACCTATAATCTCTTATCAGTTTCTCAGTTAACTCAAACCTCCCAACTAAAGTGTACCTTCTTTCCTTCTTATTGCTTGATGCAGGACCTGAGGACTGAACGAACTGTGGCAGTAGGCAAATCTGTTGGGAGATTATACATCTTACAATCTGCAGCTCCATTCCATTCCTTGTTTTCTAATAACATCCCTGTCACTTCTTTTCTTTGTAATAATGTTTTGATAGATTGGCACAAGAGATTAGGTCATGCACCTATTTCAGTTTTGGAACATGTTGATGGTTTAAAGTCCTTGTGTAAAGGCACTGAGAAACATATTTTTGATGATTGTGAAGTTTGCCATAAATCTAAACAACACAGATTTCCATTTCCTTTGAGTACTAATGAATCCACTGAGTTGTTTGCTCTTATCCATGTTGATATTTGGGGGCCTTATGCTATTCATTCTTCTTTTCATACACCATATATGCTTACCATTGTGGATGACTGTAGTAGAGCCACTTGGACTTACTTCTTGTCTCATAAAAGCCAAGTGACTAAAACTTTAAGCCATTTCTTCCAGATGATATGTACTCAGTTTAATAGGAAGGTTAAAGTGATTAGGAGTGATAATGGAGGGGAATTTACTGGTCAATCATGTGTTGAGTTATTTCAATCCCTTGGGATTATTCATCATAGGAGTTGTGCCTATACCCCCGCAGTGAGAATGGGGTAGTGGAAAGGAAGCATAGGACTCTATTGAATTTGGGGAGAGCCTTGATGTTTCAGTCTAAAGCACCTGCACATTTTTGGGTGCATGCTTTGTTGACTGCTACTTATATTGTTAATCGACTTCCTACTGTCACCCTTCATTGGAGGACACCCTATGAGATTTTGTATGGACACAAGCCTAATTATGATCTTCTTAAGCCTTTTGGTTGTTTGGCTTTTGCCACAAATGTGCTTCCTCATAAGAAGAAATTTGAGAGTAGAGCTCATAAATGTGTTTTTGTTGGCTATGTATTGGGCTGCAAAGGTTACAAGCTTTTCAATCTTGATACTCACCAGTTCTTTGTCTCTAGGGATGTCTATTTTCTTGAGAATCAGTTTCCTTTTTCCACTCACTGTTCTCATACACCACAAACACCTTTGCCTTTAGTCACTCCATTGGATTTGGATACCCGATTCGGTCCACCGCTTCTCCTCTTTCTTGGCCCCTTACCTTCTTCAGATTCTAATTCCACTCTCCTTCCCAGAAGAAGTTCTAGAACCATTCACAAGCCTTCTTGGTTACAGGATTTTGTCACTTATCATTGCTCTGAGTCATTGCCTACTGCTGCTGCTTCTTCACCTCAGGATCACCCTGTTTCAGGTAATTGTTATCCTATTTCTGTATTTCCATACACTACTCCTCCACACTTTACTAGTGCCTATCTCTCTTTTCTGGGAAATGTTTCTACTCAACAGGAACCTAGAACTTACCAGCAAGCTCAACAAGATCCTCTTTGGGTGGAAGCTATGAACAAGGAGTTGGATGCTTTAGAGCAAAATAATACTTGGGTGCTCACCTCTCTCCCACCTGGGAAGCGGGCCATTGGAAATAAGTGGGTGTATAAAATTAAGATGCACCCTGATGGAAGTGTTGACAGATATAAGGCTCGTTTAGTGGCCAAAGGTTATCACCAAGTGCATGGTTTGGACTACATGGATAGTTTTTCTCCTGTAGCTCGTTTGGTTACTGTGAGGATTTTTATTGCTATGGCAACTATGAAGAATTGGGATCTACAGCAGCTAGACATAAACAATGCATTCCTCCATGGGTACTTGGATGAGGACATTTACATGGAACCACCAGCAGGGTATACCAAGGCTGCCCCTGGTCAGGTTTGCCATCTCAAGCGTAGTCTTTATGGCTTGAAGCAAGCCTCTAGGTAGTGGAATATGGAGCTATGTTCTAAGCTTCTTGACTTTGGTCTCACCCAATCCCCTCATGACCATTGCCTTTTTTACAAACATTCTGCTGATTCGTTTTTGGGATTGCTCATATATGTGGATGATGTCTTGGTAACTGGGTCTAATTCTTATGATATATCAGCCTTGAAGGATTATTTGCATAACCTGTTCACAATCAAGGACCTTGGTCAGGCCAAATATTTTTTGGGCCTTGAGATTGCTAGAGGGTTGGAGGGCACTCATCTTAATCAAAGGAAGTATATTCTTGATATCCTCCAAGATATCTTGGGCTTTTACATTGTAAACCCGCTTTTGCCTTTTCTCGAGGTTTGAAATTAGAGAGCAAGGGTGGCGTACTTGGCTCAACCTCGATCAATATAGAAGATTGATTGGTAGGTTGCTTTATCTTAACTTGACTAGAGTCGATATCACCTATGTGTCCAAAGAATTGAGTCAATTCATGAATGATCCATACTCTTCTCATTGGGATGCAGCTGTACATTTACTCAGATACTTGAAGGGGTGTCCTTCAAAAGGCATATTCTTTCCTGCCTCTTTTTCCAGTTCTGTTGTAGCCTATTGTGATGCGGATTGGGCCTCTTGTGTGGACACCCGCAGGTCTATTTCTGGCTATTGCATTTTCTGGGGTGGATCTTTGATCTCGTGGAAATCTAAGAAGCAGTCTACTGTCTCTAAATCCTCTGCAGAGGCTGAGTACAGGGCTCTCAGTACTGTGGTGTGTGAGTTGCTGTGGATTTCTTATTTAGCCTCTGATTTGAAGTTGTCTATTACTACTCCTATTCCTCTGTGGTGTGATAATCAAGCAGCGTTACACATTGTGGCTAATCCCGTTTTTCATGAACGGACTAAGCATCTAGATATTGATTGTCACGTTGTTCGTAATCAGTTTAAGGCTGGTTTTGTGTCTCCATTGAAGATATCTTCTCAGTCGCAGGTAGCTGATTTGTTCACTAAATCGTTGGGGAAGCTGCAGTTTGGTTCCTTGGTTGCCAAGTTGGGCATGAAGGATGTCCATTTAAGCCCAACTTGAGGGGGGGGGATGTTGATAGTATAGTTGCTACTTGTGGAATCACGTTTTATCCCAGCATTTTATTTCATGTTCTAGTTGGTTACTTGACAGCTGTATTTGCACAACAATATAAAAATCGTTTCACTGTGTGTATTTCTATTAAGTTTTACAGAATAAAAGTTCTCCATTCTCATGATGCTATTTCTCTCTACAAATTCTTTCTGCATTTATCATAAATTCTTCAGTTACCGGGTTTAAACCCATCCTGCTTGAGCGGGTTCATTCCGGGTGTGGTTTTGAGCTCGTCTCATTGTCATCCCTAAGCCAACCATAGGGATAACGGGATGGGAAATATTCTCTCTGTTGGCGGACACGAAGATTGCATTCCCTACCTAGTGGGGATTCCCACCCTATTCCTGGAGGGAACCAAGATAAACACAAATAATATAACTCTCAATATATTTAATATAGTGTAAATATGTCCACATTAAATAGAGTAAAATGATAAATTCCTTAATTTATTTCATTTCTTTGTCTAAAGAGCGCTTTATTTGTTTTTTTTATATTATATAATTACATGTTTTTTTAAAATATTTAAAATGATTAAAAATGTTAAAAAACATTAAGTTTTCTTAAAAAAGAAAAAATACATTCTTTCTATATTATTTATGTTATTTCTGACTTATCTCTATTTAATTTTCAATGTTGATATGTTGTTTCTTGGTTGTTTCCATGTTGTAGTGGATGTTTTAAATATATTGGATCAAAAATTGAATTGTGTTTTTCTATTCATGTTTATTTCTATATTATTTTCAATGTGTTTTGATTTAATGTGTTTTCTATGTGTATATTTCTTGATTATATATGAGATTTCGAATATAAAATTGATTATTTAATGGAGGCATGAATAATATTTCACTCAAAATCCGTCATTAAATTAACGATGGGTATAATGGATACATCTCCGTCGCTAAGAGATGTATTGAAACAACAAAAAAAATTACAGAATAACAACGGAATCGTTCGTCGCTGTATCTTAAATTTTAATTGCTAATTAGTGATGGATTTGTTCGTTGTTAAGTTTAGCGACGGACATTTCCGTCGTTATTTGGTATATATAACGACAGATTTTTCTGTCACTATATTAATAAAAATACCTTATTTAGCGACATTTTTTTAATTTTTTAAATTTAAAAGTCTGTAAAAATAATTCACGTTCAAATATAAAATATATTTACATTAACTATTCAATATACCAATAATAGCAATATAATATCTATTTACAAAGACTCCTTGCCAAGTATAGTCATAGAAAATACAATATATCCATATATAATACAAAACATAAAATACAAATGTCTATAAAGTCTGTCCAGTAGGTGCATGACTGTCAAGGGGGAGGCATCTATCCCTGGTGGCTCATCTGCATCATCATACACAACATATTTGATGCCTGTGACTGTAATTGAGCACACTCATGACTCTCCTTCTCCAACTACTCTCGCATAGATGCCATCTACTCAGCCACCTAATTAGTCACCTACTGCGTGACTTGCTCAGTCATCTGTCTCCTCAATGCCTCCTCATCGAATGATGGAGCGGTAGGAGAGATGCTGGGACCACCAATCATAGTGAACAAATGTGCCCGAGTCCCAAGGTCGTAGACCCACTACTTCTTCACCCCAACAACATCAAGGTATATTTGTGTCATGTCTATGAGGTCCTCTCCGTCCTCCTGTGGAACAACTACTGCACGTACCTTCAATTTCTTCTGCAAAAAAATATTAACTCACATTACAAAGAACCATAATAAGATATACAAAAATATATAAAATATTCTAAAATATATTTACAGCTACGAGCTTAGATTTCTCATCCACAAACGTACCATCTTTCCTTATATACATGCGCAGAAATGTATCGTACCCATTAAGAGTCTGCCCAGTCTCTCGTTGCTGCATTCAAAAAACACAAGTATTAAAAAAATCTCATAATAATTTTATAAAAACTTCAAATAATTAAATTTAAATCTAAAGTAATTTATGGTAGCATTACATGAGCAATGTACAAGCGGGCTCTTCCAGAGTAGAAAGAACAACCAAATTCAGGTCCATCTACCTCAGACATTTTGTTGTTGCTCGACGCCTCAGAAAGAGCAACAACCTTTGGCTAACTCCAATAGACCAACCAGTTCTTCCACGTGTCATCACGCACAAAAGGTGGTTTTTCTTTTTTGTCTTTATTTCTTATAAATGTGCATATCATAACTCTGTAGCGCACTGAGGCTTGCCTCGTGAACATATCATGAATATGTCCGTCAACGGTTGAATCTCACATGTAGTGTTTCTGCAAACAAGAAATTCAATTAATTAATATGCACAATAAATCAAAATAGTACTAAGTAAAATTCGATAGCATTTTTCCCAACGATGGATTTGGCAACCATTGTGAAATTCGTCGCTACTCCGTTTCTATATCTTAAAATATTTTTTTAAAATTATTTGAAGTAAATCCATCGTTAGACGTCGTAAAGTCGTTGTTATTAGCGCAGATCTCGTCCATCACTAAAATTTATCATTATTCCGCGAATTTTTTGCGGTGTATTGATTCAAAAGACTTCTCAACTCATTTTATTTCATGACAACTTTTGAAGTAATGGAAATTTAATCTTTTTAGCATTGAGGTTTTTGTTGTGTTATTTGATTACGCAATATATTCTCAATCGATTGAGTATCACGACAACCAATCAAGAATGTAACTCGAAAACACACTTTTTTTATTGTTAGTGACAATATTTTTCATCTTTTATTCGTATACACATTGTTGTTTCTTATAACAAATAAAAGAAATCATATTTTGCACCAATTATTTAGGTGAAGTGGGCTACAACCTAAACACCTTGATGATTTATGGTGTATATTCGATAAAAATATTAACTTAAACCACTTATAACTGAGAAATCGACATGTAAAAGTGACATATAAAATAATGCATGTTGAATGGTTACCCAACTTTTTCTTTAAAAAAAAAAGAATTATAAAATCAATCATATTTCTTAATTTGATAAAAAAGTTTTCATGTATAAGAGACTTTAAAAAAAATCTAGTTTACTTACATAAATGTGTTTGTCAATAAATTTTGCCAGTTACTTATAAAATACCGATAAAATAAAAATGACAAATCTTACTTTACCCCTATACTCTCATTGAATCTCACTTTACCCCTTATACTTTCAATTATATCATTTGACCCCCTTGTACTCTCAATTTGTATCACTTTGCCCCCTTACACTATTATAACATTATTTTATTATATTCATATTCCTTTATAAAATGACCATTTTATCCTCATCTATTAGTTTTAGTAAAATAACAAATTATTTTAAAAGTATTTAATATTAATAAACTTATACTTATTTTTTTTAAATAATTAAAAAAATTACTAATAATTTTTTATATCTTTAATAAAAATGCATTTAATATATATTATATAATTTTAAGTTTGTGATGAATAAGAAATTTAAAGTATAAATGCATTAGCTAATAGAAAATATCATGTTATATAGTAATTTTATACAGGATATATATAAAGTTAATAATTAGCAACAAAATATAAAATATAAATATTTTAAATAAATTTAATATTAATTAATTATTAACTAGATAAATTGTGAAATTTAATTTGAAATGAGAACTATGTTAAATAGAAAAAAATAGTTATTTTTTAATGGTTAATTTCTTAATACTAAAATGAGTATTCTTAAATTTAACATAATTTTTATTAAATATATCTTTACAGTTATCTATATTTTTAATTTATATTATTATAATTCATTAATGATGAAAAATTTAATGTAAATAGTTTACTTATATTACAAAATATTATTTAAATATAATACATATTTTTTGGATTTATCATGGAAACAAAAATGAATATGTATGAATATGTTAGTTAACATAAACTAATCTAGAATATAATTACTTAATAGAACTATATTAAATTTATTTTAAAGCAAATAAACTTTCCCAAAAAATAAACATATGAATTGAATGCCACTAAATTAATTTAAAAATAATAATAGGGACATACGGGTCATTTAATAAAGGAATATGAGGATAAAATAATATTTTAATTGTATAAGGGGGTAAAGTGATACAAGTTGAGAATACAAGGGGGTAAAGTGATACAGTTGAAAGTACAAGAGGGTAAAGTGAGATTCAATAAGAGTATATGGGGGTAAAGTGAGATTTTCCCAACAAAAAATACTATTTTTCCCAAATTATAACGACCAATCATCAACATTTTTTAATTATCGATAAAAGTATTGTAAGTATGTACCAACATTTTTAGATTTTGTGTGCAAATATTTAGCTAAAATGATTTTACCTATAACAATTTTATCTAAACTCTACATTTATCTTAATATTTACCTACATATTTCCCTGCAAATAAAATTAATTTTTTCTTATAGCAAGATTTTCAATTTTTAAAAACCATTTTTCCCAGTTTTAGAGAATAGAGAAATGTTTTTGCTCGAAGAAAGTCGAAGACTATATTATCTATGAGCTATGACAAGAAATCAATTGGACGAAGCCACATTGTTAAATATGGAGCACGTGCCCCCATATTTTTTAATGTGTTATATTTTTTAAAAAATTATATATTAATTAAGTAAATAACACAAACTATGCCCCACTAGCTAATTATTTTTTTATGTAAATTTTTTCTTTTTTTTCTTTACTATTTATTATTTATTTTTAAACATATAAAATAACAAGGTTAAATAATAAAAAAGTATGCCCCATTAATTATTGTTGAAGTAAATTAAAATTGTATTTATTTTGTGCTCCTAACTTATTGGCCTCTTCTCTATTACATTTCTCTCGTTATTTACTTTCATAATCAAGAAAACTGGAATATAGCGAAAATACACAATCCAATTATCATATGAGAGCCCCAAGAAATTAATCAATTTACTAGTGAAAAAAACACACACGAGCTCTTTTATTCGTTTTTTTTCCTTTACATCATTCTTCATCCTCCTTTCTTTCACAGCAGAAAATATTTTTCGTTTACATCATTCTTCATCCTCATTTCTTTCGAATAGAAAAAAATCGTTTGAATAGAGTAGAAAATGATCCATTAAAAGTAAAAAAATCATTCTTCATCCTTCATCCTCACTATCTGTACTTGATGCTGTTTCAATTCACTTTTATATATAGCTGTTGATGAATTCAGTGTTTGAATGCATAAAAGTTTTTTTTCTTTCCTGTTTATATATGGTTGTTTTTTTTTTCTTTTTCTCTGTTTTTCTTTCTTGTTTAGTCATGGAATTGGTTTTTTTCTCTTTTTCTTTCAAGAGTTTGGTTGGTGTAATATTAACTACGAGATCTTTATTTTTATTTGAAGTATAAATTTGACATAAATCTGAAAACTAAATCTGTATCTAATGACATACTTGAAGTTATGAATATTTGAAGAATTTTTGGGCTGAGTTTTCAATTTGAATTGGGTCTTTGGCTTTTCAGAGTTATAAATATTATTGTCTTGTTAGCATTTTATTAGATTCGTTTGTCTTATTTTGGTATGTAATTTTGAATCTTGGATAACACTTTTGGCTATTGCGAATAGTTTGTACAAATTTTGGTGTTTAACAAAATTTCACCTGTGGGTGTTTTAAAAAAACAAAAAAAAGTACAAACATTATGTTTCTTTTGCCATATAAATAAAATATTAGCTTTCAGAAATATAACATTAATGGTCAAGTTATAATCCTTTTATTTTAATTAGTTTTCTCACATAGATTCATTACATATTACTTTCTTCATAACATATGATAATATGAAAATACTAAATAAAATAACTTTTTTTTTCCTTATGCTTTCTCCAAACAAGCCATGTATTCTTTTTCTTATCATCTGTTTTATGAGTTTTTTTGTTCGTTTTTTCTCGTTTACATCATTCTTCCTACTCCTTTCATTCACAACAAAAAATATTTTTCCGTTACACCATTCTTCATCCTCATCTGTTTCACAACAGAAAATAAATCGAGCATAATAGAATAAAAATAATCAATGGAATTTTTGCTAATTATATTAACTAAAATATATAAAAATAAAATTTGGGATACGATATTTAAAAAAAAAGTTATTCATTATTGAAGTAAATCTAATATTAAATTAGAAAACAAAAAATAAGTTTTCTAACATGAAATTCTCAAATTAGGAGATCCTAACAAATTAAATTATTCATATTTTTATTCTCATCCTAATATAGTTGTAGAGTTTCACCGTAATATTCTTAAACTGGGAAATTCTCACCCCAACCCACCAAATTAGTATGTGTTATTTAGTGCCTTGTAAATACCGAACAACTTCTAAAATTTTTTAAAGAAATGTAGAATGTAGTTCAAATACCCATATATATTACATATAAAAAATTATATTCTAGAATAAAACATAAAGATAGACACACATTTTGTCTAGTGTACACTTCTTATTTTTTAATGGTTGAAATTCAACATAAGAAATACAAAATGTGTTATTTAGCTTTTAGAAATGTAGCATTCATGGTCAAGTCATAATTCGTTTATTTTATTTAGTCTTCTTGAATGGATTCATTACACATTACCTTCTTAATAAAAATAATCTTTCTTTCCCTCTTCATGTTTTAGACCAAATACATTAAATTAACTAATTTGGGAATCCGACTACATTCTCTTTTTCCTTTCAGTTTTCGTTTCCTCTCCTTACCCCAAATAATATATATACTTTTTAGTCTCGCATGTTTTATGAACTTTTTTACTCGCTTTTTTATGTTTACGTCATTCTTCATCTTCCTTTCTTTCACAATATAATTTTTTTCGTTTACATCATTCTTCATCCTCATTTCTTTTCAAATGTAAAATAAATCAAGCGAGAATAGGGTATAAAATTATCTATGAAATTTTTGCTAATTATATACTAAAACACATAAAAATAAAGGTCCAGATACAATATTAAAAAAACTATTCATTTTGAAGTAAATCTAAAAATAAATTAAAAAATAGAAAATAAGTTTTCTACTATGAAAACTATAAAATTAGCAGATGTTGTCTAATGAATTATTTAATCTTCTTGATGTCATCCTCCATATCTTCATTTGAAAAATGTTCTCCTTGTGCGTTTTCTTCATTTGCTCCATTTATGTCTTGATTGTTCACGTTATAATTGATAATGTTTCATTATAATCATACAAATATTGGCACGTAAAACAATTAAATGGATGAGTGAAGAAAATGATCATCATCCACATACAACCATTAACTCAAAAAGCACAACGAATGCATATAATAATGTTCATCATCACTACAATAACACCCACAACATAATCTCCCACTTGAAAGCATAATTGGAGCAAGATAATTGGAGCAAGGGATTACATCTCCCACTAATTATGAAATATGTTGTTTATTTAAAATTGGAGCGCCGCCAACTATGTATCGCATAGGAAGCCATAGCTTGAATTCTATATCTATAATACATCCATCATACTCGAAGTAACAAAGAGGACAAGTCAGACTAAGTCATCCATTATTAGAGCATATGTGGCATAGTGGATGTAACCAACGTCGACCTCTAAACTGAACTATCTTTTGATTACTAGTAGTTTTCCATTCGCTATGATCTATCATGAAATATTCATGTTTTCATTATATAAGAAGTCTCACAAATCCTTTATTTCAAAGTTCTTAAAAAAAAATTCCTTCACCTTATGTGACAATCTAATATCATTAGCAACAAGTAATATATTATAATTATATAGGACTGATATTATAAACTCGCTCTCACTGATCTTCATATAGAATAATCGATCACCGGTGTTCTCCGTAAAATTTTCTTAGATACAATAGTAACATTGAACTTATGATATCATTCTTGGGAGACTTGTTTCACTCCATATATTGACTTCTTTAATTTGTACACCAAATTTTCCTTTCATGTAGCTATAAATCCTTCTTGTTGATCTATATAAACTTCATTTTCCAAGTCACCATTCAGAAAAGCAGTTTTAACACATATTTGGTAAAGCTCTTAATCATAATGAGCTACCAAAGCCATAACAATTCTTAAAGAGTACATATTTGACACTGGAGAGAAGGGTTTTTTATAGTCAATGTCATTTTCTTTATTATAGTCTTTAGCAACAAGTTTGGCTTTATACCTTTCAGTTTGTCATTAGAATCACTTTTAGTCTTAAATGCTCATGTATAACCGACTCTTTTAGAGTGGTTTGGTTGTTTTAATAAACAATAATTGATAAAATAATATAATAAACAAAAAAATATTAAAATTGAACCATATAATTTTGTTTAATGTATGATATAAATGGATAATGATCATCATATTAAACAAAAACAAGAAAAAACCATGATGTGGAGAAACAATTGGTGACATAAGGTTCATAGTATTATATATTAGAGATAAATACACTTAACCATCCAAACTTTACCGATTTTTATACTTTACCCACCAAACTTTAATTCGTGATACTTTATCCCATGAACTA
Source organism: Rehmannia glutinosa (assembly GCA_016081115.2). NCBI lineage: Eukaryota > Viridiplantae > Streptophyta > Magnoliopsida > Lamiales > Orobanchaceae > Rehmannia > Rehmannia glutinosa. The sequence goes on from JABTTQ020002815.1 coordinate 170,687, forward strand.
TGAAAATCCTTAGACTCTACCCTATATGGACAATTTTGCCCCCATGGTTTTGCTCTTTTATAACAATAGTTCTAATTATCCCTTTAAACTCTAATTTGTGTCAAATTACTACATAATTATAATTTTATTGCATTATTCAACAAACATAAAATTTTACTCCGTAATCAATTTGTTTTTCGGATTTTTCGAGAAATGAGAGCCTTTACTTTCTGTCACTTGTTTTGTTCGTGGCATTGTTACACCTACTTAGATCCAGTCTCTATTCAGAGGTTTTAAATGGATCATGTCAGGTTTCCATCCTATAAACTCAACAGGACATACTTCTATCAAAGATCTCATTTCAAGTATATATCCTTATACAAATTGGGTCTTTAGACTGAAAATGAAAATAGTCCATTACGACCATATCAGGCCCAACTTGCTTCCGTAAAATTAATAAATCCCTTTAAAATTCATACCTTTTTTGATCGAAACAGCACCGGGTGAGATGACTCGCAACACCACCAGTCGGAAAATTACTACCCCTAGACATTTTGACAAATAGTTCACACTGTTCAACTTCAACCAATCAGGGAAGATGATCTACAAGTTATCCGACTCCCTTCAAAGAATCGGCCAAAGACAACTTGGTTCGTTTCCTACTCCAAGCGTATAAGATAATTCTCAAAAAGGATTAATTAATAGAACATTATGAACACATGTTGAAGCAAAAGCCTCTTTTTATTAAGAACTTAACGAAATATTTATTACATCAGTAATCTCCTTTTGGGAGGAGAATACTTATTTAGCCTCTCATATATGAGGCTTGCAATCGCTTACACATAAACAAAAAAATTAAAACACTCAGCTAATACAAATTTTTCACTCAGGATTTATTATAAGAAAACTAAGGAAATGTTTGATGTCCTCAAACTTCCTTCAACTCCGCTATTTATAGAGTTAAGTCCAGGATTTCAAGGCGAACTTCAAATCTCGTTGAAATGTTAGGCCACTGCTTACGTCATACTCCTGAATTATTGCCTCGCCAGCTGACTTCTTTTTCTTTCCGCGTGACTCAGTCCATGTGATAGATGTCGGGGAATATTTTAAAATTTTGGTTTGCGTGGTCCCCGGAGATAACACGTCTTGTGAGCTGGGCCCTTGTCCTTTCCAGCTGCATGGTCTTGTCGGTCGGGTTTGGGTCGGAATCCTTTCCCAAACTCAGTTTCTTTCTGTTCGGGGCATGCTTGACAAATTCGGTCGATCCAACGGCCAACATGCGCCATGTTACAGAATTTTCGATAAGTTTCTTTGCTAGTCGGAATCTTGTTCTCCCAGAGAATTCTTCTCTTTGTCTCAAAAAGTTCATCTGCGAATCCTATTGTTGATCCTGTCATGGAATTCAGAAGGAATGATCCATTGGCTGAATTTTGAAAGAACTTGAATGGATATTTGACTTTGTCCATTTTAGTTAGACAAACCCAAAGTCCCCATGCTCGCCTTGTAGAAGCTTCGTCTTTTGAGATTGCTCCTACTAATAATGGTACTTCTTCCGGTGAAGATGCCTTAATGTATTTTAAAGCATTTCCATCTGGTCTTCTAAGCTTGATGAAATGAAAAGCTTCATTAAAGCCTTTCTTCGCCGGTTAGGGAGCTACACTGATGAAATACAGTTCCAGAATATCTCCTCTGGCCAAATGTGGATTATTGGCCCAAGTCTCGTAAACTGCTTCCCCAATCCATTTTGGTAATTTTGAAATTTCTGGGAATCCTGGTGATACAATATATATTGAAGCTAAAGCTCTAAAAGTATACCATTATTTAACTTCATTTGGATGACTTCCTGGTTTCATCCAAACTCTTGGGTACTTTCCTGAGATATCAACCATTGTTTTTTCTGGGTTAATACCTCTTCTTGTAACTAATTTCTCCCATTGTCGTTGGTAAACCTGCATTGGAGAAATCTTAATCTCGTCAGTTTGAACCTTAGATTTTCCTGCTGTAGCTTAAGATTCAACTCCATCTCTTTTACCCCAGAGGTGCTGGGTTGACTTGAAGACTCGGGTCGTGACACCGGAGCTTCAACATTCATTACAATTTGTACATCCTAAGGGGATGCATCACCTGCAACACTTGTGATTATGATATTTGATTCCATAACCTCTGGGTTAGAGCCCCATTCTCTAATCGCCCCTTTTTGCTTCGTAGGAGATGCGTCCTGGAGGAGAGGCCCTTGCGATCTTAAGAACAATTTTCCTTGAGCAACCGGCACGCTCGTATTTGACTAGAAACGAATTTCTCGGTCGATCGTTGAAGTCATCCAAACAACTTTCGCATTGAGACATAATGTCCCAAAATCTCGTTCTAGACTCTCCGATTTTCCCCGAGATGTCTTACTCGTTTAAAGACCTCATCGAACGGCGTCCCCTCCATCTCGTGTCAAAAATCTGCAAGAACATTTTCATGAGATTTTATAATGACAATATCATAAACATAATATTGACATTCAGCTTGCCATCTAAGTAATCTAGCATTTTCTGGTTTTGATTTCAATTTTATTTTTCAGAAAAGCCTTGACACTTGAATTATCAATTTTTAAAGTAAACTTTTTTAGCCAGTAAAAATAAAGGCCATTTTTTGAAAGTCTTTCTGACTGCAAAGAATTCTTTCTCGTTAATATGCCACCGATTTGCTTCACTATCTGTAAATAGACTGCTGCAATATCTACATGGCACTTCTCCGTTTGGTGTGGCTTTTGTAAGGACTCCTGCCCACCAATAATCATTGACATCTGTATATAGAACCAGTTCATCCCCGTCTTGTGGAATTGCAAGTTTTGGAAGCTTTTTACAAACTTCTTTGAGTTGCTTTATCCCCTCTTGATGTTCATTTTCCCATTTGAATACAACATCTTTTTTGAGTAATGGGCTAAACACCTTCCTGTAATGTTCCAGATTGTTTATGATAATTCCAGCAAAATTAACAACTCCAAGAAAACTTTGAAGCCGTTTATTGTCTTTAAGAATATCTGGAAATCCTTGTATCTTCTCTACAATATGGCTTTGTAGGATAATTCCAGACTTGTCGATTTCAATTCCAAGGAATTTAATCTGTCTCATAGCAATTACTGTTTTCTTCTCTGAAAGCACTAATCCTTCTTTGTGACAAACATCTAAAAATATTTTCAAGTGTTTGAGATGCTCCTTCATGTTCTTTGATGCAATAAGAATATCATCGATATATACGAACATGAACTGAAATAATCCTTGAAGAGATTATCCATCTTCTTTTAATATATTTGGGGTACGTTAGCCAATCCCATAGGTATCACATTCCAAATATAATGTCCTTGTGGTGTGGAGAAAGCTGTGAACTTCTTACTTTCTTCCTCCATCTTAATCTAGTAGAATCCAAACTTGCAATCGAACTTTGAGAATATCTTGGCACCTTATATCCAGTTAACCAGATGCTCTCTACTTGGGATATAGTATCCGTCAAATTCCAAAATGTTATTAATCCCTTTGTAATTAATAACAAGTCTTGGTTTTCCTCTTTTAATTTCTCCATGATTTCTGAATAAGAATCCTGGACTGCTATATGGAGAAACTCCTGGTGAAATCAACTTAAGGTCAAGATGTTCCTTAAGTATCTTCTACATATCCTCACGATCATCTTGGTTCATAAGGATTGATTTGAATCTCACGAACTCGTACTCCTTTCCTGGTTTAACTTTTAAGGATGTTTTGAGCTCGTCTTATCCCACCATGCCAAAGGATTTTCATTATAATTCCTTTGGATCTTTTTCTTGACATCCTCGAGTGATATTTGTTCTTTTAGAGTAACATCACTCTGTGGATTCTCCATTAGGCTCATCATCAATTATGCAATAGCCTTTGGAGGAATTCATTCTTCTCCTTGTATTCTGAATGAATACAAGTTATTATCCCATAGTTTTGTAATTTTTTGCTTTGAACCGAATTGTCTAAAGGATAATAACGCTTCACCAAATTTTCTTTGATCCGCCATTTTTGGATGTCGAAGTTTGGCTTCATCATCACCACGCTTGCTGCAAAAAGTAATAGGTATTTTTCAGTAAAATGCTTAACGCAGTCTCTGGACAATAATCTTATGATCACATCATGTTGTAAAAATAAGTCTTCTTGTCTCATTTTCTTGTGTAAACCGCTTAAATATTTGTAGGAAATTATTTCCTAACAAAACATCTGCTCCTATATCATGGAAATAGATTGGTGGCGTCTTCACTTTGTACCATGGGGTACTGCCTGCACCTCCAATCATAATTTCTGCCTGTTTAATTCCTCGATTAAGGATAAGAATCATTTTAGAGAAATCCTTTCCTGCAATAGCAGGTAAATCTTCTCCAATTTCTTTAGGAAAACATTCAACTTTGCAGTGCGTATTCCGGCACCTGAATCAATATAGGCGGCGAAATATTCGGCCTTGTAATCAACATATAACATTAGATAGAAATGTATATGGAAAATGGGCTAGTGGTCATCGATTCTATATCTTTTATCGCCCATGAACTCCATTCCATCTTGTAATCATTCCCAAGGTTTATGATCCTCAAGAAATTCAATACCAAAGATCAATTGCTCGGGATTTGTCTTGTCGTTCTGTGATAGTCGGTTCAATTTCACCCATTTTTAGGCTTTCTTGATACCTTCCAACTATAGGTTGTTGGAGATAATATAGAACATCACAAGGAAAAATGTTATCCTTTTGAGTGATGTCAAATATGACTTCAACTTCTCTCCATCCTTCTGGACATTTCAGCTCTCCTTGTGTTTTGAAAACATCCGAGATTCGCTGAACTGTACTCGGTCTTTTTTCTTCCCAATGACTACTGTTTATCATTATGTCTTGTCGAAAAGACATCCTCCTCGCTCAACTCGAGGCTCGACTCTTGTTGAAGACCGATTGATCTTGAATTTTCATATCAATCTCCTTTATAGTTGGAGACTCAATGAGTTCTGGTAGAACTACCCTGGCAAAGTCCTCAAAAATTCTTGGGACTTCAATAAATTCCTTTCTCAATAATACTTCTGAATGACGTGTATTCGAGAGAGCATAGAAAATCTTGTAGGCGATCGAGTAAGGTCTATTTCTTTCTTTCATCAAATCGACTCTTTCAAAGTCTTGATGAAGGGTTAAGGCTCTGTTGAATTTTTAGTTACCCTATGGATAATTTGGTATTTTCTGTTACGAAACCCAATCTTATCCAGAGCCTTTTTCATAGCTCCAATTGTAAAACCATCATAAATCTAGAGTTTTGGATCTTCCTTCATAATTCTCATAAGAGTCTTATGAGAAACCGTAGTGTGAGAGAGGAATCCTGACATATCCTCCCTAAGCGTCTGCGGAAGAATTTCTTCTTCACTCTGATTCTGAACTAGATTCACTTACATCGTCAGAATAGATTTCCTCTTGGTAGATGCTTGCATCTTGAGGTAGATCCTCAAATTGATACACTTGTATAAGATCTTAATAGTAGACAACTTCTTCAATTTCTGGTGTAGCTTCAAACAGTCTGACTCCTCGTTTTTGATTTTCTGGGCAATCTGTTGAGATATGCCCTCTTGCTCCGTATGTCCAGCAATTACAATCTTTAAAACTTTCATTAGCTCTAGTGTGAGCTCGTCTAAAAGTCCTTCTTCCCGGGGTCCTGTTGATACTTCCTTGATTAGAACCTGATGAAGAGGCTCTACCTCTGCTTGGTAATGGTCTTTGCCCTGATTTGTAACTTCGGGCCTTCTGTTTTGACCAAAATCTTCTAGGTCTCCAAGAAGACTTACTTCTTTTGCTGCTACTTCCACGGCGGTATGGATGGCTTCTCTCCTTATTTTTCTTATGTCTCCTTAGTTAACCTCCCACAATTGTTGGAATGTCATCATCTACGCAACATAGAGGAACTGTTTTGTTAATTCCTCGTAATCTCTTATAATTCTGTAAAAGTCTTCATACGATGGCACCGCAGATTCGGATAGTTTAACCTTTAGAAATGACATTCTTCGGCTACCATATCTAAATCTATTGTAGTCTTATATTCCCCGATAAACATTTCTCTCCAGGGCTCGGAATTTTCGCAAAGAATAGTTGCGAAGCTTCTTTGTCTTCCACCGTGGACTTTCGGTACTCGGTGGACAACTTTATTTATTCGTTAATATGAAAAATATCATGTAACTCGAGGTAGTAGAGGGCTTGTTTATATCTTTTTCGCTTTTTTTCTTCCAATCCCTCAAAATAGCATGTGCCGATAAAATGGATTTTGAATAATTTTGCCATATTATCGACAATTCCTTTCAATGACTCTCGTTTGTGACAATGCTTTTCATATCTCGCTCCGTCATATCCCATACAATCTTTCTGAGATCCTTCAAGACTCATCTCAAGGAATAAGATGAATCCATCTTCATAAGATCGAGGGTTCTCTTTGCAATCCTCATAGCTAACGCCCAATCATCAATAAGGACTTCTCGGTTTTGAAATGCGGAATATCTATATTTAGCATCAATCCATATGGACCTCATCTTCTTGATCTATTGAATCTTGTTCTTTGGCCATGAGGCGGATCATACCCTCTTCCTCGTATCACCGAGTAGTCCTTCCACTACTATTCAAGTCTGTTTGTTCCTTGCACTGGGTCATTTGGTTCGGAAGATCTCTGACCAACATGGTTTTCTTCTTTTCATATCTTCTTTCTCAGAAGACTTTTTTATCATCTTCATTTTTGTATTTGTTAACTGGTGGATAAGAACAGTCAACAGCAAAGAGTCCTGGTTGTCTGCAGTTCCAACACAGGTTTTCAGCTCTCTACAAGTCAGCTCTCTCAGCTCACTGATAGTCAGCTCTGTGATGTTCAATTCTTTTGGGTGGCCTATCCTGCCTTGCTTTGGAGGGTGCAGAGTGTCTTCTTGAGGTTTCACCCTTGTCCCTTTTGTAGTTCTTATTGAAGAACTTATTGAACCTTTTTACCATCCGGGCAATTTTCTCCTGGTCAATTGTTTCCTTTGGCTCAACTTTCTTCCCTTCACTGGCCAACAATGCAGCGTTCTTGGGCACAATTGTCTCTTCTTGCTCCTTTCTTCTCGGCTCAAACTCATAAGCTTTGAGGTCTGAGAACAACTCATGATTTGATGTTTTGGAAAGGTCCATGGAATGTCTTAGGGCCATAATCTTCATTTCCCATTAAATTTGGGAGGATCGTAGGATCTTCATGCACATCTCCTTTTGAGTGTACTCTTTTCCAAGAGTTGAAAGCTTATTTATAATTTCTGTGAATCTGGCATCCAGTGATCCAGACTTTCGTGATCGGATTGAGTGTGATCTTCCTTAAGGCGTATTATAAATATATGGCCTTTTGGGAACGTTGTTGAGTCCTCGTAACAATAGGGTCTCTTCTTGTAGTAAAATCTCCAATGTGCGGCATTATTTCATCACGGTCTCCATGATTTGAACCCGTACTTTCTGCAATATTGGGATTTACAGGTGGTGGTGGAGGTGGTCTTCCATGTTGGTCAACTGTAACCAAAGCTTATCCATCTCCAGCGTTCATCTTTAAATCTAGAATTCCTAATCCTGCGAAGGATTACGCAAGGTCATGTAGATCTTTAAGATTTATCTTCTCCATATCCATCGGTTTTAGTTTATGATGGATTTTCCTTTGATGATAGCAATGAGCTTTTCATCATCTGTCATTTTTGCACAACTTGGTTGGTTTCCCATTTGGTATAAATAGGCAATCTGTTCCAAAATCAATACGCTTCTTTCCTACGGAAGTACTTGGTATGTCCTCCAAATTCTTGACTCGTTTATGAATATCATGAAGGATTTCAAGAGTTTTCTTCGATATTTTACCATCGTCTCCATTTGATTTTGGATCGATGAACTTGGGTACAGTAGATGATTATGGTGGTTGCCATAAGTTTTCGCACCATCTTACGAACTTCTCTAAGATCTTTTGAGAACTTAGATGTGTCCAAGTATCTCGTTACAATAACGGTACTCCATCGGGAATCATGATTTTGATGGGCATTTTCATGGGTTGCTTCCTCGGCGATTAATCGATCGACATATAATATCGATTTACTAAAAAGAAACTCGGATAATATGTCTTGTCTTTTGCAGAGTCTCAAGGTTTCCCTATCGGCTCCAAGTTCCTTTTCAACATATTGGTTGTTCCAATATGCTATCATGTCTGGAATTCTTGTGCATACATCGTCAAAATTTGATGATATGACTGTATAGTAGACATCTTGGACAATTGTCCGAGATCCATTTTCTTGGAGAAAAATTCTCCTCACCAATTGTTAATTACAAAATATAATAAATATAACTAAAAGTTCTTAATAAACCTAGGCTCTTATACCATTTTCAAGCATCGAAAGACCATAAGGAGTAAATTTAGAAAATACAATAAAATTGACAGCTTAGGTTGTAAAGTGTAACAACTTTAAAGTTTAGAGGATAAACTGAAAACCAACTTTGATAATAATAGGGGTAAAATTGGAATTTCAGGCAAAGTATAAAATTTTGCAAAGTTGGGGGGTTAAGTGTAACGTTTTAAAGTTAGTATGGCTCAGTGTAAAATCTCGAATAGCTTGGGGGTTAACTGTTTTTATCCTTATACTAGTATACCACCCGTGCGATGCATGGATTATATATTAATTCTTGGTTATATTAATATTTTATTCATTTCAATGAAATAAATGCACATGGAAAAACAAACTATATGAGAATGAGATACTATGAATTAATTTTGATTGAAATATAATGGCACATAAAAATACAATATATGAAAGAAAATATTTAAAAACAAATAAACAAATTTATTATAAGTTTTGAAAAACTTCTTTGAATACAACATTGATTGTTGAACTTGAATGGTCACTATCACTATCACCACTACATATTAAAATTTTAAGACCCTTAGGATTAGTTCTCTAGAAAAAGCAATATCTGATTGACCATGACTAAACACAAGTTTTTTTTAAAAGGAGCCTAGATTCGACAAAGATTGACCACGACTCTTATTAATAGACATTGCATAAGACATTTGTTAATGGAAATTGTCTTCGTTGAAATTTTAATGGAAGTCTTGGATCCGAGGGAGTCAATAACATTCTTGGAATAAGAACTTTATAACCAAGATTGCCTCTATTAAGAACTTGTGCTTCCAAGATGTAATTTCCAAGTTTTGTAATAATCAATTTTGTCCCATTACATAAACCAAGAGAATGATCTATGTTACGTAACAACATAACAGGAGTTCCAACCTTCAAATTTATCTCGTGATTCGGAAATCCAGAGCACTTAATTCCATTTAAAAATTCAGGAGTATGAACATCGTTTAATAGATGAGTATTTCTTTCAATATTGATTTAAATTTGTCAACTTGCCAAAGCTTGATTGTTGCATGGACTTTGGATCCCTGCATAGAAGATAAAAAAAAAATAGTTATTTGTTAATCTATCATTGATGCTATTATTATATGAAACTGATGTAAAAAAATAAATTTATTAAATACCTCCATATCATGAAATATGCACTCCATGTTGTATACATCTGCACTATTTGAGAGGGTAGATGATAAGCACGAACCAAGCGAAGCTTCATTGCCCACTCAACTTTGTTGGGGGTTATATCTTTTACTAAACTAAATAGTGGCGCCATTTCTTCAGAGTGTGAATTTCTTCAGTGTTGAATGATATCTTGAAAGTATTTGAGCTACTATGCAAAATACAGGTTGTGTGGCTTTTGGGGTTAATGGGTCTATTATTTATAATAGGCTTGATCCATTCAAATCGATTTTTGGGGTTGAATTTATTATAATAGTTCCTACCCATAATGATGTATTATAATAACTTTTATCCTTTCAGATAGCTTTTGGAATCAGCCAATTATTCAAATTAAAGTAATGTTTTACTACTATTTGTTTTATATTAAATGCAGTGAATATTGTTTCTTTATGCATGCTTTTCTCGAGTTCTGGATGCAATATATATATGTATATTCGAAAAACAAAAAATATAACTATTTGTCAGTAAACAAATATTACCCATTCTGCAAATGTAGCCCATGCCTTAAAGTAAGGTAAAATAATTTAATAATTAATTCTGCAAGCAGACAGAATATTCATCTTTCGATGCAACATTTAATTTTCAGTCAAAAAAGAATCACGCATGTTGTGGAAAGTATAAAACCCATAATGACTTTACATTTCTATTACCCACCCGTGCTTTAATTTCTGTATTAAACTAATATGAAAAAAATTAGTTGTCCACTAAATTCAATAAAACAATAACTAATAACCATAAGGTAACACCAGTTTGCAATGTATTACTCTATTTTAAAACATGAAAAAGTAAGTAATTTGTCATCACAAAACGCCAAGTAAAGATTAGCTGTCAATTAAAAAAACATTAATGCAACAAAATCGACTTTTGATGCAACAATGTATTATTCCATTTAAAAATAAGATAAAGTAAGTTATTTGTCAGTAAAAAAAATATACAACCCATTACAATTAACAACCCAAAATTTTACAAAAAAGTAGAAAATTGTATTTTCGATGCTGTGATAACAAATTGATGTAATAAAAAAAGTCAAATAAAGGATACATGTCAATTAAAGAAAAGCAATAATTAATCCTCGCAAATAAATGGGAACATCTTACCAAAAATAGCATCTAAGTTTTGGCGGAAATTTCCCAATATATTAACTAACTTTGTTTTTTTATATATAATATAGATATAGATATTAATCAATCATCTACCATACACTATAATACCACTGTCCATGAGTCCATAAACATCAAATTAACCTGCATTTCATTGATCTTCGGACTACATATAAATTCCAAATTAAAAAATTTAAAATCATGATACTACACTGGGATCAAATACCAAAAATAATTTTCTAAAAAACAAGATGCATTTTGCAAATAAAATGCATATTACATTCTCTTTTACTTCACTTATATTCAAATGTAAAGCATTGTAATGCTATTTTATTTGGTGCAAATTACAATGCATTTTAACAATATTAGAGAAAGAATGTAAATGCATAATGGTTAGTATGCAAAGTGGGAATCTAAATATATATTTACATATCTTTAATAAAATTACTTTAATATATTTATTATCCAATTATTTAACCATTTAAAGAATAGGGGTAAATTATAGAAGTGCAATGGGTGCGGTTTTTGCATGTTTTTTAAAATCAAAAACCATAACACCAATAAGGCGGTGTAATTTATATTTAGTATTTTAAATCACAATTTTAATCATAAATCATTACGAAGGGTGCAGTTTGGTGCGGTTTGGGAGGTTTTTTTAAAATGTATGATAATCCCTAGTAAGTAAATATATAATATATATAAAAATATGTATATAGAGCTAGTGATATGTTTCAAGAAGCCTACAATGGAAAAAAAAGGGGCCCTTGTGTTTATATGAAAAAATAATAAAAAACCAATGTTGCAAATATATTTTTATTAATTTAATATATAAAATAATATAGTAATAACGAAAATATCATAATCCAACTTTAACATTTAGGTCTCATTAAAATAAAGTTACAAAAAAAGATTGTTCAATATAATTTACCATAGAGAATTAAAGACTCCTTGTGTTTACATAAAAAGAAAATCATTGTTAAAAATGTAATTTCATTGATTTGACATACAAAATACGATATGTAACAATGAAAATATCATACTCCAATTTTAATATTTCGGTCTTATTAAAATAAAGTTACAAAAAGGTTCAATATAATTTACAATAGAGAAAAGACTAAAAAGAATTAATTAGATGCATGGACTATATATATCTTAAATTTAAAAATAATATCTCTACCACACCACCAGCTCACTATAATATTATTTATGTCAACATTTGTACATATAATCATATATATATGTATGTATGTAAAACAAAACAAAACTCCGGGACCCTAGTTGGCCGCATCATCCCAGGATCGTCCCTGTATGTATATATACTACAAAAAAACTTACAATTTACCGACATATTTACTGAGAGATATGATTTTGTCACTAAGAGTATCTCCAGCACTACTCTAAAATAGAGTAGTGCTGCAGCAAACACCCTCAAGACGGCGCCAAATCTTTCGGCATTTTGGCTTTGCTCTGATACCACCAAAATAGTGTGATCTTGTAGTCGCGCTTTTTTTTTTTTTTTTTATTTTTTATTTAATTTGTTGTATATTTATTTAACATTAAATATTATTATTATTATTATATTTCAATTAATCTATTACAAAATAATAGCAAAATTAATGTTATATTAATTTCATTAAATTTAACTTTTTTTAATTTGTTTACTTTTAAAAATAATATTAAAATTAAATTATATTATATTCTATTTTTTTCAATTTGATTAATTTTGAAGATAAAAAATTAATAAATATTATATTAAATAAAATTATTTATATAATATTTTTGTCAATTATAAAATAATAAAAATAAAAATAAAGGAAAGAATCTTATAGAATATTCTTTTTAGTGCGAGAAAATAGTGCAGCATTCTTTGGATATGAAGTGTAGATTTTGTGCTAAAGTAGTGCAAACTCGCATCAAAATAGTGTAGAGTCTTTGGAGATGGTCTAAGTTTCTGGTCATCTATATAATACCGATAGAACAAAAAATATTGTTCCATCTAATGGGGTAAAATTGATTTTTCCTCTTTTATGCATTTATTAATTTCAAAATTATTTAATAATTGCTCAATATTATTAATTATTATCGAGTCGTAAATATTATTAGGTAGCCCAAAGGCTCGATTCATCGATTCCCCACGAAGTGCCCACATTAATATATTAAGCCCATGAGGCCCATCATCCCATGTATAAAAGGTATCTCACTAATCAGTCTAAGTATTCGATTTAATTACTCGAATTACATTCTCTTGCTTTGGATTTAATCTCCTCTAGTTGTTGACTTAAGCATCGGGGGAACTCTATGGGATAACCCTACGGCCTTTCCAACATTGTCGTGTTTTGCAAGCTAGTTCTCACTTGGATATTTCCATGACTCTTAGATTGCGAGTTCTTGGACTAGCTCAATTTCTGGACAGAATCGTGGACTTGGACTATCGGACTCAACTTCCTTAATTTGAAGTCTTGAAGTGATCTGCATTTTGTAGCAGCATCATCCCCCAAACTATACCGATCAATACTTTGATAAATCACCAATAAATTTTAAATTTATCGATATAAATTCATATACTATAGTAGTTAATAACAATTTTAGATTTTGTTGGTAAATATTTACTTACAATGATTTTACCTACAATGATTTTACTTAAACTTTACAGTTATCTTAATGATTTTACCTACAATAATTTTCTTGTAGTGATACGGAGAAAGTATAAAAGTACATTAATTTGATAATTGATATAGTTTAACAAACTAAAATAAAATATTTTAATAAAGTCTATAAATGAATTCTTATAATAATTAAATTGAACATCGAACAACAAATTTTTATACGTACTGAATTTTCAGTTTGTCAGTTTGTCATAATTTGATCATGTCTATCCTACTATGAACACCGTGGCAAGGGTATAAACAAATCATATCGAGTCGAATATCAAGATATTATATTCGTATTCGGCTAATTTAGAGAATATTGCTATATGTATTCTTTTAATGTTCAAATATATACGAATCAATTCGAGTAGTCGTATTCAAAATCCTAACCTATATTTTTTCCCTACAATATCTAAATAGATTGCAACAATAATTAGAATCTAAATAATAACTTTGGGTCATGGAATCGTTAAATACATCAACAACATGTTAATCACCGAATACATCAATAAAAAAAAGTTTATTGTTGAGTCCTTAAAGAATATACTATAATAATGATGTCTAGCATCCAAATGATGATACAATTGGACATCAACATGTTCTTTTCCCTCCTAAGTAAAAATAAGCTAATTAGAGATCAATGTATTTTTTTTAATCATGCAAAATATACAAATATACTAATGGAATTTAAGAAAAGAGAATTTACATATCATGATGAGCTTCTTCATCCATGAAGTTGACGAAGCCAATCTGCTCCACAAATCAGAACTTGAACCATATCATATAATAACTTAGGATGATAAGGTTCTAAAACTCGGGTCCTTGCACTAATTTAGCCTTTGATGCCACTTTGCTAATAGGAATAGGGAAAATATCAAGAACTAATTTAGACAAAATGCATTGACTTTAATTATATATGAACTCACTAGTTTGGTCCTTTTATAAGTGAATAAATATATGGTTTATTATATATTAACAATTTACATAAATAAATATATATTTATATGTATAAATATTATATATAAATGAATTATATAAATATAAATATAATATATATAATATTATTTGATTCTTCTCTCGGATACTCGAATTGTCACGCCCCAGACGGGACGCGACGACGATCAACCACTTAATGAGAAATAAACCAACGATCAGACAAATGATACAACAATCCCAAGTGAAAGCAGTAAAAGCGGCCGAAATAAAAATAAACATAAGTACGAATTACATCTTAAGGTTCAACAACATCCAAATACATCCGACATAATTACCTGAATAAGTTTACATGCCAAAACTAAAATGTAAAGTACACAATATCCCAATCTTAAATGTCAAAGGGTCTTACACCCTTAAATTACAGTCAAAGAGAGAAAAGAGTAGCAGGATAAATGGGAGTCCAACATCAGCAAAAGTACATGAAATAAGTACAATCATCAGAAAAAGGATGCAAGTTCGACAGACGGGGCGAGGGTAATCAATCTGTGGCCGGTTCGACATCTTCAACATAGTCCTCATCTAAATGTTAGAAAACAGGAGGGGATGAGACATAAATCTCAGTGGATGGGGTGATCGTGTGCAAGTGTGGTGATATATATAGTTAATGCGAGAAAAACAGTTGTATTAAAACGCGTGAGATATGATGCATGATTTCACACACAGTCCACAAGCATCGTGATAAATATAGTTAAGTAATATACTTATACGATTTAAGAAAGCTTGATTCGTGGTCACACAAGCACTATGTGATTCAACCATTCAGGCAAGACAAGTAGGATTGCATACGGATTTGTAGCGCCAATCCTATGCAAGACAAGTAATGGTTGCGTACGGATTTGTAGCGCCAACCAATGCAATACAAGTAGCGGTTGCGTACGAATTTGTAGCGCCAACCAAACTGGTCCGATTAACTCCAAAATCGTGTGGATCGAGGCAATGATTCCTTCGTTCTTTCTTGTAACTCCCAAGCAAGATGGTCTAAGACATGTCACCTTATCGCTCCATAGGCAAAGACAAATCCCACGTAGAGAGCTAGCTAGACCCGATTTTCATAATCATGATTATACCTCAAGTACTACGACCCACTTCCCTTGAACAAACTTCGTTCCTCGGTTGCGGGATTAGGGCGATGGTAGGAGAGTGGAATAGCGGCTAGAGCTGCCCGGTTCCATCCCCCGTATCCATTTCGGATTTGTGAGCTCGACACACCAAGTTGACTCAGCGAGGAAAGTAAATACAAGTTCATGTCAAGTCAACCAGGCGATCAGTATTATTGATTGAGGGGAACGATTCGGGAAAAATTTTCGAAATTGCAGTGGCAATTATGGCGTTGGTGGAGTTATTTGGATGAAGATGATTATCGAGGACTCGAGAGGATAAGCAATCTTTGATATCTTGGAAGATTAGGTGGAGATAAGTCCCGTTATAGATTCGAAATCACAAGACGAGGAAGTTGCCCGTGATCGGGTATTAATCGGTCAAGACGATCCGATAAGTCAAGGGATTTTTGAGAAAATAAAATATTTTAATTAATTATTAAAGTCAGAGGGTCCAGGGCTGTTTCATTAAAACAAAAATAATTTGAGTTAGGTCCTTGTTAAAAAGAAAATTCACAATTAGCCCCGTTTTGTAAAAACCAATACTTTTGGGGTTAAAAATTGAATAAATAAATGTCCCGACCTTGAAAAATTATGAGGTCAGTTCCTAAATTCTCTAAATTGTTCAGAGATTCAGGTTTTTAAATGTTTGAGGTCGAGTTTTTATAAAATTCTCACATTGGCCCCAAATTTGTTAAAATTGTCATTTCGGACCCTAAGTTTAAAATAATTGGAACTCACAAAACGGAAGGGCTTTTAATGTGATTCTAGTTGGAAAATGTCACTAAGGTCAGTGGGATATTGGGACAAAATAGTTTTTAAAATAAATAAGTATAGGTCCCTTAACTTTTGAAAATCTCATTTTTGTCCCATTTTAAAATAATTGCCTTTAAGGCTTTTAGGGGTCCAATTGTTATGAAATTTGAACCTTGGGTCCAAAATATCATTAAGTTATAGTTAAGTTAGTATTTCCAGGTACATGGACTGTATAAGTCTGGAAATTTCATTTGGGTCCTCAAGTTTAATCTTTTACAATTTGGTCCCTCAATTTTTATAAAATTACTTTCCAAGCTCTAAACACTTGGGTTTTGGAATACACTTAAAATATGTTATTTCCAGTCCCTTAAGAGTTACAATGTAGCCCTTAAACTTCTAAAATTTTACAATCTAGTCCTTGGGCTTTTGAAGGTTGATTTTATTTATCTAAAAACTCTTAAAACTTTATTAAAATGTCCAAACATCATTTTTGAACCTTAGTACAGTCCCAAAACTCGAAAATTACAGAGGGATCCCTTAAGTTTTATTTTCTTGCAATTAAGTCCACCAACTTTCCATTTTTTGCATTTTAAGTCCAAAAATTGAAATTTAATCAATTATGCTCAACTTATCCAGGTTATAAGTCATACAAAACATGGATTTTAAGGATCATACACATGCATGTCCATTTCATACAAGAATTCATTAAATACAACAATAAAGTGTACATGCATGCACCTAATTAATTTCAACAAATAGCATTTTTGAGCAATACTTGAGAATTTTTACAACTTGATATATGAAATCAACATGCAATACATAATATATATATATATATATATATCTCAAGTGCTCAAGAACAAAATACTACATGCATTTAATAAGAAAACACCTAGAAGTTGGAAAGATTTTTCCACCCACCTTAAAATTGGATAGTTGTGAAATAAAAGGATAAATTTCACAACTTGATTATGAAGTCACTTAGATCAGCCCCTAAGTCAAGAAATACCAAAAATTAAGAGTTAGAAAAATGAGTGAAAAATTAAGGAGAAAAAGAAGAAGGTGAGAAAATTGAAAATATTACACTTTACCTTGTGTAGTAGATGAAATGGAACTAGTAAAAGCTTCAAAGTTGGAATTTTTGGGTCACCCTCAAAACCACTTAAGGTCAGCCCCTATTTCTCAAAAATGAAAAAGGGGTGTTAAAATTTGAAGAAGATAGGAAGAAGAAGAGAAAATGGCACTAGTGTCCAAATCTTACATCATAGTCCAAATTCTCCAACAATTTATCTTCAAGTCTTCTAAGGTGACCACAATGCTTGCATGTCCTTATGTAGTCTTCTATGTGTACCTCCAAAAGTAAAATTGAACTTAAGTTAAGAAGAGAATGTGATGAGTTATAGGATATCAAGTTGAATTGAAAAATAGAATCTCTTACCTTTGTGAGAGGAGGGTTCAAATTTTATGAAGAAGTAGGGAAATTCTTGTGTTTTTGTTAAGTGTTTGATGATATGAAGATGGTGTTCTTGAAGATATGAAGAATGTTTGAAGATGTGAAAGAATTGTTCTTGAAGATTTGAAAATATGAAGGAATTGTTCTTGAAGATTTGAAGATGTGAAGGTATTGTAGAGAGAAGGAGGAGGATTAGCTTGAAGATTAAAATGTGCTGGTGAAAATGAACAAAATTTTGTTCATTCTTGGCCATATGGCCGTCCACCATGGTGAGAGGGAGATGAGAGGATTTTTTTTTTGTTAAATTTTCATGTCTTGAATTATGTCTCTTGCATAGAGACAAAAGGAGAGTCAAAGGTCTGGGCAAAGGATGGGTAAGGAAAGAATGTTGGGTGAGTGAGAATAAGTTGGGGAAATTAATATTAAAGAATTGGTGTATAAGATAATGTGTATAATGTTTGAATTAATGGTGTAATTATACACAAGATGAATAACATAAGGTGTATATGTACAATAGTTGGAAGGTATTTCTACACCAAAATACTACTCTTGGTCGTCCACTATAGGGGTAATTGTGGTATTTCCTTTTTTGTCCCAAATTTGATGATAATAGATGAATAATATCAATCTCCAAATCAAATAGTGATTCCTTAATCACTTATAAGTCTCATGAACACTTATTCTAAATCAAATTCTTAATTGTATAAGGTATAAGTCTCTAAATAAATAGTCTCTTAAAATTCTAAGGTGACTAATAAATACACAAATAATAACAATGATCAATCAAATGATCATTAATGTGAAATAGAATTAATAAATGATTATGATCACAAGTAATAAATAAAAATGAAATTAAATGCAAAATATATTTATTATTAATACTTACCCGTCAAAGTGACGCGGTAAAATAGTCAAAATAGTACATAGACTATAAGTGAAATAAATACTCGCTCGAGTAAAAATCGAGGGCTTCACACAAATCGGATATAATGATATTCATATCGTATGCGAATCTGAATAAATATTATTATTTTGATTCGCATTTTAATTTTTCGAATTTGAATCTCAATATACGAATTTGAACAACAATCGAATAAAAAAGATTCACTTCTTTTACAGTCATTCGCGCCTAACATCGGCAAGTGATCCAACCCCCTAACTCTTTGAGCAATTTTGAATTATATGGCTGAAAAAAGAAGGCGATGTGTCGTTCTATGTAGCTAGAGTGACAAACCCACACAACTTAATTATTGGTGAATGGTGATTATAAGCTTTGAAAACATGGAATATTAGAACTTTTCCTCTCTCTCTAAAACTTTTTCTCTCCCTTCTCTTTACCCAACAAAATCTTTAACCCTAGTTTTTCTCCTCTCACTCCCCCAATCTCACAGTCGCCCCCTCTCTCTCCCCCCTCCCTCTCCCCCTCCATGCTTCCTATTGGAGGGCCAACAATGGCGGTCCTTTGGGAGTCCGAAGGTGGCCGGAATTTTTGGTCCATGGTGAAAGCGGGTCGGAGCTCCACGGAGGTCGGAGCTGAGTAGACGATGGGTTGCGGCAGTAGATTTGGGTGAGGGAGAGGCATTTTTTTTATTTCTTTGTATTTTTTTCTCTCGTTGTTTACTATAGTTGTTGTTTTCTTATTTTGTTTGTATTTTCTTTTCCCGGTTGATTTGCGAAACTCGTAGGCGGATCAGTTTTTACGTGCACGGTATGTAGTGGTTGCTTGTGTCCGGTTTCGATTTTTTAGTGTGTTTGATCTCTTTTAAGGAGTGTTGAAGTCTCGGCGTGGAGTGGTTTTAGTTTGGGGTGGGTAAGTTTTTTAGTCCATGTTGTGAATCTGAATTGGTCTTATCAATTCCCCGCTTGGCTCTTAGTTAGTCTTGTCGGCTCTTAGCCCGTTGACTACGATTATAGTTGTAATTTGAGTTTTTGAGTTGTTATAATAAAATACTATCGTTCGACCAAAAAAAAACATGGATAAGAAAAGTGAAAATAGCCTTATGATTAAAGATGCAGGCTAGGGGTTTTCTTTATAATTTTTTTTTTACAAGTATCCAATTAAGAAAAATAATAATAATAATAAAGGAATGCGAGGGCAAAGACTTCAATCTTCCAAAACAGGATAATGAGATTTTGAATTTTTTATTTTCCGTTTCTTAAAAGGGTGAACTCTTTCCTTAGTGCATTTCTTTTTACTTTTCTTTGTGCTTCAAAACGCAGGGATGTTTTGGGGCGAATAAAATAATGAGAATATCATGATTATCAATTTTAGAAAGCAAATATCAAGATTGCAATTGATCTTGCTAACACTGATTTAAAGGGCAAATTTTGCAGGACGGGATAAGTCCAATTCGAAAAAAACAAATCGTATTGCACAAATACTTACGTGAGACCGTCTCATGTGAGGCGGTCAACATGAGACGGTCAACTTTCATAAGCAGATTAATAAACACATGGCGGACAATTATTTAAACATAAGAGTCATTGCGGATTAGTGGCTTGAATTGTTGAGGTAATTTTTTAGTTAATTTTAAATTCAAGCATTTCTTGCAAAATACCTATTTAAGTGTGTTTAGTTTTTTATCACTTTTTTTTTACCGTCTTTTCCAATTCAAGTTCATGAAATTATTATTTCTTAATTTTCTTTATTTTATTCTGTATTTTTCTTTCCTTTGCTTATCATCATTATGTTGAGAAGGCACATATTAGAGGATATTCGTATCATTGTCTAAACAAAAGTATTGTGAACTGTTTGTATTGTAAAATATTTTTTCCCCTCATTTATTCAATATTAGAACATAAAGTAATTGTTTATTGAATATAATAGAGTTAAGAATTCATGAAAATATCTAATTTGATATTTCTTAATATTAAAATAGGTTATCATGGATTAATTTTAAAGGAAAAGTGATACTTTATACTTTCCAAGTATTTTTTACGGTCTAATTTAAGAGTATCACTTTTTACTCAAAAAGTATCACTTTTACTCGAAAAATATTAGTTTTAAAGTAATACTTTTAAAGTAAAAAGCGATACTTTTAAAGTAAAAACCGACACTTAGTAACTACAAAGTCATATTTATAATTTGTTTGAGTATCACTTTGTATTCGAAATGTAACACTTTTATTTTGTAAAGTATTAGTATATACTTGAAAACCAAATCAACTTATATATAAGAATGTATCAATTGGAATATCAAAAGTAACATTTTTTTTATCATCGAAACGTATATATTGCATTAAGAAAAAATATTACTAAAATAATTGAGGATTACTCAGCAAGTATCATCACTAAATAATATTATATGTGAACTTATTATCACGTTTTATTCGAAAAATATATCATTTACCCTAAAAATATTACTTTTCAAAGTGATACTTTTAAACTAAACACTGATACTTATAAAGCAAAAATTGATACTTTTTAGCGGCAAATTAATATTTATGGTATTGTTCAGAGTATCACTTTTTACTCGAAAGGTATTACTTTTATTTCGAAAAGTATTTGTATCACCCGCGAATTTATTGAATGTATTGGATCCCATTCAAAATATCAATTTTACTATGGAAAATATATTTTTTAAAGTGATACTTTTAAAGTAAAAATAGATACCTTTAAAACAAAAACTGATACTTTTAACATATGAGGTATTATACATGGTATTTTTCAAGAGTATTAGTAATTGCATAAAAAGAATCAATTAAAAAACAAAAAATGTATCAAGTTCAATATCAAAAATAACATTATTGTCATTGAAAATTACTCTTTTCACTAAAAGAAAAAAAATCACTAAAAGACATTAGTAATAACAATATAAATACAAGTATTATTTTTAATTAAAAATTGTTGTTTTATTTGAAAAGTTATACTCTTTATTTGTCTTGTTTTTAATCGTACTAGTAATAATAATTTGAATATACACATTTAGTTTTTCATAATAATAAAGAAGAAGAAGTAAATAAATAAATAAATAATTGCATATGAGGTATTATACATGGTATTTTTCAAGAGTATTAGTAATTGCATAAAAAGAATCAATTAAAATACAAAAAATGTATCAAGTTCAATATCAAAAATAACATTATTGTCATTGAAAATTACTCTTTTCACTAAAAGAAAAAAAATCACTAAAAGACATTAGTAATAACAATATAAATACAAGTATTATTTTTAATTAAAAACTGTTGTTTTATTTGAAAAGTTATACTCTTTATTTGTCTTGTTTTTAATCGTACTAGTAATAATAATTTGAATATACACATTTAGTTTTTCATAATAATAAAGAAGAAGAAGTAAATAAATAAATAAATAAATAAATAAATAAATAAATAATTGCACAAAAATGAAATGGACAATGAAAAAGGATATTTGAAAAAATGGGAAAGTAAGGAGGCACATCATGGAGTCGAACACGGGATCTTCCAAATCTAAGACATGTGCTCAAACCACTACTCCACTATAACAATCATTCTTTGCACCCGGTTTGATTAATTTAACAACACTCGTCTCACAAGGTTCAGTCCATGAGGCGGTCTCACAAGAGACTTGCCGATATGTTATACTTTTTTTTCTTTTTTTTACAGCACTTGATGTTATACTAAGAAAATAAATTTTAATCATATCACATTTACTTCAGTTTCTATTCCTTTGTTTATTTCAACTCGTTGTGGCAAAAATGGAACGTTGTTAAATAATAGCATGAGCTGTGAACAGGGCCGCTCCTTATATAAGTCGAACGAGTCGATCGACTCGAACCCAGAAAAATTACAAAATTTGGGTCACAAATTTTTTGTATACCTTTTATTTATATTACATATATACAATAAATAAGCTATTAAAGCAAAAATGAGTTCAGTTTAGTTGTTAATATTGGCATTCTAAAATTTTGCAACTTCAAATACCAGGTTCAAATCCTCTAGATTGCAGTTTTTTCTTCGTATTTTGTGATTTAGATAAAAAAAAAAAACTCTCCACCAAGAATGTAGCCTCGCTAATTGCTAACAAATTATCACATTTAATTCTCCATATAACCATTTGTTTTAAATTAAAAAGGCAAAAATTACCAAAAAAAAAAGAGTCTGCGAGAATTAGAAAGTGTGTCATATTATTTTAATTATAATAGAACTGTTCTATATATTGCAAATTAATCTTCCTTTTATTGTTTAATGTTGTCTTTAAATTTATAAAAAAAATGGCCCATTTTAAAGTTCGACTCAGACTCGAAAATTTAATAGGATCGACCCTGTCCGTAATGTTATATATATCAAGTGACAATACTTATTATTCTGCTACAATGACATGGCTTTCACAATAAGTTTAAAATTAGTAAAATATTTATTAACTATTATCGACAGTATGCATAGTTTTTAAATTATCACTATTTCTAATTAGTGACATATATATAGTGTCAACACTACAAGAAAATTCTACTTTACGATAGAAATGTTTCTGTCACTAAATTTTACAGTTACCTACAAAATATCTAAAGAATGAAAAATATTTTTTTCCCAAATTATACTGACAGATCACCGACAATTTTTAAATTTACCGACAAAAATCCAGAAATATTATAAGTATTTATCAATGATTTTAGATTTTGTAGATAAATATTTATATATAATGATTTTACCTATATCTTACTGCTATATTAATACTTACCTTGATATTTTTCTAGCTAGTAGGTAAAACTAATTTTTTTCTTATAGTGCAACTTTCTGTAATAGATAATTTTACTATGGTTTGCGGACCAAGAAAAAATTCGTTATACAAATGTTATGAATGATAACAATTCAAATACAATTCCAAGGTTTAAAATCATATTGGTTGTCTATTTAACATATCTTCACACTTTCAAGGTGGAGGGATGGCTCTCACAGATATATTTATCTTTTACACTAAAGCTTATTTATTTAATAGAATATTTGATCGAATAAGACATGTAATGAATCTAATGATAAATATGGGACCTTTTTCTCTTTTGTTATTTTCCTAAATTCTCTTATCTTAATTAAGAGATGTTTCAAGGGAGTACGTGATTGTAGTAAATAGGTCACGTTGGATCCATATATAATTGTTCTCTTTTATATGTGATTTGTCATAATAAAAATTCACGAAAAATTAAACCCATTTTTGAGTAATTGATTAATTCTTAATTCGAATGAAAGTTACGTACATCAGATAGGCAACTTTCATCTTTCATTCGTAATGCAACTTTCATCTTTCATTCTAAAATATATATATATATATATATAATTCTTAATTCAATATTTCTAAAGATTTATTGAGTTTGTTAACGGGTCATGGTCTTGAACTTCAGTCTTCGTTGGCCTTCAATTAAACCGTAATGATTTTGTCCTCCACTTAGCCAATTAAACGTCACAGTTTCATTAGTAAAATTCCAATTCGTGTGTGTGTGTGGAATGGTGGTATAGTAAATTTTAAGTCGTGAGAATTTAGTAAAAAAATCTTCATATATAATTTTCCTTTTTAAGGAAAATAAGGACCACCAAACCAGCCCTACTGAAATTTTATGTTAAAAAAATTTAACAATTTATGTATCTCATTTGTTTATTTTTAGACTTAGATGTAGATCTGTCAAAATGGGTCAGGTCTGTCGAACCAGCCCACCTCGCCTTGCCAAAAGTAAGGGAGTGGGTTGAGTAGGGATGGCAGTGGGATGGGTAGCCATGAGTACCAACCCGCCCAGAGCCTAATGGGATGGGTATGGGTAGTCTTTTTTGAATTTCGGACAAGTATGATATGAAAAATTACTACCCATTTATATTTGGGTAGGGTATGATTTTACCTTTCGGATACCCACCACTACCCGAACCTATTTACCTTTTAGTAACTTCCATTTATTTTTTTCATCTGACATTATACAAGCCCAACATAAATTTTTATTTTGTTCAAAGAAGATATAAAGTTGTTATTTATTTTGAATATGTGATCATATTATCATCTCTGTTTTATATTTGTCAAGCTTGATAAAATTACATGTATGATGGTGTAGTCTTATAAATTAAATGATGTACTAGTGTTGATTCTGCAGTTTTAAAGAATATATTGGTTACTTTTGTATTTATGTGATACTTTTGATTTAGTTGATGAATGACTATAACCTGTAGTGACTTACAAAATTAAAATAGTTAATTGTTATATTTATTAAGAATCTAACATATTAGCATTTTCTTATATAATAATTAGTTTTTGGTCGAGTGTCCATTTAAATAGTTATTTAAATATTCATATAATTATAAGTTTTTATATGAAGAAACGAATTTTAGGTGCAGTGGCGGATCCAGAAATTCGAAAATGGGGGTACGATAAATTTTAGGCTAATCGTAGTTAGATTCTATAATTATCTTTTGGGAACAAAGTGTTTGTAGGGGGAAGAAAATGTGGGAAATTGTGTAAAAAATATGTAAGATATTTTGATTTTTTTGGATTTTAATTGTTAAAAATACTATTTTATATAAAAATTGGGGGTACAAAATATTATTAATATTATTTTTTAAACTACTTTTTTTTTTCTTTTTCAAATTGGGGGTACAGCTGTACCCCCAAACCTTCAAGTGGCTCCGCCATTGTTTAGGTGGGTACGGGTAGTACGCGGGTATCGGGAAATGGATTTGGGATGAGTACGGGTAATAGATGTAGTTTTTAATCGGGTTTGGGGCAGGTGCGGTTAGTATAAATATTATATGGTTCGGGTATGAATAACCTTAAATGGATGGGTATCCTACCCATTGCCATCCAGGGTTGAGGGTTTAGTGGCTTGCTACGAGGTGGGCCTAAATGGGCTTAGCCCACGCGGGCTGCGGGCTTTGACAGGGCGGGCCGGTGGGTTGGCGGGCTAGCCTGGAAAATAATTGCAAATTTAATGTTCCTCAACTAACTGGCAATCTTAAAATTTTATATTTGATGGATGTATAGTCAATTGAAATTTCATAAAAGAAACATGAATAAATCTATGTCCATTCTGAGAAATAGCTTTAAGAAAAACGAATATAAATTGCAAATTATACGAATTGATAAAATGCTAATTACACAAAAATAAAATGCAGATGGACATCGACTTGCAGATAACAGAAGGTATTGTTTATTCAAGATTCCAAACCTTAACTCCCACAAATTGAGATGAGCTGTTCACATATTCTCTGTTACATGATGGTCCTTGATTAGGAATTTAACGAAAAGGCCGTTGGAAACTCGTAATATAAAATAATGTTTAACTTACTTTCAATCAATAATATTTAACTTTCAGCAAAAAAATAACAATTCTGGTGATAGAATTTTCTATAAGCAAGAAAAACAATTAATTTGGGCCTATAATCTTAAAGATAGAAATAAGAAACTAGATTAATTTCCTTAGAAAATGCTACAACTTTTCAAGTTTCAAAACCAAAACTACATAACACAATAGCTTGAACAGTAGCTAAAAGCTACCATATCCGAATTCATCTAAAAGAATAATGAAATTAACAATCTTGTTCTGCAATTCAAAGGCTTACCGCACATTAATATATTGCCTCCGACTGGAGTGTTATGGAGCAATGTATCTCCAACACAAACTACCATTAAATTACATAATAGATATTTTTTTTATAATTTCGGGTGGGCTGGCCCGCCTAGCCCGTGGTATGTTGTGTTGGGCCAGGATATTTTTGGCTCGCCACTTTGGTGGGCCATCCCGCCCCGCACCGCCAAATGGTGGGCTTTTCCAGCCCGTGGCTCGCCCCGTCCCGTTAGCGCGTTTTGACAGGTCTACTTAGATGGCAACAGTTGCTTCTTATCCTCCATTAAATTCATTTGATATTATTTATTTTAATTTTATATTGTGTTTTATGTTTCATATAACATATTATGTAATAATATGTGTTGTGTAATATAAAATGCCAAATGATTTAATAAAAAAATTCAGTATCAATATTAATTAAATAATATGGTTAAGATTCTCAAATCCCGATGTATCGTGTTCAATTATCATCACCCCGTCGGCCCGTCCCAATATTTTATATGTACTCAGAAAAAAATGTTAAGAGCTACATATCACCTTAATGTGACCTAATTTCTTTAGAAGCATATAAACTTCCAAGCAAATTTTAATAAAGATGATTTCAATATTGTACAAGTTAATTGCATAGATTGTGTGGCTTAATATTACTTCCATAGACGGATCTATATTACCCAATGTGGGGCACGTGCCCCAACAAAATTTTTCTCTTCTTTTATTTATTTTTTATTATTTATTTATGAAATTTATGTTTAATAGGTGAAAAGAAGAAAATTGTGCATTTTTAAAAACAATGTGTGCATTCTTAAGTCTTAACTATATAGTAATTAGGTTATTAAAAAAATTAAAAAAACAAAGTGTATCACGATTAATTATTTTGATGTGTTTTATAACTTTATTTTTTTGCGTCTTCTTTCTAGAAAATTTTTGGATCTGTCCCTATCTACTTCTATTGTGTGCACAACAATTACGAACTAATCAAGTCCATCAAATCAAAGCTTTTTTGGGGTTGAGGAAAGTTTTTTGAAATTTGGTTTATAAAATGGAGACCGAATTAAGTGGAAGAAAGTGAATTATTTTGCGTATATTCAAATGTGAAAATGACGAACAATAGAGGAAATTTATTTTGAAAAAATAAATCAGATTTGTCATTTGTGGAAAATCCAAGAGAGGAATTAGGAAACAAGATGCATCACTGAATTACATGTTACTCTCTGATTTTCTTCCAAAATGTGGCATTTTTAAGAACATAATCAACCGAATGGCTTTCCTAGATTACTGTGCGTCCACTAGGCATATTCCAGAATTTGGGCCCATATAACTGGAAGATTTGAATTATGGATGAAAAAGATAAAAGTGACCGAAACAGGAAAAGTAAAATTTAATAAGGCTATTTTATAGAGTTTACAATTTTTTTTAGTATTTTTTCTCTAGTAATGGTTAGTAATATAAAAATGGAAGAATAAGTGATGTGGTCTCACTTTATTCTTTAAGACTTAGCTGGAAGTCTACAATGAAAGTCATCGCTTCACTTGCAACACATTAAGTTGTTAGGGCGCCAGGGTTTTTCCGAGCGATAACCTTTCGACGCTCAAGTCGATTAGAGAGCCAAAGAATAACCGGTAGGGTTGCAAATGAATCAAGTCGCTCGTGAGCTATTCGAGCTAGATTCGATAAAAGCTCGTTCGAGTTCGTTTAATGAGGCTCGTTAAAATAAACGAACCAAACTCAAACATAGATATATTCGGTTCGTTAGCTCGAGAACATGCTCGTTAGTAAGCTCGTGAATAGGCTCGATAGTAAGCTCGTATAAAGTAAACTAATAATTTGACTTTAATTTTATTTTCTCATATTTTTACTTATTATAATATAAAAATATTTCAATAAACTTATTTATTTGAATAAAATTATAAGTTTTAGTAAATATATTATGCGTTTTAGATATATATAATTTTATTTTTGTAATTAATTGAAGAATAATTTAATTTATAATTAATATTTATTAAGCTCGTTTAGGCTCGAAAAAGTTCGTGAGCCATCAATATGTTCGATAAATTTAGGCTCGAGTTCGACTCGATAATAAACGAGTCAAACTCAAACACTCAAAAATTCAGCCCGGTTCGATTCAATTGCATCTCTAATAACTAGAATTCACAAGACTATATATTATAGGATGAATTTCATACCTTGGAAATGGAATATGATGGTGTATTTATAGTATTCAGGAACCTGAGTTATTATTTGGTGGTATGTGGTGCATGGACCATATAGGTCCATTGGGCCCATAAGAAAAATTCTTCTTGGACTCCATTATATTTGGACATTGGTGCCTTTATTATTTAGGCCCATAATTATAATTATATTAAGCCCATCAATAAGGCATAAGGATAATGTGTACCAGACCTCTTTTTTATTTTTTGTTCGGATGGAATCTTCTGTTCCAAAAAATATTTAATCTTATATTCCACCACACGAATGATAGTCACGTGTATGAAATTTACCATATTAAAAAATCCATAATTCAAGCTTGATTTATGCTTCAAACTTAATATAATAATTTTTATATAACTAACTTAAATGTACTTTTATTTGTACAAAAAATCTAATCAAAACATCTTTAATTCGAAAGTGTTGGAAATGTGGAATTGAAACCAAACAAACTCCTAAATCAATTTGTTTATTTTTAATCAAATTATTGAGGTTTAATTAGAGAAGGGGTAACTTGGGAATTTGCGGGCTGTATTAAGTAAATAAGTTATTTATATAAAAAAAAAAAGGAAGTGAGGTGTAATAAGAAATGGGGTGTTTTGATAGTTTTTGGGGTTGTTAATAGCGCAACCCTTTAATAAAATATAATATTTATTTTAATAAGAAGTGATACTTTTTTAAAAGAAAATAATATCTTTTTAATAAAAAGTGATACTTTAGTCTTAATAAGAAGTTATACTTTTTCAATTAGAAGTGATACTTTTTATATAAAATTGATACTTTTTACATAAGAAGTGATATTTTATTCAAACAAAGTGATTTGTTTTTTTAAATAAAAAAGTGACATTTTTCTTTAATAAAAAATGATACTTTTTCATAAGAAGTGATTTTTGAGTCAAAATGTGATATTTTTTAATAAATAGTGATACTTTTTTCAAGAGAAGTGATACTTTATTTTACTCATCTTTTCTCTATGTTTCATGCGTGTAGAGATAAAATGAAGGACGTTGGGGGAGAGAGAAAGAGGGACCATGAGAAGAGAGGGAGAGAGAGAGAGAGAGAGAGAGAGAGAGAGAGAGAGGGGGGGGGAACCACCAAATGAGTGGGATATGGGGAGAGATGGAGAGAACCATGAGAGACTTGGTGGGGGAATTGTAAGGAAAGAGAAGATGGGACTAGTGAGAGGAGAGAGAAAGGAGGGGGAATAAGGAGAGAGAAGTATGGGGGACTAGGTGGGGCTCTGTCTCACGGATTTAGATCCGTGAGACGGTCTCACATAAATTTTTTGTGTATTCTTTAAGACTTCGAGCTGGAAGTCTACAATAAAATTCGGCAACACATTAAGTTATTAGGGCGCCGGGGTTTTTCCTAGCGATAACCTTCCAATGCTCAAGTCAGATTAGAGAGCCAAAGAATAACCAGAATTCACAAGACTAGATGAGGTAGGATGAATTTCATACCTTGGAAATAAAATAGGATGGAGTATTTATAGTATCCAGGAACCTAAGTTATTATTTGGTGGTATGTGGTGCACGAACCATATAGGCCCATTGAGCCCATAAATAAAATTCTTGTTGGACTCCATTATATTTGGACATTGGGGCCTTTATTATTTAGGCCCATAATTATATTATATTGAGCCCATCAATAAGGCATAAGGATAATATGTACTAGACCTCCTTTTTTTTTTGTTCGGATGAGATCTTTTGTTCCAAAAAGTATTAATCTTATATTTCACTGCACGAATGATAGTCACGTGTAAGAAATTTACCATATTAAAAAACTCATAATTTAAGCTTGATTTATGCTTCAAACTTAATATAATAATTTTTATATACATGACAATCATTAGTGCAGAAATATGACAAATTGTCTTTTTGGAACATAATATCCACCCACTTTTCGATACAAAAGGTGGAATTTTGCTACATAAGAATAAGGTACTATTGCTGCACTTATTAAATAAATATATTGGATTTTATGCTATGTTTAATGTATGCTATCAAATGTTTTATTTTTGTCAAGTTGTACACTAGGTATAAGATGCATATAAGCACAGTATACATACATTAGGTATAAATATAATGTTTATAAAAAATTGGATACAACCGAGTGGTTAAGAATTTCAAGTCCAGACCAAATGTCTAAAGTTCAATTCCTATCATCCCGCCCTCCAGGATATGCACTGAAAAATATATAGCATTTATAAGAATCTTACGCACTATCTAAAAGAATATACATATGTTAATATCACATTTATAATGCCGTTTATTTGATTGACATTTGACGGTATATTGACACTTGAGAAATTTTATTCTGCCCACGTAAATATTAGGGATAATTATCAAAAAAAAAAAACTATGGTTTGGCTAATAACAAAAAAAAACTCGGAGATATTTCAGAATTACAAAAAAAAAAACCATCATGTATCTTTCTGCCTCAAATTTAAGTGGGCAATTGTCATATTTATATAACTATCATGGGTGTTTTTAATATATTTTTATTTACGAAGGGGAAATGTAAGATAGAGTCAAACATTAAGGGAGATTTTGTAATTTTTAAAAAATTCTGAGTTTTTTTTGTAATTAGCCTGAACCTCGGTTTTTTTTTGTAATTATCCCTAAATATTATTAAAATGTCATCTCATGCCCAATAACTGAAGAAAACGTTTAACCACTGAAATGTTTTATAATACACTTGCACAATTGCACTCTTATGCCATGTTTGGGAGAATTGGATTGCAAGGGAAAAACAAAACAATCCTAATGTGGCATATGTTTGAAGTCGGATACAGATTAATCCATTCACTACAAGAAAATTGATTTATAATGAGGGGAAATTTCATCATTATATGTCCAAAATCCGTCATTAAAGACAATTAGTGACGGAAATTTCCCGTCATGGGCCCCTCATTATTGCCCTCCTAGCTAAAAGCTTATAATGACGGGAAATAGGTCCCGTCATTATTGTTTTGATATATTTAATGACAAGATTATACCGTCATTAAAAATAATTTTTATGATTACAAATTTCATCATTAATACTGAATTTGCCCCTCATTAAATAATTTTAATTACATGATACTCCTCATTATTAGTTATTAGTCCGTCACTAAAATTAGTTCAGCAAACAAAAATTGACCATAAAAAATCAATATCTACCCTCATTAAAAATTATTTTCATTATGAAATATGAATTATTAGTTCATATGAATTTCTCAATGCATAAAAACACATCATTGCTAATAAAATATTAACATTATTACATACTCACGAACATGTGATTTGTTTGAATAATAAATGTTAAATAAACAATTATATCCACATGCATTCATTTACTCATAATCTATACAATAGTAATTGTTCCAAAAATGAATTTCATCTCTACAAATAATAAACGTATTCACTAGCATCTACTCCAGAATGTACAAATATATTTAAGCACCATAAAGGTGATCACTTGGTTGCTTCAAACACCATGTACCAATTTCCTAATCCATGCTTGAATTCTTGTTTATGAATCAACCTACAAGAAAATTCAAAATATAAATAAGAATCCCAATAGAAAACAATAATAATATTCAAAAACTAAAAAATTAAAAATAGACAGAGCGTATTCTAAAGTTGCAATGGACTCCCAAAATTAGGGTCTGATACAAGTTAATCAACGTAAGGAAATCTAACAACCACTATAATACAAAAACTGAGAATGTTCTCCCTTGATAAAAGCAAAAAAAAAAATCATTAAAGATGGCGAAATTTTTCTCTGTTCCTAAATTAAGAAGAATAACAAGGAATTACATGGTTCTTAAGGATTTCTGATGCAGACTTCCAACAAATGAGAAAATCCAACCACTCAAGTACTACGATTATCCAAAAATTTATATTTCTAGACTTTAATTAATGAGAATTTATAAAAAATGCAGCAGTATTTATCTCAATAGAGTTAGAGAAATTCATGTGTTAGGAAAAAAGGAGGAAAATAATATCTTTCTCTATATATGGACAACATTCACCTCCATGAGTCCATTAAAAAAAAACATGAACGATAAAAAGCCAGAAGAATTATGACAACGAGGAGCAGAGATCAGAAAGAATAAAAATAAAAAGGGTAATGCTTAGCTCGAATGTGTAGCTATATCGACATGATCCACCACTTAGAAAGGCACTCAACCTTGCGAATGTTCTATAACAGAGTATGCTATTTTTAACTACTAGCTACAATATCCTTGTTAATATGTCCTATTTTTGATTTATCAATAAAACACGTCTATCTAAATATTAGAGTATATTTTCAGTTACATTCAGTTAACATTCAGTTACAAATGTTAGTTAGAAGTTTGTTACTCAGTTTGTTAGATTTTACAGCTGGAAATCTGTTACACAGACTTGTATAAATACCACTCATGTACAATACGTTAACACCTCTTCAAACAAATCACCGTTGAGAAATGCGTTATTGACATCGAGTTGCATGAGTGGCCATTTTTGTGTGGCAGCCAAAGCTAGAAGGACCTTGACTGTGACCAGCTTGGCCACCGGGGAAAAGGTCTCAAGATAATCGATACCCTCCTGCTGATTATATCCCTTCGCAACCAACCGGGCTTTATATCGAGCAACCGAGCCATCGGCTGCATATTTGATTTTGTATATCCACCTGCAGCCAATAGTATGTTTATGAGGTGGTAAATTGACAATGGACCATGTATTGTTAGTGGTCATAGCATCAAGTTCCTCCTTCATTGCCGCACGCCAATGAGGAAATTTGACTGCTTGATGATAGAATTGAGGCTCATACGTAGACGATACGGAAAGCACAAAATGTCTGTGACTGGGAGATAAAGCATCATAATTCAACACGTGTTGGAGGGGAAAGGACACCTCGGAGATCGAAGGGGATAGGCCAACAAGCATATGACAATGATAATCCTGTAAATAAGTTGGAGCTTTAGAGTGTCTATTGGATTTTCGTGGAGCAGGGACATCACCAGGCGATGGAACAATGGACGCAGACAGGGGAGCTTGTGGAGGAATCGGTATTGAATCAGGTTCTGGTGTGGTAGGAATATATGGACTTGGTAAAACCAAGTCATGAAATATGTCTGGTGATGTAACTGATTCATTAGGATTGTGTAAAGGGAATTGAGATTCATGAAACACCACATCCCTTGAGATGAATACTTGATTACTTTCCAAATCTAACAATTTATAACCTTTCGTATCTGGGGGATAACCAATAAACATGCACCTGCGAGCTCGGGGTTGGAACTTCGTACGATGTGAGGCTAAAGTGGAAGCAAAGGCTAAACATCCAAATACGCGAAGAAAATTGTAATCAAAATTCTGTTTATATAATTTGGCAAATGGAGTCAAATTGTTGAGCACACGGGAGGGGGTGCGATTAATCAGAAATGTGGCTGCCAGAACACATTCAGACCAGAAAATAAGTGGAATTCGTGATTGAAAATAC
This sequence comes from Rehmannia glutinosa, assembly GCA_016081115.2. Taxonomy (NCBI): domain Eukaryota; kingdom Viridiplantae; phylum Streptophyta; class Magnoliopsida; order Lamiales; family Orobanchaceae; genus Rehmannia; species Rehmannia glutinosa. The sequence continues at coordinate 204,507 of JABTTQ020002815.1, forward strand.
AAGGCCCGGGCAACATTTAATAAGTGTTGGTGTTTACGTTCAACGATCGAGTTTTGTTGAGGGGTCTCAACACATGAAAACTGATGGATGACACCTTTAGCACCAAAAAAATCCTTAAACTGAAGTTCAGGAGCATTATCCGATCGAAATCTTTTAATCTTTGTGGTAAACTGAGTTTCAATCATCGTAAAAAAACGAGGTATAACAGAGCTCACATCAGATTTAGCACGAAGCAAAAATACCCAAGTAAATCTAGAATGGTCATCAACTAATGTAAGAAAGTAACGATAACCATTGTAGGATGTCGGGGAACATGGACCCCAAATGTCGTAGTGAACCAGATCAAAAGGAGCATCAGCAATTTTATTATAAGAATGAAACATCAATCGTTTTTGCTTAGCTAGAGGACAAATGGAGCAAGCATCTTGAGCATGATTACTAGAAATGGCCAAATGCTCTTTTATTGGTAACAAACTTCTCCAAGAAGGATGGCCAAACCGATTATGCCACAGCTGAGATTGAGATGAACCAGATACATTGTTGATACGAGTCTCCCTCTGATGAGAAAAAAACACAGCAGAGTCCAACACGTACAAGCCGTTTACAACATCACCCCTGCCAATCGTCTTCTTCGTGCGAAGGTCCTGAATAGTGCAATATTGAGGAAAGCATTTCACAAATAAATGATTATCTGTAGTCAGGGCACTGACAGATAATAGATTGAATTTGAACTGTGGTAGATATAGCACATTTTTGAGAATAACTGAGCCTCCCAAAGAAACATCTCCGGATGAGCATGCCGTAAGGAAAGTATTATTTGGTAAAGTGACTGAGGATTGTGATGTTGGATTTAATGAAATAAAAGCAGCACGATTACATCAAATGTGTCTTGATGCCCCTGAGTCCACTATCCAATATCTTGACTGAAACAATGAAGAATCCAAAGCAATAGAGAAACAAGTACCTGAAGTATGTGTGGCCTGTGTAGCAACATTAGCAGAGTCTTTTCCGGCCGAGAGATTGGATAACTGATGAGATAACATGGCAATCAATTGTTGACATTGGGCTGAATTGAGTGCGGTAACATTACCCCCTTGTGCAGCAGTAGAATCCTCAGAAACATGTGTAGAAACCTGATTCACAGCTCCAGAGGCAGATGACGTAAAACGTTGACGTGGTTTGTATCCCGGTGGGTAACCATGCAACTTATAACACTTGTCAACAGTGTGACCGTGAAAATTACAATGTGTGCAAAATGGTCGATCACGTTTTTGTGTTCTGGAAGGCAAACCATTAGTCGAAGCGGCAGGAGTTGAAGTATGTCTGCGATTAATGTGTTGTGCATTACAGGCCATAGTACCACTTGAATTATCGAGAGTAATGCCAACTTTACGTTGTTGTTCTTCTTGAGAAACAAGAGAAAACACACGATTCATAGGGGGAAGAGGATCCATCAAGAGAATTTGACTATGAACCTGAGCATATGACTCGTTTAGCCCCATGAGAAAAGTAAGCACATAATCAACTTGATTGAATTCAGAAGTAGCTTTTACACCTCCACAACTGCATTTCCCACAGCTACATGAGGGACGAAAATTTCCCAATTCTTCCCAGAGAGTTTTGACCTTTGTGAAATAGGATCCGACAGACAACTGATCTTGCTTTAGATTAAGAAGATCCCGTCGTAATTGAAAAAGGCGAGGGCCATTACTCTGTTGAAAACGTTCCTGAAGATCAAGCCAAATGTCTCGAGCAGAATCCGAAAATAAGATGCTCGCACTAATCTCCTTTGACACTGAATTGAGGATCCAACTGATAACAATGTTATTATTGCGAATCCATGATTTCAACAATACAACATCTGTAACCGCAGGGCGTAACAGAGAACCGTCAATGAAGCTGAGCTTATTCTTCACAGATAACGCTATGGTCATGGCTCGGGACCAAGAAGCATAATTGTCGCCTGTTAATGGCTGAGACACGAGGACTAGGCCAGGATTATCAGAGTGGTGAAGAAAATATGCACTCAAAGGATCATCAACAATGGAAGCACTAGATCCTGTACTCATGATGTGAAAATGCTGCTGGAATGTAACACAGCTGCTAACACAAATGGAGATGTGGATGCCGGAATCAACACAGCAATGAAGATAATCAGCCTGAAGCTATGCAATCATCAATGGAAATTGATCAGAGTAGACGGAAGAGATAGACTACTGATACCATATTAGAAATGTAACTTGCAGAAAGAAAATGTATTTCTACTTCTGGCAAAATGGCTTGTCTATTACACAAATCCATTTATGGTCTTAAACAAGCGTCTCGACAATGGAATTCGAAATTCACTACTGTTCTCATTCAGTTTGGATTTACTCAATCAAAGTCCGATTACTCTCTTTTTACTAAAGGTTCTAATGACAATTTTGTTGATGTTCTTTTGTATGTGGATGATATTATTGTTACAGGTCCTTCACCACCCGTTTTATCTGATGTCAAAGCATTCTTGCTAGCTCAGTTCCGTATGAAAGATTTAGGGACACTCAAATACTTCTTGGGTTTAGAAATTGCACGTTCTACTCAGGGCATTATGTTGACACAGCGGCACTACACATTGCAGATTTTGGCAGATACAGGGCTGTTAGGAGCTAAGCCTGTCAGTACACCAATGGATCCTGACATTAAACTCAGTAATAATGATGGTGATTTGTTAACAGATGCTTCTCAGTTTCGTCGATTAGTGGGCCGTCTTTTGTACCTTACTCATACTCGTCCCGATATCACATATGCCGTTCATAAATTGAGCCAATTTGTTGCTAAACCACGGGTCACACACCTCAATGTTGTATTTCATCTTATTCGTTACCTGAAAGGGTCTCCAGGCCAAGGGATTTTGCTGTCAAGTCAATCTAAGCTCCAGCTGCAAGCTTTTTCGGATTCAGATTGGGCGTCATGTCCTGACACTCGACGATCGACTACCGGATTCTGTATATTTTTGGGTGATTCATTAATTTCATGGAAGTCTAAAAAGCAATCCATCGTTTCTCGTTCATCGGCAGAAGCGGAATATCGTGCATTGGCTGTCACCACTAGTGAATTACTCTGGCTTAAACAACTCTTCTTGGATTTTCAGCTCCAGCTTACTGGCCCTATCACCTTATTTTGTGATAACCAGGCAGCTGTACACATTGCCACTAATCCTTCCTTCCACGAGCGCACTAAACATATTGAGTTGGACTGTCATTTTGTTCGAGATCGTGTTGTGGATGGCACTATCAAATTACTTCCCATCCGTTCCCAACTCCAACTTGCTGATCTATTCACCAAACCGTTACCTGCTTCCTCGCTTAACCCTTTTCTCTCCAAGATGGCTGTCAAAAACATCTACAGCTCATCTTGAGGGGGCGTATTAGAGTATATTTTCAGTCACATTCAGTTAACATTCAGTTACAAATGTTAGTTAGAAGTTTGTTACTCAGTTTGTTAGATTTTACAGCTGGAAATCTGTTACACAGACTTGTATAAATACCACTCATGTACAATACGTTGAAATAATCTGAATAATGAGAAATACATTTTCTTTCTGCAAGTTACATTTCTAATACTAAATGATGACTCATATCAGAAAACCACATGGAAATTTATCATTAATACTTTGTTATAGATAAACAAGAAAAGGTGAAATATGGAATCTAGCTAACATATATAGCTAGAGCAAACTGGAGTTGAGCATTTGGTTGAACAAAAAAAGATTTGGAGATTAGTGAAAATGGAGAAACATTAAACCTGTTTGATGGATTTCAGAACCAAGATAGTAAAATTATCTTTATACGATAAATTAGCATCAAATCAGACATTTAAAGTTATTCCAACTAATAACCAAAACAAGTTAAAATATATAATTAAAAAAACTAGTAACAAGAAAAATTAAAAAAACAACAATTCTAATATATTTTTTATTATTTTCTGATCTACACAAACAAATGTTTAGTCAATTATTATTTGTAGTTACAGACTATAGGAATGATTTGAAGAAGTGATATGTTTACAAGATCATGAAAACACAGCAAACCACTCCTATATGTTACATTATAGGAAACGAACTCAACTCAGATAGATTAGCATACGAAATTGAACATGCTTAAAACAGAACATGACACGGTAAAACCACGTCATATCATTGAAGGGGTCATTCGATATCTTCCTCTTGTACCATATCACATAAACAAGTTTTTCTTTCAAAAATAAAATAAAAAAAATAAACAACTTTTGCTTCTTATAATTATCATAAAACCTTTTGAACATTACTCTACATGTCATGTCATCAATCTTAGTGCCTAGTTGCTCTTAAGATTTTTACCACAAAATTGTAGCATTAAGATTTCAAACAGGAAAATCAAAAATATTGATCATCCAAAATACCAAATTCCAATCAAGCAAGAGAGACAAAAGAGTTCTGATACAACTATTGTAAAAGAATTAAACTGAGCATGTTCATCATTTTTTCTACACTAGCACTTCAATCCACAAAACCTATTTTACAAATCTCATTGTATGACATATACTTTAATTAAAATGAATCTACTCAACGCATGTAACCTAAAAGTTATTGGGTCTAAATCTTCATAATGAAATTAAGAAGTTCAATTAGATTCCAACAAGTTAGAAATGAAAAATTGAACTGTCTCGACCTCTTGTCCAGAAACGAGAAACACGAATAGCCATGAAAGTTAAACAAAGTGCTCTGCAATTAATTTGTTAATTCTAATAAAGAATTGTAAATTCTTCCTACAAATTATAGCAACCTGTTGTCTAACTACATATCTGATGAAACAACAAAACTAAAAATATCAATTTTGAATTACCTCTTTTTTTGTTTGTTAGGGCTTAGGGTTTGAAAATTGAAATTTTTTCTCCAAGGCCTCAACAATGGAGGGTGGGTGGCGCAGGCGCAGGCGGGTGAACGAGCGTGAGACAGCTGCAAAAGCGAGAGTGAGAGGATAGAGTTGAGAGTTTTACAGAGACGATAATGATATCTAGAGTACACGAAGGAATTTGAGAAACAAAAACATCTCCAGGTTATTAGAGTTTTTAATAATGAAAATTTACAAGATTTTTATTTAAGAAAATCGATTTTTTTTTTTTAAATGAAAATTGTAATTATATTTGGTATGAATTATATGATGCCAAAAGTTCTATACCAATAATGAGGGGAAATTTTTTCTAGTGCAATCAGTGACGGGATTAATCATCAATAACTAGAGTATTTAGAATTCCTCACAAATAATTACCCTTTTTAACTACAAGTTTTCTTTACCCTCATTAAAAGTTAATATATCATACTTTTAATGACCAATTTTTCATACCCTCACTAAATTTTGGTCATTAAAAGCTAATATTCTTGTAGTGATTACGTCTTGGATTAACTATTCAAGTCTGTTTGTTGGACAATTTAATATTTTCTTCGGTTTATCCCCATTCAATTTACATAAATACATCGTATTATCAAATCCTATCAACAAACTCAAACGACACATTTATAGGCTAATATAATATACAATAGGGATATAAAAAGGTCAAAGCTCTGGGGGCGACCCTAGCCTAGCCCTATAAGGATTGGACCTATATTTCATAGATCCTGAATAACATGAGGGCTTTTTGCTTAGGCCCTAATTGACCCTAGTCGGCTAGGGCTAGGAGCGGGTCGGTCCTTAGGGCTTTTCCTCGGTAATTTTTTTGTATTTTATAGATTTATTAAATTTTATAATACTACTAAATATAATTTTCGATTTCCTTTATCAATTATCATTTAAACCTAGAGGTGTTCATTTTTCGATTGGATCGAAATTCGATTCGGTTTGAATTCGAATTTTAGTTTCAAATTAGGATTTTTGAATTTGAATCGAATTTGAATCAACTCGAATTTCGAATAATAAATATTTGAATCGAATAACGAATTAAGTTTTTTTTTTTCGAATTCTATTCGAAAATCCTAATTCGAGGTGAAATTCGACTAAATTGAATTCGTATTTCGATTAATTTGTATTACAATTCGAATTTGTATTTCAATTGAAATTTATATGTATATATTTCACACTATACATAATTATTTATTGTATAATGTAAACTATACACATGTATTTATAATATATATATATATATATATATATATATATATATATATAAAAATGAATAAAACACCAATGTTTAAATGAAAATGTAAAATTATAAATATATGCTCTTTCCTTCTTGTTTTTTTAGTTTTTGTTAGAAATAATTATACTTAATAATATATGAAATACATTTTACATTACATCAAATTTTTATCTATAGATCATATTCAAATAATCATTTTTTGTGCTAAAAAAATATATTTTAAGTAAAAATTGTTTCGTTCTTACAGTTTCACGTGGAGGGCATGTGGTGAAATAATCTAAGAATATTCCACTAGCTATGTCCATTGTATGGAAAAGTACAAAACTTGTGTACATACACTATACAACATACATTATACATTTATACAATATAGTCTTTGACTCTTTTCTTTTGTTTTAAATTTTTATTACAATATGCATTGTACATTATACGTTTGTACACTATATTACATATATTTTTCTTTAGATCATATTAAAATAATAGATTATATGATAACACACGCTATATCTCTTTATCTACACACATACACCAATTTTGTTGATTTTTAAATATTTGAACTATAAGCACTTTGTCAATTTGATACCTCATATTTGAGTATAGAAATTATTTATCAAGTAACTAGCGCTGGTATAAAATTGGCACAAAATGATTTATTAAATTTATATAAGGGAGTTCGTTATGAATTTATGATATTATTTAGTTAAATTAAACAATGAAAAATGGTTAGTCGATAATTTATAATTTTGAAAAAAACAAATATTGGAATTTATTGGGTATAGTTCAAAAATATTATGTTATGAATCCAAATCTTATTCACTTTATCGAAAAATTTGGATTTTGGGATTAACTCGAATTCGATTCAAAAATCAATAAATCCAATTTGTTTAAATTCGATTCGAATTAGTCGAATTAGGATCGAATTTCGAATCGAGGTTTAAAATGTTCATTCGATTAAATTCGATTCGAGGAAATCGAAGAATTCGAAATTCGATTCGATGAACACCCCTATTTAAACCTGGCAAATTATAAATGACGAAGATAAAGGAACATGATCTATGATTCCATAATTCCATTGTTGGAACATTAGATTGTTGAGGTTAATTTATTAATCCATAAACTTATTTAGAAGAAACCTCATTTATTGTTACTTAATTTTTTATTATATTATGTTATATTAGTATTTGATTTGATTAGAAATATTAAATTTATAAGGGTATTACGACCCTGGCCTGACCGTAGCCTTGCAAGGCTAGAGTTGAGCCTATACTTTTCAAACTCTTATGACTTTAGGGCTTTTAAGCCCTATTCCTTAAGGGTTAGGGTTTTTAGGGGCGGCCCTAATAGGGATGGTAATTTCCTTCATACCCGATGGAGGATCCGATATCCGACCCTAACGAAGGAGGGTATGGAGGGTATTTTTGTACCCGATTAAATAAATTGGTACGTGGGTATGAGAATTTTCCAGTATGGGTATGGAGGTGGGTCTAGGTACGTCCTACCAATACCTCACCCGATACCCGATTAAATAATATTTTATAATATATTTACATATATATATATTTATAGTTTGTTACATGAATATATTTATTTATACAAATCTATTTATTTATATTTAAAAAAATATTTTTTTTCCAAAATCCCAACCAAAATCTATTAACCCGCAGGTCACTAAACCACTTGTTTTGTTTTTCTAATATTTTGATATTTTTTATAATATTTAGTTCACTAATTCTTATTTTTATTCTTTTTTTTTTTCTTATCGTTCTCTTAAAAATTTAGTAACTATCTATAGTTTCGTTGAATAATTCAAATTTGAAAAAATACAATTGTAAATGGTAATAGGGTATGGGCATGGTATGAATACCCGATCCTCCGATGGGTATGGGGATGAGTATGGAAATTGAATACCCAATGGGGATGGGTATGAGTATGGGTATGAATATAATAAATGAGGATGTGAATGAAGGATATAGAATCCTACCAAAGTCCTACACATTGCCATCCCTAGGTCCAACCCTTGTTGACATCTCCAATATACAATATAAAATTTCAAAATAACTATTTAAATAATTTTTTTTGTTTGTATTTTTTTTTTTGAGAGAAAAAAAAAAAGATTTTTTGTTTTTAATTTTTATTAGCAAAAGATATTATTATTGGATTACGAAGCGCACGCCAACAAAAACTAGACGTCTAGACCTCATTGAGTAACAGAAACACAGTGCTTCTCACGCACGGGGTGGGCCCATGGGTTCTGTTTACTGGGGTCACGCCTATCATGCGTGCGTGTATGGCGTGGCACGTGTGAAGGGCACGTGAAAAAAGATAGTGTTATAACTAAGTGTAAGTGGGCCCGTTCTGTTTTGGGTTGGTGAAGGGTATGAAGGAGACCAAAAGTGTTGTTGGGCCCCGCATAAAACCCACCATAACCGGCCTTATCGGGCCACAGTCCTTTTGTGGACATCTGCCACCCGCTTCAGACAAGTGATTAGGGTTGTTTCGCCAGAAGTTATTAAGGGTACTAAAGAGATCTCTCACATAATTAGACATGTCAAACGGGCCGGGCTGGGCTAGCCCGGCCCAGGCCCACCTAGACCCGCCTTCCAAGCGGGCCGGTTTAGCCCAGCTCACCACTCAGGCGGGCCGGGCCGGGCTGAATAAAAATATAAAAGTGTAGGCCCAGCTCGGCCCACTAGCCCGCCTCTAGTGGGCCGGTCCCGGGCCTGGGCCGGGCTTCACGAGCTGGGCCAACGGGCCTGGCCTGTTTTTTTTTTTTTTTTTTTTTGTGTGTGTTCTTATGTTAAGTATAAATGAATCTAATATTTATATCAAAAATTGAGTTGCCAAGGTGGTAGGTTTTTACATCTCCTACCAAGAGGTCAAGAGTTCCAATCCCTTACAATACATTTATTAAATATTTTACACTTAATGTGGTACGCATTTTGCAGAGAATATTTATTATGTTATAGTATTTTTCAATATTAAGTAAACATACATTCCAAATATACTAATAAAAATTAAGTTGGCATGATGGTTTGGCAACATGATTGTGTACTTGGAGGTTTGGTGTTCAAACCTCTACTACCTCAATATAATTTTAAATCTTTTGAATCTATTTAAAAAAAAAAAAAAAAAAAAAAAAAAACAGCCCAGCCCATCCGGGCTGGGTCTGAACCGGTCCCGGGCTCAGGTGGGCCTGGGCCGGGCTGGGCTGGGTTCATATATTTGGGCCCAATTGGGGCCCACTTATACTACTAGGACCGGCCCGGGACACCATTACTATTCATGGGCCGGTCCTGGGCCAGCCCAAGTGGGTAGGGCGAGCCGGGCCAAGGCTTGCCACCCCACTTGACACCTCTACACATAATGTTCCTCCTGAAGTCCTCATGATATTATTAGATAGACCCGTGCAATGCACGAATTATATATATGTAAGCCTCTATTCTATACTATGATTAAATATGATCTCGTTCAATGCACTGACTATATATTAGTGATACCTTCGTTTTGTACTGTAACATTTGTATTTTTCTAACAGTCTACGAATTCAATATATCATTATGCATTATAATGATTTTTAAAATAGCATCAGATAATAGGTGGGAAAAAATTAATATTTTTTATTGATGAAATCAAAAATAAAATATATCATGTATCGGAATCATGAAAATAAATTAAATACTATGTATTGTCTTCTTACATAAATATATATAATGATACATATGAATATATGTAATATGTCATTTGGATATATGTATTTTGAGATGTATTCTTTAATTAAAATAAGTATTTTTAATTGAACATAATCAACTTAATTACAATTCTATGTAATTATGAAGAAATGGACTAAGTTCAAATAACAACTCTCTCTCTCTCTCTCTCTCTCTCTATATATATATATATATATATATATATATATATATAGGGGTTGGTTGCAGTGAGACCGTGAGACCTAATCAACAGTTATAATTAATCATAGGATGGATAAGATTGAAAACATTAAAAATAGAAGGATTATTTGTCATTATTTTCGGCTAAGGGTATATGTGGAAAATAAAAAAATCGGTCAACAAGAATATAGGAAAGATTGTAACTTACCATATCTATTTCCTATAATTTAGTGTCACGCCCCAAACGGGACGCGACGAATGATTCACAACTTAAACACAAATGGACTAACAAAGTCCGCACAATACCAATGAGAACCCGATAAGACAGAGTCTAAATAGCGAGGAAATAAAATGTAGATACAAGTTATCACTTAAAGTCCACATTCCAACATCCAAAATTACAACCCGAAATTCAACAAGGTAGTAACTTAAAGCCAAAGGGTCATACGCCCCTCAATTACAAATCCGAATTGATTAGGATACAAAAGTCCGACAACAACATAATAAGCGGTGTTCTAAAAATCGCTAGCGCTAGTCGGGCGGCGATGGCGGGCCTAGCGCCTGAGGCGAGCTCGGGCGGGTTAGGCGGGACTCGAGCGGGAATAGGCGGGATCTAATTGGAAAAATAACGTGGCGGACAAGGAGGGCCTAGCGCTGGCGGGTCTAATCGGAGCTAGTCGGGTCTTTTAGAACAGAGATAATAAGAAAAGAGTCCAATCAACAAAAGAAGCGATAGAATCCAAAAGCGTAGTACAAGGTCTCAATCCCGAGTTTGGCTCAAAGATCCCCAAATGAAATCCTCATCTAAGGTTAGAAAACAAAAGGTGGGGATGAGACAAAAATCTCGTGGATGGGGTGGTGGTAATGCGAGTGTGGCGCAATATAGTTAATGTGAGAAAACAGCTTATTAAAAACGCGTGAGTATGATGCATGGTTTCACACACGCTCATTCAAGCGTCGTGATAAAATATTTAAATAATGTACTTATACAGATTTAAGAAAATAGTTCATGGTCACACAGAGGCACTATGTGATACGATCATAAGACGGTAGGATTGCGTGCATGTATGTAACGCCAATCCTATGCAAGGCAATTAATGGTTGCGACGGACTTGTAGCGCCAACCAATGCAAAACAGGTAAGCGGTTGCGCACGGAAATGTAACGCCAACCAAAATGGGACGATAACTCCGGAATCGTGTGGATCGACAGCCGATTCCTTCGTTCTTCCTTGTAACTCCCAATCAAGATGGTCCAAGACGGCACCTTATCGCTCCGTAGGCAAAGACAAAATCCAAATGGAGTCCGCGAGGCTCGGATCTGTCATAATCATGATTATACCTCAAGACTACGACCCGCTTCCCTTGGACAAACCACGCCCCTCGGTTGCGGGATTAGGGACGATGGGGAAGAGTGGAATAGCGGTGAGCGCCCAGTTCCATCCCCGACGTATCCATTCCGACTGTGAGCTCGACACACCAAGTTGACTCAGCGGGAAGGTAATAACAATTACAGGCATACCAACCAGCAATGAGTATTATTGATTCAGGGAAGCCGTTTAGGAAAAGTTTTGAAAAGCGCGAGTGGTAATTATGGCGTTGGTGGAGTATTGGTGAAGATGATTATCGGAAGGATAAGCAATCTTTGATATCTTAAAAGATTAGGTGGAACATGAGTCCCGTTATAGATTCAAAATCGCAAGGCGAGGAAGTGGCTCCGCGATCGGGTATTAATCGGTCAAATTGATCCGATAAGTCAGGGGTTTTTGAGAAAGGTAAAATACTTTAATTAAATCTCAATTTCAGAGAGTCCAGGGCTATTTTAGTAAAAGAGAAAATAATTTGAGTTAGGTCCTTTATAAAAGAGGAATTGTAATTTAGCCCCGTTTTATAAAAACTAACACTTTTGGGGTTAAAATTGAATAATTAAATATCCCGACCTTGAAAAATTATGAGGTCAGTTCCTAAATTCTCCAAATTGTCCAGAGATTCAGGGTTTTAAAGTTTTGAGGTCGATTTTTTGTAAAAATCTCACATTGGCCCCAAATTTGTAAAAATTGTCAATTCGGACCTTAAGTTTTAAAAATTCGGAATTCACAAACCGGAAGGGCTTTTAATGTGATTCCAGTTGGAAAATGTCACTAAGGTTGGTAGGATATTGGGAGAAAAGCAGTTTTTAGAAGCAGTATGTGTAGGACCTTCAACTTTTGAAAATATCATTTTTGTCCCATTTTAAAATAATTGCCTTTAAGGCTTTTAGGGGTCCAATTGTTATGAAATTTGAACCTTGGGTCCAAAATACAATTAAGTTATAGTTAAGTTAGTATTACCAGGTGCATGGGCTGCATAAGTCCTGGAAATTTCATTTGGGTCCTCAAGTTTAATATTTTTCACATTAGTCCCTCAATTTTAGTAAAATTGTTTTCCAAGCCCTAACCACTTGGATTTTTGGAATACTTTTAAAATATGTCATTCCCAGTAACTTAAGAGTAAAAATTTCAATTTATAAAGTTTAGGTCTGGTACAGTTGTAAAAATTGCAAAGTAGCCCTTATACTTTCAAAATTTTACAATCTAGTCCTTGGGCTTTTAAGGGTTGATTTTATTTATCTTAAAACTCTTAAAACATTATTAAAATGTCCAAAAGTCATTTTTGAACCTGAGTACAGTCCCAAAATTCGAAATTTGCAGAGGGGTCCTTTAACTTTTATTTTCTTGCAATTTAGTCCACCAACTTTCCATTTTTGCATTTTTAAGTCCAAAATTGAAATTTAATCAATTATGCTCGACTTTTCCAGGTTATAAGTCATCCAAAACATAGATTTTAAAGATCATACACATGCATGTCCAAAACATATAAGAATTCATCAATTAAAGCATTAAAGTGTACATGCATGCACCTAAAATTCAATAAATAGTAATTTTGAGCAACTCTTGAGAATTTTCATGATTTGATATATAAAATTGACATGCAATACATAGATTATATATCTCTCAAGGCTCATGATCAAATTTTCTACATGCATTTTAATAAAACACCTAAAAGTTGGAAAAATAATTTTCCACCCACCTTAAATTTGGAAATTGTGAAATAAAAGGATAATTTCACAATTTTTGGATGAGGCTTCTTAGGTCAGCCCCTAAGTCAAGAAAATATCAAAATTTGGAGTTAGAAAAATGAGAGAAAAATTAAGGAGAAAAAGAAGGAAATAAGGAAATGAAAAGGACTACACTTTACCTTGTGTAGTAGATGTTTGGAGACTAGTTGAAGCTCAAGAATTGGAATTTTGGCTCAACTCCAAAAATCTCCTAAGGTCAGCCCATATTTCTCAAAAATGAAAAATGGGGTGTTAAAATTTGAAAAAAATAGGAAGAGTAGGAAAGAAGGGGTCTAGTACACAATTCTTACCTTGTAGTCTAGTTTTCTCTACTATTTTCTTCTTCAAGCTTGAGGTCCTTCTTCAAAATGTTGTCAAGCTCTAACCTTCAAAGTCTTCTAAATGTACCTCCAAAACCAAATTCAAACTTAAGTTAAGAAGGTGGAAGAGATGAACAATGTGATATCCAAAATGGATTAAAGCTAAAAATTCTTACCTTGTTGTATAGTGGTTCGATTTTTTATAGTGTATAAGGAGGAAAATGTTGAATTTTTTCTAAGTATGGAAGAAGAAAGTAAGAAGAAGTAGAGAGAAGTTGGGAGTTTTTAGAGAGAAGGAGGAGGATTTTTGCAAGACTTAGAACATGAGTTGGTGAAATGAAGAGAAAGTTTGTGTAGGAAATGGCCATATGGCCGTCCACTTCAAGAGAGAGAGGGAGATGATTTTGTTCAAATTGTGTCTTGTAATTTGTCTCTTGCATGGAGACAAAATGCAAGTCAAAGTATGGGTTTGAATGGTGTTGGGGAATATTGAGAAGAATGTTGGTTAAGTGGGAATAAGTTGGGGAAAATAGTAATAAAGAATTGGTGTATAAGATGATGTGTATAATGTTTGAATTAATGATATAATTATACACAAGATGACTAATATATGGTGTATGTGTGCAAGAGTTGGATGATATTTTTATCCCAAAATATCCACCATGGCCGTCCACTATGAGGGTAAAATGGTAATTCCACATATTTTTTTTTTGTCCCAATTTTGATGATAATAGATGAAATATATCAATCTCCAAAATAATTAGTGATTTCCTTGATCACTTGTAAGTCTCATGATCACTTAAACTAAATCAAAGTCTTAATTCTATAAGGTAAAAGTCTCCAAAATAAATAGTCTCTTAAAATTCTAAGGTGACTAATAAATACAAAATAGTAATAATGATCAATCAAGTGATCATAAATGAGGAATAGAATTAATGATGATCATGATCACAAGTAATTAAATAAAATGAAATAAAATACAAAATGTATATTTGTTAATAATTACCCGTCAAAATGACGCGGTAAAATAGTCGATCGAAAGCTTAAACAACAATAAGGTTCAACTAATAGCTTCGAAAAAATCGGGGCTTCACATTTAGGGGATGCAATTAATTACAAAACAATCTAATTTGCACAAAAAAAAACGCCATATTTTGATGTACCAAAAAATGATTCGAAAAAAATAAAATTCGTTTATAGTTTAATAAAATTTGTTCCAATATTTTGATGTATATATGATTTCTCAAAATGTTGCATATTTAGTATTATATTGATGTATATATAACTATGCTATGATGCATTTGGTTCTATTTGAAAAATTCGTTTATAGCAGTGTTTTAAAAACCGGACCGGACCGGCCGGTTCAACCGGTTCGACCGGGAACCGGTGCCTGGTCCGGTCCAATTACCCCCTAAGAACCGGATTCGCGGTTAAACCGGAGGCAACCGGAAGAACCGGCTGAAAACCGGGGAAAACCGGAAAACCGCGGTTTTTTCGAACCGTCCGGTTATAAAGCCAAAGAGGAAAAATCAATGCGGTTTGGGGGATAGAGGAGAAGAGAAACTTCAGCCCACACAGCCCGTGCCGCTGTCTCTACAGTCGGGCTTATCTCTGGTGGCTTTTCATTTGTTTTCCTGGCAGTGAGCATGTGGCGCCCATATCTTATTCTTGTGGTCAAGAATTTTTCCATCTTCTCTTAATTTTCTTCTTGGTTAATGGACACCATCCTCAAACACAGTCACAACTCACACAGAGATATATCTCAAAAAAAAAAAAAAAAAAAAAGGTCACCTGAGAATGAGGCGGTCGTGCGTGGGCTGTGGTTGATATTGGGTCTATTAATTAGTCTATGAACTTTCTTGGGAGACTATAAAGTTGGAGAGAGTAAATGTGTGTCATAAGACTCTCATTTGTCTCATTTATAATCTTATTTTAAAATAATAGGATTTCAAATAAAAGCTACAAGCATTATACTTTAAATTTTACAGAAACGACAATTTTAAAGATTATTATTTTGAGTTAATATTTATATTTTTATCTTATAGAATGGTTATCTTTTTATTTAATGTACTTATTTAGATCTTGAATTATTTTAGATATGTATATTAGTGGAGATTTGGTTATATAATTTCAAATATAAATAATTTTATTAAAACCGGTAAAACCGGCGGTTGAACCGGTCCGACCGGTTGAACCGCCTACCGGTGGCTTGGCCGGTTTGATCACCGGTACGGTTTTTAAAACATTGGTTTATAGTTTAAAAACATCTGGTCCAACATTTTGATGTATATGTGGTTTCTCGTAATGTTGCATATTTAGTATTATATTAATGTATATATAACTATGCTATCATGCATTTGGTTCTATTCGAAAAATTCGTTTACAGTTTAAAAAAAATCTGGTCCAACATTTTGATGTATATGTAATTTCTCGTAATGTTGCATATTTAGTATTATATTGATGTATATATAACTATGCTATCATGCATTTGGTTCTATTCGAAAAATTCTTTACAGTTTAAAAAAATATGGTCCAATATTTTGCTATATATGTGATTTCTCATAATGTTGCATTTTTAGTATTATATTGATGTATATAACTATGCTATCATGCATTTGGTTCTATTTTTAAAATTTGCATAGATATTCATAAATGTTGGCTTGCAAAATTATATTTTTTTTATGAAAAAAAAATGCCATGATGTAACCGAAAATACATGGTGATTATCTCTTATTAATGCATGATAATCATTCCCAAAAAAAATCGGTCAATATATAAGCAAGACAATCTCTTTTCTGCCGAAAATTAAGGTATTAAAATCTATCCTTAATTAACGCCATATGTGTAATTACAACTATATCATTTTGATTGTTTTAAACATTAAATATACCTTAAAAAGTGGATTAATCTACACCATTAAAAATAAATAATGGATGTACCAGATTATGTCTTACGGTCTCACCCCAGGATATTGGTCTCATTTGAACCAATACCTATATATATATCACAACTTGA
This sequence comes from Rehmannia glutinosa, assembly GCA_016081115.2. Lineage (NCBI taxonomy): Eukaryota > Viridiplantae > Streptophyta > Magnoliopsida > Lamiales > Orobanchaceae > Rehmannia > Rehmannia glutinosa. The sequence goes on from JABTTQ020002815.1 coordinate 220,977, forward strand.
CAAAATACATTAATATACAAATTGATGCACAATAAACCGAATGCATAATTTTTAAAGCTTATTACAAAATAAATTTTGAGTAAATATATTTTATATTTTTTATTTATTATGTTTATTTTTTTATTTTATATATGCAGTATGAGTGTCAAAATAAAGACCATAAAAAGATTATTAATTTATATTATATATCAAAAACAGATCAACAAAAAAGTCATTAAATTTTAAAAATAAAAATATAATAATTAATGCAGTACACACACAAATTTGGGAAGCTAATTTTTATATGATTCTAATTTAACGGACCTTAAATGTTGACTATAAAAAATTATCATTTCAATACTAATTAACATTTTTTATTGTACATGAGATGATTTCTTTTATAGTAAATGAAAATGGGAGGGAAAAATTTGAAAATACTATTTATGGAGACTTCTCTTTACATATGTGTGTCTGTGTGCATTTTTCCTAATAGTTTTATCAATTCTATCTCCCTGCATTGCAATAATTTTAAAATAGAATCAGAGAATAGACGAGAAATATGAAATATTTTTTATTGTTGTTTTTTCAGACCGTGTGATGCACAAACTGTATTTTTACAAAAAATATTTTTTAGCGATTGTGAAAAGTCTAGAATTTCAATAAATAACTAAAATATAAAGATAAATTAAATTGAATATACTTCACAGGTTAATAAATATAAAAATAGGTTTCTAGATATATAGAACATCGTTATGAATATAATTTGATATTAATATAAATTTGTTTTCTTCTTACATAAATATATATAATGCTACGTATGTATATATGTAATATATAATATTTGGAAATATAGTGAGATGTATTTTTTCAAGTAAAATAAATATTTTTTAATTGAATTTAATCAACTTAATTTATATATAATTATAAAAAATAGGCTAAGCCAAATAACAACTATACATATATTACTAAAAGCCAAAGTATATGAATATACAAATTAATCATACCCGACCCATATAGCCTGAATGCATGATTTTTAAAGCAAAAAAAAAAATTAAATTTATTAAGTTGAAATTACTAAATGTACATAAAACCAATTTTATTAGATGGCTTATGCACAACAATAAAAAATCAGTTTACCAACAAAAAATATTTGTATGTAATTATTAAGATAACTGTAAAGTATAGGTAAAATCATTGTAGGTATATATTTACCTACAGAATCTAATACTGTTGATAAATACCTATAGTATTCGGTAAATTTAAATATTGTCGGTGATCTGTCAGTAATTTGTTAGTATAATTTGGAAAAAAATAATATTTTTTTATTCTATAGGTATTTTGTATGTAACTGAAAAATTTAGTGATAAGATTATTTTTGATGGTAAACTATTTTTTTTTTGTAGTGTTAAATAGATTAGGTTCGAATAGACAGATTCTAACCCGCGAATCTGACAACCCGAACCCAATTACTCGACCTGTCATTCCTATGATTGAACATAAAATTAAGAACAAAATTGTAGCTACAATATATATGAATTGATAAACGACTAAAATACTTCTATAATTCTTTTTTTTTTTATTATTTTTGCAACCACCACAAAAGCACATGACTAAGAAATTTAAATTGTGGCTTTTGATCAAACCTAAAAAGTTTTTGTCATACCAGAAATGAAAGAAAATCCTTATATGTACCTGATTTGACCAATTATACGGTAAATGTGACTTATATTAATCTGGGTTAGATTGTTAACTTCCCTGATCAAGATTCATTGATGCAATAGAAATTGAAAGATGTAAACAGAGAGAAGAATTGGAGAGATTGTATATTCAAGAAGATGAAATATTATCTGTTACATTGATTTGGAATGTATCAACTTTGCTCTTATATATAGAAGCTGAGGTTTACATAACTGATATAACAAGCTAATTGTTTGTCATAAGAGATTTAACTAACTAGTGTTTTGTTGATCTTTACACCCCCCGCAAGTGGGGCATGCATGGATATCAACCATGCCCAGCTTGACTATGAAATGGTTGAAAAGATGTGGAGGTAAAGGTTTTGTTAATATATCTGCAGTTTGATGTGAAAAAGGAATATGGATGAGCTTGATGAGGCCGAACTTCCACTTTTTCTCTAATAAAATGGCAATCCAATTGAATATGTTTAGTTCTTTCATGGTGGCAAGGATTGTGAGCTATACAAAGAAGCGGACCGCTTATCCGTATAAATGAGTCTTTGGATGATTGTGATCGATTTTGAGGTCATCCATTAGATATGTTAGCCATTGTATTTCATAGGTTGTTGAAGCTATTGCCCTGTATTCTGCTTCAGTAGATGACCTGCTGACAGTGGGTTGTTTCTTGGCCTTCCATGATATAAGGGAGTCACCTAAATAGATGGCATATCCACTAACACTTCTTCTTGTATCCAAACACCTTCCCAGTCTGCATCACTATATCCTTTCATTTGAGTAATAGAGTTTGAAGAGTAGAATAGTCCCTTCCCAGGATTGTTCTTTATGTATCCGAGAATTTTGTGTGCAGCAGACAAGATGTGTGTTGGTAGGTTTTGACATTAATCGGGACAATGTCTGCGAATGGAGTAAGATAAATCGTCTAGTAATGGTTAAATAAAGTAGTCTTCCAACAAGTCTTCTGTATTCTGATGCATCTTCTAGTGGTGTGCCTTCCTTAGCCTTAAGTTCAATCTTGGTATCCATAGGAGTTGAACAAGGTTTGCACCCAAGATATCCTGTTTCTGTTAGTATATCTAGTGCATATTTTCTTTGACATATGTTGATCCCTTTGCTGCTTCTTGCTACTTCAATACCAAGAATGTATTTAAGAGTTCCCAAGTCTTTGATGGTAAAAGTATCATCCAAATATCTTTTAATATCTTCAATGGCTTGAAGGTTATTTCCAGCTAGGATGATGTCATCTACATAAACACATAACACTGTTATAGAAGTAGAATTATTTTGAATAAAAAATGAACTATCTGACCTTGATTGTGTGAAGCCATATGTAATTAAACATGAAGTGAGCTTTTGAAACCATTGTCTTGAGGCTTGTTTGAGACCATAGAGGCTCTTAAGTAACTTGCACACTCTGTTATCTTCACAATAACCTGGAGGAGGTTGCATGTACACTTCCTCATCTAAATCTCCATGAAAGAATGCATTGTTAACATCTAACTGATGAATGAACCAATTTTGGGCAGTTGTAACGACTAGAACCAATGGACAAAGCGGTGGTAAGTTTGGTGATTTGGAGAAAATGTATCAAAATAATCTAATCCTTCCTCTTGTGTGTAGCCTTTTGCCACTAATCTTGCTTTGTATCTTTCTATACTACCATCTGCCTTATACTTGACTTTGTATACCCATTTGCATCCTATACAATGTTTATTCGGTGGCAGCTCTATCAATGCCCAAGTATTATTTTTCTCTAGGGCTGTTAATTCAGCTTGCATGGCTTTCTGCCATTCCAGGACCTTGCTTGCTTGAGCATATGTTTTTGGTTATGTGACTTGACTAATGGATCTTTGTAAAAGCTTTGTGATTATCGAAAGGTGTTCCCGATGAAAAACTGCAATGTTGTATTATCCGCCTTTGATAGAAGTATTTGCTGTGGATGGAGTGTTAATGGGATGGGGGTAGCTTGCAGTCATAGACTTGTAAATATTGAGGAGTCGACCTTGATCTGTTTGATCTTCTAGGATTATGCAATATATCAGCTGAATGAGTAGCTGAGGATCCGTGAGTTATCGGTGAGGGATCAACAATATTATTAGATGGTTGAGCCTCAGAGAGACATCAATTGTACTGTATCATGACTTGTAGTATTTGTGGGAAGGATTGTATCTTGTAAAGGTGAACCTCAAGAATACTATTGTGAGGAGAAACAGGTAGAGAATCTATAGCCAAGTTTTGAATAAAAGTAGCAGAATTAACATCTACAGCTGAGTCAACAGCTGAGTTATTTTTATGAAAAGGAAATATGTTTTCACAAACTCGAACATTTCTTGAAATAAAAATTTTATCATTCTCCAAATCATAAAGCTTGTATCCTTTACAACCTAAAGGATACCCTATAAAAATACATTTGATAGCTCTAGGAGCAAATTTGTTTCTATTTGCGAGATAAAGAAGAGGTATAAGCCAAGCAACCAAATACTTTCAAATGGCTATAACGGAAGTTTGTTAAACAATACTTCAAAAGGTGACTTGTTTTGGAGTACTGGTGTTGGTACTCGATTAATAATGTGAGTAGCAGTCATAATAGACTCATCCCAAAAAGCAATAGGTGCTTTGCATTGAAACATAAGGGCTCAAGCCACTTGTAAAAGATGTTGGTGCTTTCGTTCAACCAACCCATTTTGTTGAGGTGTTTCCACATAACTAGTTTGATGAATTATACCATAAGATTGATAAAAATTGGGAAGAAGAAATTCTGAACCATTATCTGATCTTAACATTTTGACTTTAGTATTAAACTGAGTGTAAACAAGATTATAAAAACTGAGTAAATGTGACTTTGTATCTGATTTATTCTTCATCATATAAACCCATGTGCACCTTGAGTAATCATCAACAATAGTCAAAACATATCTAAAACCATTATGAGATAAGGTGGAAAAAGGACCCCATATATCACAATGTATTAGCTCAAAAATCTGAGTAGAAGTTCTTGTACTAGATTGAATAAATAATCTTTTTTGTTTTGCAAAATGACAAACATCACAAGAGTCAAATTGAGTACAAGTAGGTTTGATCTGAGGTATAAAAGAGATTCTTGAAGAAGATAAATGTCCTAATCTTGAGTGCCAAAGTAAAGTACCATTGTCTTTTGTTGAAGCCGAAGCAGTAAAATGGGAAGTAATGTGATAAAGGCTATTGTGTTCGTTAGCAAAACCAATCGTCTTCAAAGTGCTCATGTCTAGTAAAATACAGTGTGAAGAAAGAAAATGGACAATACAGTTTGAAGATTTTGTAAGGTTATAAATTGATAAAAGATTGTAAGAGAAAGAAGGAACACAATGTACATTGTGTAAGATCAAATTAGGAGAAAACTGAACCGAACCAATGTGAGTTGCGTAAGTGACATTACCATTAGGCAAATTAATAGGTATAGAAACTTGTTTTGGTTTATCAATATAAAATGAAGAATCATAAATCATATGATCCGTTGCTCCGGTATCTAAAATCCATTTAGAAATAAAAACAGAGAAACAACTAGAAATTGTACTTGAGGTTGTTGCTGTCGCAACAATATGATTAGAGGCAAAAGTAATTGACTGATTAGATTGCTGATGTATGGACTGTTGATTCTTAGCAAAATCCAAAAATTTCTCTACCATTTCACTAGAAAATATGTCTGAATCATTCTTTTGAGGAGAAATGACAGTAAGATTGGCTGAGGCTGAATCAGGAGCCTTCCTAGGGCCTTTTGGGCCTTTCCAGTTGGGAGGATATCCAACAATCTGAAAGCACTTATCAATTATGTGGCCAGTGTAACCACAATGAGAGCATTTAGGCTTTTTCTTATCCTTATTAAACTGCATCTTGTAGCCATTAATTTGTCTTGCAAGCATTGCCATAGAATCCATAGGATTAACAGAAGGTGGAACATTAGTAAGGTTACTTTGAGTTTCTTCTTGCAACAAGAGTGCATATACTTTAGCAAGAGCACGCAATGGAGAACTTAACAGCAACTGACTTCTTATAGAAACATAAGACTCATGAACAGCTATCAGGAATTTAAGTACGGAATCATTCTGTTGAATATCACTTAAAACTACAGAAAAATTGCAAGTGCAATTCCCACAAGAGCATCTAACAGCAGGCTTGTGACTCACATATTCGTCCCAAAAAGCCTTGAATTGATTATAGTATGATGTAATAGATTGATTACCTTGAGAAATAGAACTTAGAGATTTTTCCAAATGGAAAACTCGAGGGCCATCACTCTTGACATACCTTGTTTTCAATTCATCCCATACCTCTTTAGCCGCGGTGAAATACAATAAGCTCTGTCTTATTTCTTTAGATATGGAATTAAGAATCCAAGAAAGTACTAAGTTGTTGGCCCGCTGCCAACAAGAAAACAACACAGTTGAAGAAGGAGATGGAGCTTGGAGAGAACCATCAATGAAAGCAGTTTTTGTTCTTCACATTGAGGGCCATAGAGACCGCTCGACTCCAAGAGATATAGTTATCTTCTGTAAAAGGCTCGTACACAATAATGGCTCCAGGATTATCGTTGGGATGAAGATAGTAAGGAGATGCAAAGTCATCGGCAGGGTTAAGGGTACGAACAGGTCGAATTTCTTCTGTAGTCATGATAAAAGAACTCCGATCTTGAATGAGATATCAAGAAAGTAGTAAAAAACCGAAAAAAAATGTTGTAGAGATCACAGAGAATCGAAGCGGATTTAGCAAAGATCTCTGATACCATGTTAACTTCCCTGATCAAGATTCATTGATACAATAGAAATTGAAAGATGTAAACAGAGAGAAGAATTGGAGAGATTGTATATTGAAGAAGATGAAATATTATCTGTTACATTGATCTGGAATGTATCAACTTTGCTCTTATATATAGCAGCTGAGATTTACATAACTAATATAACAAGTTAATTTTTTGTCATAACAGATTTAACTAACTAGTGTTTTGTTGATCTTTACATAGATAAAATCTGTCTTGGAGTTTTTTTTTCTTCGACAATAAAAATAATTTAATTAATTAATTCAAACTAGCAATACATCGATAGAAGACATAAATAAATCTGTTAAAAACCATAAAAGATGAAACTATGAAAAATTTCATAGCATCTAGGTTAATAACAAAACTCGGCTTAAAACTGCCTACAACTTTGAAAATTCTATAATGCCTAGAATAACTATGATTTCAGATATGCGACATGCCGAAGACCACAATCTGATTTATTTCTGTCGGATCGAAGACTTGCTCGACTGAATTGCCCGCACATAAAAAGCACTCCACCAAGACGGCTACAAACCAAACGCCGCACCAAACGATGAAATCACAAACAAGACAAAAACAAATAACCTAGTTCTACGCGGATAAACCACTTATTTAGAAAATAAAAATAAAAAGATGTAGATGGAGATGATTTCAGACCAAAAATGGCCAAAAATTACCCATTAACAATGAAAGACAAAAAAGAAAAGCAAAAGGAGAGTTTGAGAGAAAATAAGGCTAGAGTTTGAGAAAAAAGTAAATGGGTGCCATATACCTGTCTTAGAGTTAAATCTTTCCAATTATCAACAACCCATATTAAGATTTATAAAACAACAACAACCCATATTAAGATTTATAAAACAACCACCCTTTTATCTAAGCGCACGAACTTAATCTTATTGATGCTGCTTTTTCGAGAAGATCACCCAAGTCAGGGTGAGTTGAGCATTTCTTTTTTCGAGAGGGAAGTCTTCGAGCTTGTCCTCTTCTCAAGGGGGAAGTCTTCTCCTCTTCTGCTCCTTGAACTGCTAACTCTTTCGATTGGGAACTTGCCTGTGCACACATGCAAACGTTAGAGAGCACTGGGAAGCTCCTCTGACGCTCAAGTCAGCACGGTGAACAAGAGAGAACTTAAGACAGTAAACGAATACTGAATGCGTAGGAGAATTAATTATCAGTTAATTACTTACAGTTAATCGGAGGAACCTTTTATACTTGGGAGATGGGCCCCATGGACCGTGTAGGAGAAATTGTCCTATGGGCCAGTCCACGTAGGAGAAATGACCGCTTTGACCAAACTCGGACTTCTTTGGGCCGGTTTTATTATCAAGAGCCCATTGGACAATTAATATTAAATAAGCAAATATAAAATAAATTGTATTTAAATAAATTATGAAATACCATTTTTGTTCCCAACACTTATGTATTTCCTTCATGTGTTCTATAATATTTATAAATAAAATACTTATTCACTATACCTTTGATATTACTAACCGAATATAACTATAAAAACAAATTGACCTGTCCTTAGAAAAAAGTAGGGGTGATTATTTAGGTCATCGGATGAGGGTTGTGTTTGGTTTCGAATTGATTTTGGATTATGCTCAAAATATATCAAAAACTAATTAATATACAATATTTATGCTAGACAAAATTGGTAACATTATATTGTGTTGGTATTAGTCGTGTTCGTATCGTGTCATAAATTGACAATTATACGAAAAAGAGTCAAATAATATTAGTACATGGAGAGGTGGACAAAAGCTTTCACGTTCAGTGAACGGTTCTTGAACTGCGTAACAGTCGTCTTCATTATTCACCAGTTATTTACAACACTGCAGAGACAGAATCTCACTAATTACTGTTACCTCTTTCACCTGTCCCTCTGAAACCCTATCGGAATTAATTCTTGTCCCTCACTACTATATTTATGTTTTGGCTTTTTTTGGGAAATTTTGGGAGAACTTTGAGACGTTTCTGAGTACAGATTATTGTCACAGGCGGCAGGATTGAGAAAATTATAGATATGTCTAAAGGCATTTATAAGATGTTGAATTTAATGACAATTACGAATATATGAATATTTTGTATATATACATATCTGCCTATTATTTTTTGTTGGTTGCAATTCTGGAATTTTATCAAAATTTGCCCCAACATTTAATTGTCCGCTTATTCATAAATATCATATAAATATATGACAAAAATCGCATCAGACGGCATTCCAATAGGACCAAAATCCTTTAGACGGATTTTAAAATCGACCCGGTGGCGCTTTCATAACGTCCAGAGACCGGTGACATTTTCGTAATTTTTTTGGACCCAAAAAGTATTAGTGTTTGCACCGAAAAGTATTAGCAGTCCATCTGAAAAGTATTAGTATGTAGTTCACTTGAAAAGTATTAGTTTTGTAGTATTACTTATTTGAAAAGTATTATCTTCTCTTGAGAAAATTATCAATAGTCTATTTAAAAAATATTAGACGTATTTCACTTGGTGAATATTTAATAATCCCAAAAAATATTAATTTTTTCACAAAAGATAGTAGTTAAAAGTCCCCTTAAAACGTATTATTAGTTTTTCTGAAAAATATTAATATTTTCCCTTATAGTTTTTTAATAATTCCCTTGAAAAGTATTAGTTTTTCCAAGAACAAGTATTAGTAGTCTTAATGAAATGTATTAGCAAACTCTTATCTCATCTGTTTGACTTTTTGTGCAATTTCATCTGAACAGGGAACAAGACCACCGGAAGAACTCCCCTTGACTGGGAATCGAGAGTCAAATATCACTCGGAGTCACAAGAGGCATTGCTCATATCCACTCCATCGGTGGCACGAAATTTACTCACGGAAACATCAAGTCATCGAACATCCTCCTAAACCACGACCTAGACGGATGCGTCTCCGATTTCGGCCTAGCCCCTCTCATGAACTCCCCCGCCATGGAAAAGGTGATGGGAAAAGGGGAGATGGTAGCAAGAGACTCGAGGGGGGAGGATGCTGCAAAATGAAGAAAATTGATTTGGGGGCTAGGGTATGGAATAGGAAATCTCGATGGAGAAGAAAAGAGCGTACCAAATCAGTGTAATTTCTGTGTGTTTTTTTTTGAGTTGGATCGTGTTGATTGTTGGGGCTCCGTCTAACGGATTAGATCCATTAGACTGTCTGATAGGAGACAAGCTCTAAATAGGGATGTCAATTTCGACCCAGCCCGTGGGTACCCCTCCATAGCCCGCCCCATTTGGGTTGCCCCGCCCCGTGACCCGAGACGGGGCGGGTCTGGGTATAACTTCCGCCCCGCCTAGAATATTTATTTTCAAAATATATTTATTATATATTTTGCATATATAATATATATTATAATTTAATTTTCATGTATTTTTATATTATATCTTATTTTATATATTGATAATAATAAATTTTGTAAATAATATTTTATAAATATATACATTTTTTATTTTTCCCATTTTTTTTATTTAATTTAATTTAAAACGGGGCAGAACGGGTCGTCCCGTCCCGCGACCCGTGGCGGGTCGCCCGCCCTGCCCCTCCCCTCCCCGTTCTAGGCACGGGACGGGTCTGGGGTCTTGGCCGACCCGCCCCATTGCCATCCCTAGCTCTAAATATATATACCAATTTCTTTTCAAAGATAGGGTGGAATAGTTTTAAAAATAAATATTTACTATCCATATCGAACCCATTTGTAACAGTAAATTTAATTTTTTTCAAATGAAATCAAATCAAAATAATTTTGAATTTAAACCTATTTCACTGCCATTGCTGAAAGCAAGTACCCCACCAAGTGCTCCAAACATGTAATCATGCAAAGATTTCCACATTTTGTTAAGCAAAGAAATCGATGGACAAATAAGCCACCACCACCACAGAAATGTGGGGTGGAGTCGGGGTTCAAACCCCTCTTTCCATCAAATCGCTTCCACAGGGCGTATACGCGAAAGTGAAGATTTGGTGGGAACTCATCTTGAAAAAGATCCGTGTGAGTTCGATTCGGGAAGAGATCATTATTATTAGATTGAGGGGTCGAATATTATTATTCTCTTTACATGGGAGGATCTGGTTGTACGTCATCAGACCCCATCAGAACACTGGTCAGAGCTGAGTTACAAAAAAAGAAAAAAAAAGAAATCGATGGACAATGATTGTTCTTCAAAGCTAACCTTCTTCTTACCATCAATTCGCTTTAACAACATTAATGATGCCAAGCTATCCCCAAGTCAAACTGACCAAAAGCAGCTTGAATAAATAAATATGCAAATGCAATATCCTCTCATTATCTAAATAAATCAATAAGTTTGTATCTAGAGGCAATTCTTGGATTCTTTAATTTTCATAAGGAAGAAAAATCAAGAAAGAAAGAAGAGTCACTCTCTGTTTTTGTTTTTATTTTTATTTTTTTAATTGCCTTTTTGGAAGTAAAGAGTCTGATCAATCGTATTCTTGGTCAATTATATGATCATTGTAATCACATGAAGGGATGATTTATAATACTAACCATATTTTTACAAGTCCCATGCCAATCGTAGCCCTGTTTTTTTTTTTTTTTTTGATAAATGTAGGCCCCTGGCTAAGTAGGGCTTTATTTTCCCCAATTAAGGTGGTGGTCCTCTTCATGACCCAATTTCATATCCAAGGCACTTGCTTTACTATCACTGCAAAAACACACACAAAACAAAGGGAAAAAAAAGAAAAATTGAAAATTGAAAAAAGGGAACACAATATTCCAAGAAATAACAGAAATAGAAGGGAAATTGTGGGAAATTGTGATCACTTTCTTGGATCCCACAACAAACATTTGCCCTTATTGTGCCCATATTAATCACAAAAATGACTGCTGAGGCCAAAGCTAAAGGAAAAGAATGAGAAAGTTGGGTGAGGAGGGGCAAAAAGAAATGAAGAAAGAAATACAACACTTAAATATATGGGAAATTGCAAATTAGTCCCGTAATTATAGGAGATTGGCAAAAGTGATTTTTTTAAGCCTCTAATTTACCTTCTAAGGATCTTATGAGGGTTCGAATCCAATATCCCTTATTGTTCTCATCGGGGACCCATATTATGTTTAACCACCACGCCATGCTCATAAGGCCTTCAAATAAATTTATTTGCATAACTATAAGATTTCAGGCTCTACCACTTCGCCTAACTAAAACCAACTAGTATTAGGGTAGTGCATTATATATCTTTCTATTTATTCATGTGCAAGCGCCCACAACATTTGACTCACCTGACCTCCCGCCAACTACTATGACTCAGCCACTTTAGCCTGCGCCACGAGGCAATTGTTGTTGCACCCAGTGCCCAACAATTTCTCCCCAGCTATTGCTTCGACTATGACGTGGCCCCATCAGACCTTTCGCCACCTACTATGGCTCGACCCACTTTGGCCTGCACCATGGGGCATTTGCCGCTGCACCTAGTGCTCAACAATATCTCTCTCCAACAGCTGAGAATTGAACCTGTGACTTTGGCTCTAATATCAATTGTACGACTGCAGACGCTACCACTTTGCCTAAAATCAATTGGTGTTAAGGAGACGCATACCATTATCTTTATACTGTATTGATCACACGCAAGCGCCCACAACAATCAACTGTGACTTGGCCCCACTGGACTTCCCGCCACTTACTATGACTCGGCCAGGACAATTGTTGTTGCACCCAGTGCCGAATTACAATGACATAAAGAGGAGAGAGAAAACAAAAAGAGAAATAATACTTCTTAATTATGTATCTACAAGTATTATTCTCTAAGTTTGTATGTAAGCTAAAAACTAGAAAGTATTTGTATGAGGAGGAATTAGTATAAGTGTTTTTCTATTCTTCTCTCTCTCTTCATGCTAAAACACATTTGCGCACAGCCCACTAAATGAAACTAATCATCATGAAGAAAACACCACTATGCACTCCAAAAAAGCAAAATCCAACCACCAAAACCCTTTCCCACCTTAAATTTACTTCCCTTAACACAACACCACATTTTTTCATCACTCTTTTCTAACTCCAAAACCTCAAAAACATGAACCTAACACTCTCAATTTTCTTGATCCTTATTACAACGTCAATATTACTCCTCCCCAGTGTCTCCGCCACAACCACCGCCGCCGCCGCCACGGCGCCGCCTCTCGAACTCCTCTCTCTCCTATCCATAAAATCCTCCCTCAAGGACCCTCTAAACACACTCAATGACTGGAAAAGCCCAACACCCGATTATTCCGGGCCGGGCTCTCAGCCCGTCTGGTGTTCTTGGCCCGGCATCAAATGCAACAACAAAACAAACCAAATTACAACCCTGGACTTGTCGGGCCGGAATCTTTCTGGCTTCTTACCCACTGACATCAAATATTTGGCCCATTTACACCACTTGAATTTGAGCAGAAATTCATTTGATGGCCCATTACAATCCGCCATTTTTGAACTGCCAAACCTTAAAACACTCGATATTAACCACAATTATTTCAATTCGAGTTTTCCACGTGGCGTATCGAAGCTCAAATCGCTCACGTTTTTCAATGGCTATAGCAACTGCTTCGTGGGCCCGTTACCCGAAGAGTTTGTTTATCTTAAAAATCTGGAGTATCTCAATCTCGGTGGAAGTTACTTCGAAGGCCCAATCCCGAAAAGTTACGGGAAATTTTTGAAGATGAAGTCTTTGTATTTGCATGGAAATTTGTTGACGGGCCCAATTCCAGCTGAATTAGGGTTCTTAAATCAGCTTGAGCATATGGAATTGGGTTACAATGAATATTCAGGTGAGTACCGGGCTAGGAGTTGGCGGAGGCCGCTGCCCCTCAATTTCATTTCTTAAATTAATATGGAAAATATATTATATAATTATTAAATTGCAAAATTTGTCTTTGAGGGGTGTCAAAATTGGTCATGTTCGTGTAAATATTAAGATTGCTCAATTTAGGTCCTATTTTTGCTTCAACAAGAAAATTGACACTTGACGTCCAAAGAATGGGGATATTTTTCTATTTCCTGACGGTTTTTGTTGACATGGCAATCCAATAGGTTTATATTTTTATCAAATAAATCATCATCATCATCATTAAGTATCCAATTGGATTGCCATGCCATAAAAATCATCGGAAATAAAAAATAAAATTCCCAATTTTTGGGCCTAAGGTGAGAGTCACGTGCTAATTCTGGTGGATTTGCAACATTTTGAGCAAAAATATGACCAAAATTGAGTAATTTTAATAGTTACATGCATGGATAAATTTAATTTAAAAGAAGGGGCTGTGCCAATTTTGCCACCTCCTCTAGATTACCGGACCAATTTCACAATTTTTTTTATAGAAAAACTCTTTATTTACCATGTTCAAGAAAAATAAAATATATCCACTAACGTTCGTTTTTTGGCTCCGTCCCTTATTCAGGTGGACTTCCGGCACAATTTTCAGGTCTATCTAATTTAGTCTATTTAGACATCTCATCAGCAAATTTATCCGAAAATCTCCCAGCTGAGTTAAGCGCCCTGGAAAAGCTCGAAACACTATTGCTTTTCAAAAATCACTTATCAGGATCAATTCCAGGGACTTGGGCTCAAATGGAATCTTTACAGGTTCTTGATTTATCCGACAACAACCTGTCAGGCGAAATCCCGAGTGGAATATTCTCGAATCTGAAGGAGCTCAAAACACTATCCTTGATGAACAATAATCTGACGGGTGAAATTCCAGGAGGGATTAGTGAACTTCCCAATCTCGAAAACCTGTTTCTATGGAACAATTCATTTTCAGGGATTTTACCACAAAAATTAGGATCAAATTCAAAGATACAACGGCTCGACGTCTCTTCGAATTCGCTATCTGGTCCAATCCCACCAAATATTTGCCTCGGCAACAAGCTGATTAAACTCATACTTTTTTCGAACCGATTTATCGGTCCAATCCCGTCGTTGTTAGCAAACTGCACGGCGTTATTGCGATTACGGATTCAAAACAACGAGCTAAGCGGGTCGATACCGGTTGGATTTGGGTCATTGCCGAACCTCACTTTCGCCGAATTAAGCAACAACAATTTATCCGGTCCGATCCCGAAAGATCTTGGCAATGCACCACATTTGGAGTTCTTGGATATATCCGGAAATTCATTTAATTCTGAAATTCCTGATAATATTTGGAATGCGCCGAGTTTGAAGATTTTATTAGCAAGTTCTTCTAATCTCATTGGCAAAATCCCTGTTTTTATCGGGTGTAGAAATATTTACAGGATTGAACTTGATGGAAATAATCTCAGTGGTAACATTCCGTTGGACATTGGTCATTGTGAAAAGCTGATTACCTTGAATTTAAGGAGAAATTATTTAACTGGAATAATTCCCTCGGAGATTTCTACAATTCCTTCTATTACAGAAGTTGATTTGTCCCATAATCTTCTGACAGGGTCAATTCCTCCGATTTTCAGTAATTGTAGCACGCTGGAAAATTTTAACGTGTCGTATAATCACCTGACAGGCCCTGTACCCTCATCAGGTTTAGTGTTTTCGAGTCTCCATCCGTCTTCGTTCGTCGGTAACGAAGGCCTCTGCGGCGATATTCTCAAAAAACCGTGCCGGAAAAGTGCCCTAGCCGCTGGGGCCGTGGAGGTCGACGGTCAACGGCCGCCCAAGAAACCCGCCGGCTCGATTGTCTGGATTATAGCCGCGGCATTTGGGGTCGGGTTATTTATTTTAATCGCGGGCACCCGTTGTTTCCAGGCGAAATACGTTCGTAAAATATCTGACAATGACAGAGAAATCGGCCCCTGGAAGCTGACAGCTTTCCAGAGGCTAAATTTCACGGCGGACGATGTCCTGGAATGTCTGAACACGAGCGATAATGTTATTGGGATGGGGTCCGCGGGGACGGTGTACAAGGCCGAGATGCCAGGTGGCGATATCATAGCGGTTAAGCAGCTATGGGGGAAGAACAAGGACACAATTAGGAAGAGGAGGGGAGTTTTGGCCGAGGTCGATGTTTTGGGTAACGTTAGGCATCGAAACATTGTTAGATTGTTGGGTTGCTGTAGCAACAATCGATGTACGATGTTGCTTTACGAGTACATGCCTAATGGGAGCTTAGATGATTTGTTACATGGGAAGAATAATAATAAGTGTGACAAATTGGTGGGGGACAATTGGATGACTAGGTATAAAATTGCATTAGGGGTGGCTCAAGGGATATGTTATCTTCATCACGATTGCGATCCGGTGATCGTGCATCGCGATCTGAGGCCGAGTAACATATTGCTTGATGTTGAGATGGAGGCTCGGGTGGCGGATTTTGGAGTGGCGAAGTTGATTCAGAGCGATGAGTCGATGATGTCTGTGATTGCTGGATCGTATGGATATATAGCACCGGGTATGTTTTTTCTTACTATATATATCATTTTTATTATTTCTTGTTCATCTTGAATTATATATAGTTTAGATCTGTTAATTTTCTTGAATTTGTGGTAGTTTTGGTTTTATTATCAATATTAGCATGAGAATTTGTCACAATATAATGATATATGCACCATATCCATATATGTTGCGGTGGTGCATAGATGATGAGTTCCTAGTACACTGTGGGTTTTTTTAAACTACAATTGGGGGAAAATAGAAAAAAGAACATATACTTATATGAGATCGAATTCGGGTCAATCACTTTGACAGCACAAAATTGACCCCTAGCACACATTGTGGTTGGCCATTACATATATATAAATACATATGGCCTATTTTGGTTTGAAATAAATAATATTTTAAAAAAAAAACGTTAACGGGGGTCGTCTGTGAGAACTGATTTGGCTCAAATTGTCGAAATAGTATTTTGGTGGGAGTGGTTTCTTGTAGTAGATAAATCACCAAAACTCTTAAGTAGTAAATAAACAAAATGAAAATAGGACAGAAATTAAGAATAGAGAAAAGGTTATTTTGGGATTCAAGTGTGATTAGAAATACCATTCAAAAATTATTTAGAATGTGAAGCTATTTTTATTCTTATTTGGTTTTTGATCTTATTCAAGTACCAAAACACAATAAATGTAAGTAAATCAATTATGAAAATCTGATTTATTTTTCCACATGAACTTCTTCTTAGAAAAATACAAAAAAAAATTGTTTTAAATTTTGTTAATAGTATATTAATTATTTCGTGTCATGATTTCATGTGTTTAAGCATAATTACTTTTGTCCAATTTAGGTCCTTTTTTCTCTCTCTTTTCCTTTTTTTTTTTGTTTTTGTTTTTGTTTTGTTTGGAGTGGAGAAAAGCTTTCATGCTTTTCTTGTTGGGCTTATCTCCATCCTTTGGTAATGTTGGTTTAAGTTCGTTTTGTAGGGTGACGAGTTATAACTTATATGCCCCATTGCTTGCATAATGTGGTGTCACGTCTCATGTGCGTCTTTTTGCAGTTGATGAAAAGTTTATTAGGATTTGGATTATATATTTGTCTTGTAGCTTTGCTTGAAAAATTTGTGGTTTCATGACTTCATCATTCTTGAATTACTTGATTACCACCAACAAATTATAGTGCTCCTTTCCAATTACGTCAATATTCATATCATTAGCGCTAAGAAAATCTCTCTAGAATTATTAAATACTTTTTCAAGTGGCTATTTTTTTTTTAGCTTCAATTGGCTATCCAAAAAATCAATTTAGATCTTCTTTAAGAATTCTATGGTATTTTCTTTTATTATACATTGATTATATATATTTCTCAAGAAAAAAAATACATTGACTATCTATATGTAAAATCTCAAAGGGATCTCTTATACACTAGATGGATGTCACATGCATATACGATGATTTTTTTGTTGTGCACGTGACATCTATCATGTACAGGGACGGAGCCAGAAAATTAAGACTAGGGGGCGAGGTTTAAATTTTTCTTCACTCTAATATATATAAATAGGTAGTTTTTATTTATTTTTTTGGAACGGGAGGGGGGGAAAGTTATAAAATTTAGTAATTATATATATAAAAAGTTCTAATTATGAAAAAAAAATAAAGTCAAGGGGGGGGGTGGCCGCCGCCGCCAGCACCCCAGCTCCGTCCCTGATCATGTGTATTTCTTTGAAACCAGTTTTATCGTATATATTGAAACCCATGAAAAGTGATACTGGAACAAGATGATCAGTTGATGAAATCTTATGGGTAAAGTATACACATATCAATAATAAATGCTATGATATATAGGCAATAAAATTTGTAATGCAAGAGGATGCATTATGACCACAATATCTTACATGTTTTTACATATAATAAAGAAGGTTGATTAATAATTAATTAATTAGATGTCATTTTTTTTGACCAGAATTAATTAGATGTCATATTTCCTCTTTGTCGCCGTGATTTGCTTCTGTTTCGGTGCATAGCCCACCTTTGAGGCTTTGACATGAAGTGCTCTCTCTTTAATTTCACTTTCCTCATATACATTGGGCCCATCAAGATTTTGCCAATTAGTTCGATATCTGCTTTTTTTTTTCACATCAAATATTCTATTATGTTCTTTTATCTATTTTTTTTCTTTGGCAGAATATGCGTACACGTTACAAGTTGATGAGAAGAGTGATATTTACAGCTACGGAGTAGTGTTGATGGAAATTCTGACGGGAAAAAGATCCGTAGAATCAGAATTTGGCGAAGGTAATTGTATAGTGGATTGGGTGAGATCTAAAATTAGGACGGAAAACGATTTAAGTGACGTGTTAGATAAAAACGCGGGTGCATCATGCGCTTCAGTGAGGGAGGAAATGATGCTCCTCCTTAGGGTTGCATTGCTATGCACTAGCCGGAACCCGGCTGACCGGCCGTCGATGAGGGACGTAGTATCAATGCTGCAAGAGGCCAAGCCCAAGCGGAAGCTGCCCGAAAGTGAACGAGCAGGTGGTAATGACATGGTTTTAAATTTTTCAGGGTACAAAAGTCAATAGTTTTATATGCAGGGGTGCAGGGGTAATCACTGATTACAAATACATATTGCATTTTATTTTTTTTTATTACTTTTCAAAAAAAAGTTATTGAGATGGGGTTGTGGACCTAAGATTGTGGGGATTGGTATAGAAGAAGTAAAACATTTTTGTGTCTAAGAGTGTATCCAGTGCGCAGTGGTGGGTAAATTGCAAATTTAGTCCCTTAATTGCTCAAATTACACAAATGGGATATAAAAAATTCTTTTTTTTATTATTTTTTCATAGCAGACTCTTTTCTACACAAAAAGAGTGTGTTTTGCATTTTTACCCTTATTTTAATCCAACCCCTTAGTTAATTCAATCCTCTTTGTTAGGTATCGACCCCGCTGTCGTGTCCGAACGCCATAGCCATTTTCAACAATAGTCCGACAAACTTAACTATTACAAAATAATCCTACGGGGTATGGATTAGGGATTACAGGCCTTTTTCTAATATTGCAATAAACCAGAAAATAAAGTCGTGCGATGCACACGCACAAGGGAAGGCACTTTCCCATTCAAGCCAAAGCAAAGGAAAAAGAAACTAAAAGCTGGAAATACTAAGAATACCCAAGCACCCTAAGAACAGCCCGAAGCCGATCACCAACCGGATTGAGGCTGACCTTTTCACAATGTACCGCTGCCACAAAACAAATCAAGAAATCAGTAAAAGGACTAAAAAATAGAACCAAACTGAAAGCTAAGAAAAGGAAGGGTATCACCGGATCTTTTCGAGCCGAGCTTAAAGCTCCGAGCTGCAATGAGATGGACAACCTCAAAGGGAAGGCTCAGGTTGTGTGTAGAGGCCCCCTTCACCGTCGACTACGAACCGGACGCACCAAAGGATCGGCCACAAAGAGACCCGAAGCCCTATAGCCTTCCAACGCCCAAGTTTTTCCCGGAGAAACCACGAAGGAGACGACCACCGGAAGAGAAACACGAACGGACAGCCACCGGAGGAAGACCACGAAGGTCGAACCTCAAATACCCCAAACCCTTTTGGAAACCCACTGAAAACTCCAACCAAGTACCGAACGAGCAAATGAGAAGGTAATCGGAGCACTCAATCGAGAATCTCCCTTGAGAACTCACAAAGATTCACAAAGAATCAAAGAGAACAAGAGGCAGAGATCTTAGAGAGAGAGCATAGTTGCACGCAAGAGAGAGATATCGATCGTTTTCCACCAACTAGGGTTCCAAGAGGTAAGGGTAATAAGAGGGTGTTGGATGGTTGAGATTAAATCCCTCAATCCAACGGTTAGAATCAAATTTATGGTCTGGTCTCTCACCCGGGTCAAACCGTCCGGTCAAACAAATGGGGTCCGGGTTGCTTTGGGCTTCTTCTCAATGGGCAGGACAAATGTTATATGGCTACCAATGGAATTGGGCCATATTACAACATTCTCCACCTTGGCACAATTCCAGTTCATACGACTAAGGACATACACACATAATCATCATCGCCATACTTTTTTTTTCATTTTTCATTTATTGCACACACGATTGCCACATAAAAACGATTTATAACAAGCACATAAAGCATGTTATAAACAGAAAACCAACAAGTACAGCTTCTCGCTTAATCACCGTATCAAAATTCAAAATTTTTAAACATGTTAGAAATTTACTAACTGAGGCATTTAGTTCCCATATCGCCAGGATTAAATTCGGAAGGTATTTTTTCAAGATTAACTAAGCCTTTAGCAACAATATCACGAATATAATGAAACCTCACATCGATATGCTTAGTTCTATCATGAAAAACAGGATTCTTACACAATTGAATACCAGTTGATTGATTTAAAACACAACAACATTACCATCAAGAAAACCAATTTGTAAATCAAGCCTTTAAGCCAAATTGCTTCTTTAAATGCTTCGATTCTGACTATATACTCAGATTCGGTAGTAGACAATGCAACAATATGTCAGAATCGTGATTTCCACTAACACATGAACCACACAAAGTGAACACATAAGATGTTGTTGATTTTCTGTTATCCTTATCATTTGCATAGTTAGAATCCACGTAACCATTCAATTTAACCCCATCTTTGCACTTAGCAAATTTCAGACCATAATTCAAAGAATGTTTCAAATAACGCAAAAGCCATTTAACAACATTCCAATGTATAATTCCAGGATTAGACATGTATCTACTCAAGCAACTCACAGAATAGGCAATATCCGGTCTAGTGCTAACCATAAGATACATAACAGAACCTATAGCATTGGAATATGGCACATTCTTCATAGAATTAATATCATGCTCGAGTTTTTAGGGCTTTTCTTTACTTAACAAGAAATGGGCAGCCAATGGAACATTAACAGGTTTTGAATCACTCATAGAAAATTTAGACAAAATTTTCTGCACATAAGAAATTTGATTCAGAAAAATCACAGAATTTTTCCTATCTCTAAAGATGTTCATTCCTAAAATCCTTTTAGCATCTCCTAAATATTTCATGTCAAACTTAGCACTTAGACAGTTTTTAACATGCTCAATAGTTTTAACACATGGACTAATCAGAGAGATATCATCAACATAAATCAACAAGAAAACAGGCACTTTTGCATTTTCTTTGAAATAAAGACAGTGATCGTAATTACTTCTTTTAAAATTCAAAGACAACATGCATTCGTCAAATTTCTTGTTCCAACATCTAGGAGATTGTTTCAAGCCATATAAGGATTTTTTCAACAAACAAACAAAATCAGATTTCTTATTATCCACAAAACCTTCAGGGCTGTTGCATATAGATTTTTTCAGTTAAATCACCATGCAAAAAGGCAGTTTTCACATCTAACTGTTTCAATTCCCAATTAAACTGAGCAGTCAAGGCAAGCATAATTCGCACGGTTGTAAATTTCACAACAGGAGCAAATATTTCAGTATAATCAACACCTTCCTTTTGAGTAAAACCTTTAGCCACAAGTCTAGCTTTAAAACGTACAGAATCATTCTCATTTTTTACTTTAAACAACCACTTACAATCAACCACAGAACAATTTTCAGGTTTAGGTACAAGTACCCAAGTGTTGTTAACATGTAAAGAGTTCATTTCTTCATGCATAGCATTTAACCACTCTTGAGAATGTTCAGAATTTAAAGCTTCTTGGTAAGTTTTAGGTTCACAATTATCAATTGACTCAAAAACAGAAAACACATACGAAGTCAAGTGAAAATCATCAAAACGAGAAGGCTGCCTAATATTCCTTCGAGTTCTATCCCTAGCAAGTTGATAGTTACCAAGTTCATGATGTTCATTATCATCCAAATCAGCCAATTCATCATGCAAATCAAGAACATCAACATTTTCAGGCATATGCTCAAAATCGAGGCACATTTTTGGGGAATATGTTCAGCACATTTTCAATTTCAAAGATGTACATTTTCGTAATCATCAAAATTACTTGAAATGGTATTTGCTCCACCTTATTTGGAGCAGGCTCGATTCACACGAAGGCAAAGAGGAGTCAAACATGGAAATTGATTCATTAAAAATGACATCTCTACTAATTAAAATTTTAAAACCAGGTTCACCCTAAGCCACAACCTATAGCCTTTCACACCTTCGGGATATCCTAAAAAAACACATTTTTAGATCTTGGTTCAAGTTTATCACCTTTTTGATGAACAAATGCAAAGACAACCAAATACTTTCAAGTTTGAAAAATCAATTTGTTTACGGAAAACACAAATTCAGGACATTTTCCTTTCAAAGGCACAGATGGAGATCTATTAATCAAATACGCAGCCGTATGAATGTTTTTCACCCTTGAACTTTTTGAAAGACCCGAGGAAGCAAGCATGCTCCCGACCCTTTCAAGTAAGGTTCTATTCATACGCTTCGGCAACACCATTTTCTTTGCGGCGTATAAGGCACGCGATTTTATGCCTTTTAATACCATATTCAAGACATAAGTTGTCAAACAAGTTATTGCGAGAATTCAAGACCATTATCCGCCCTAAGGGTTTTAATCCTTTTACCGGTTTGATTCTCAATCAATGTTTTCCAATTCTTGAATTTTTCAAACACATCGATTTATTTTTCATTAAGAAAACCCACACTTTTCTTGAAAAATCATCAATTATAGACAGAAATACCTATTTCCACTCGAGTGGGTTCACTAGACGGACCCCAAACATCAACATGCAAATACTCAAGTATATCGGTGCAAATGCATTGATTAGGAAAAGGAGAAACAGAAATTTAACTTTATGTTGTTTTCCTAACACACATGAGTCACAAAAGGGCAAACATGATAGAACATCACTACCAAAACAACCAAATTTTATGCAGAATTTCAAGACCTTTACCACTCATGTGACCTAGCCTTTTATGCCATAAATCGAGTTTATCAACATTGACAAAGATTCACAACATTCACAAAGAAGAACAAGCATAGATTCAAACAAAACAAACATACAAGTTATTCATTTTGTGATTTTGAAAATCACTAAAGAACCTTTCAAAATTTTCATAACACCATTTCCAAATCTCCTTATAATCCATCATTTTCTAACGCAAAGACAAGATATCAAATTATTGCACAAATCGGCACATGTCTAACATTTTTCAAAGTGTAAGTATAACTTGATTCAAATTTCAAGCAAATATCACCAATTCCAAGAACTTCACATTTTTTCTCATTGGCCATAGAAACATGACAGTTTTTCACTTCATCAGTAGCTTGAAAAAATGATTTTTAAATGGTGACATGTGAAAAGTGCAGCAGAATCAATAAGCCATTCATTATCAATCACGAGTTTGATTTCACAGACTAATAAAGATGCATTTCACATAAATCGACACCATAAAAATTTCACCAACATTTTCACTACTAGAAGCCATATTTGCTTGATCATTTTTAAAATTCTCGGTTTTCCTTTCTTATTAGGGCACTCCCAATGTAATGACCTACCTCACCACATTTTATAGCATTTTCTTCCTTTAGGCCTAGACTTGGATCTAAACTTGCTTTTACCCTTTTTCTTGTGAAAATTCGATTTTGATGATTATCGATTTTTGGTGGTTACCAAACCTATGTTGGGACCTACCCGAACATGCATAACCTCCCCGGAGTTCTCCGCCTACCCCCTTATTGACTTTTAAATCAAGTTCCTTGCTTTTTAAGCCATTCACAATGATGTCAAGAGTAATAGAATCTCTACCATACTTAATAAGCGATTTAACATCCTTTGTAAGATTCGGGAATTGCATTTAAAAGCACAATAGGAGTATAATCATCAATATTCTTATCACGGTCGGTTTAATATCTTGAATTAATTTGGTAAACACATCCAAATTTTCATCAATCTCTTTGTTCAAATCAAGTTTAAATCAAGAATTTTTCAAGCAAAAACGACTTACTAGGCAAAAAGTTTGATACAATTCTTGCAATTTTTCCCACAAAGCTTTTGCGAGAATCAAGTTTACCAACCTTCCTAAGCACAGAGTCGAAAGATTCAAAATGATAGAAGAATATGCATACTCATCAATTTCAAACTTTCTTTTATGTATCTTTTTCACCATAAACACCACTAATAATTTTTATAAACTTTTTTTTGAATTAAAATTCCTTTCATTTTCATTTGCCAAATCGAAAAATCAGTTTTTCCATTAAATGGTTCAAGATTATAACTAGGCACATGACCATTTTCACAAAAACACAACAGATTTTCCGGAAAATACAAGGCACACAAAGCAAGTTATAATCGTAAGCAGGACAACAAACACACGGAAAAATCGAATACACGGAAGCACAAATAAGGGCCACGAGATAGGAAACCCTCGCACCACAGGATTCCACTACACTCGCGGTGTAGGGTCAAGCGCTTTACGCTCGGAGTTCCTTTAATACTAAATAAAAAGCGAAAAGACGATCAACCACGTAATGACGATCAACCACGTAAGAGCAAATAAGGGATCAGAATCCGACAAATAAAGACTGCAAATAAACCGCGGCAAGCGGTATTTACACTACTAAAAGCGAAAAAAGGAGAGTTCAAGCCTCTTTACCAGAGCGAAACCCTAGGGTAAGGGTTTCGTACCGCCACAGCGGGGGATGCTCGATACCTTTGTTAGGTATCGACCCATTTGTCGTGTCCGAACGCCATAGCCATTTTCAACAATAGTCCGACAAACTTAACTATTACAAAATAATCCTACGGGGTAGGGATTAGGGATTACGTGCCTTTTTCTAATATTGCAATAAACCAGAAAATAAAGCCGTGCGATGCACACGCACAAGGGAAGGCACTTTCCCATTCAAGCCAAAGCAAAGCAAAAAGAAACTAAAAAGTCGAAATACTAAGAATACCTAAGCACCCTAAGAAAACCGAAGCCGATCACCAACCTGGATTGGGACGACCTTTTCACAATGTACCATACAAAACAAATCAAGAAATCAAGTAAAAGGACTAAAAATAGAACCAAACCGAAAGCTAAGAAAAGGAAGGGTATCAGGATCTTTTCGAGCCGAGCTTAAAGCTCCGAGCTGCAATGAGATGGACAACCTCAAAGGGAAGGCTCAGGTTGTGTGTAGAGGCCCCCTTCACCGTCGACTACGAACCGGATGCACCAAAGGATCGGCCACAAAGAGACTCGAAGCCCTATAGCCTTCCAACGCCCAAGTTTTTCCCGGAGAAACCACGAAGGAGACGACCACCGGAAGAGAAACACGAACGGACAGCCACCGGAGGAAGACCACGAAGGTCGAACCTCAAATACCCCAAACCCTTTTGGAAACCCACTGAAAACTCCAACCAAGTACCGAACGAGCAAATGAGAAGGTAATCGGAGCACTCAATCGAGAATCTCCCTTGAGAACTCACAAAGATTCACAAAGAATCAAAGAGAACAAGAGGCAGAGATCTTAGAGAGAGAGCATAGTTCAGCGGCGCAAGAGAGAGAGATATCAGACTGTTTTCCACCAACCTAGGGTTCCAAGAGGTAAGGGTAATAAGAGGGTGTTGGATGGTTGAGATTAAATCCCTCAATCCAACGGTTAGAATCAAATTTAAGGGTCCGCGGGTCTCAGCCGGGTCAAACCGTCCGGGTCAAACAAATGGGGCTGGTTGCTTTGGGCTTCTTCTCAATGGGCCAGGACAAATGTTATATGGGCTACCAATGGAATTGGGCCATATTACAACACTCTTCTTCAACACACAATACACATCTACTCCCTTCAAAGAAAAAGAAAAAGAAAATGACAGAAACATGGTGTAGTTGGCTGCCTCTCGCTGCCCTTAATTGGAAAAATTTATTGTCCACATTACTTTCAGTATGGGAGAAATTATTGTCCAACCAACAATATTCAAGTGACATATTTACATTTGGTGTTAATTCTCACATTTTCATATCATTTTTGTCTTTGTCCTCCTCACATCTTCTCTGCTTATGCCTAGAAATTGAACGGTGTTGTATGCTATATACTTATATGTGGACTTATATGACCGTATTTCAAAGTTTTAGACATTATATGCTTATTTTATTTCATAATAATTTTTTTTTACTATTCTTCTTTGGTGTAAGTGTTCGATTTTAATATCATTTTTATGATTTGTTGGTAATTATTGTATGAAAATACTCACTATATGACTTGAAATATAACATCACGGTCTGGATATCAAAAAACTGGTTCAGTTCACGGTATGGTATATGGTTCACGATTAGTTTGATGCTGGTGGATATTTTTGCATAAGTTCATGATATAGGTTCATAGTTTAGGTTAACGGTATATATTCACAGTTTAATCCATTACAACTTGAAGACATATAATATCGTGAAGTCTTGCAATACCGTAAAATTATATAATACCGTGAAATTATTGACTACCGTGAAGCCCTATATTTTGTGAAGTGAATTTATACCGTGAACTCATATGTACTTCACGGTATAATGAATTAAACTGTGAACATATATCGTTAACCTAAACTGTGAACCTATATCGTGAATTGATCTTCAACAATATATTACAATGTCCATACCATGAAGTCCATAAACCCTAAATCGTAATTAATCTCCAACTCCTACATACCATTAACAACAAAATTAAAACTAAAATACCGAAAAAACTAAAAGTCCATAAACCCGGCGATTTGGGTGGATGGTGACATTTTTTTTGGGGGGGGAGTGTGCAGCAATATTTGGGTGGGTGAGGCTGTTGATGGGTTGCAATTTGGATGGGTAGGGTGTTGTATATATTTCTCAAATAGTGGGTAATGGAGTATGTTCATGAAAATAAAATCGAATTTTGTATAGGCTAGACACATCTTAAAGATGTTTTCTTTAAGGTATTAATTCCTCCCACTATGGTGTAAATGGTTCTCAAGGAATTAACCTCCAGGATACAAAGCCTATTTCACAAAAATTCCAAGATTACACTTCTTAGAATTTTTAGGAGCATCAATCACAAGTTGTAAAATAACAACAATAAAAAGAAGGAAAGAAATAAATCTCGTAGGAAACTCTTTTTCCGATTTTTCCATCTCTTTTTCTACATCTTCTCTCATACCTTCTATAGAATAACTTGAAGTTATTTATAGATTTTCAAGGGTTGCGTTGAACAGTCGCGTCCCTTCTCAACGGATGGAAGTTATTCATCCAAAGGTTGCATCTATTCATTGCATTCCTTCCCAATGGATGTCTTCACATGAAAAGACACACCTTTTCATCTCATAATATTTGTTTTCCATATTATTTATTTCTTTCCTCCTTTCATATATTATAACAAAATATAATATATAATATATGCATAAATGGATGCCTAGCTAAATGATGCTATGACATGTGATGCAATAAATGCAAGACACTATATTATGTAAATATACAACAATCCCCCACTAATTTACATATAATATATAAAAATAAATACAACTTGTTTTACATAGTGAATACCCACAAAGTGGACGAGCCTTTAACTTTATGGTTGAATATGTAACACTAGGAAAACATATTCTCACTATGTACGATTCATGCTCCTTTTATTCTTGGCAAAGACCGTTGTAATGGGCCTTGTCTTTGAATCCTGGTTTTCACAAGTACTCAGATTTTACCGAGTAATCCATAAGAAGCGGCCTCTCACTTCTCTACTTGTATGTATAGTAGACTTATCAAGAATGTCCATAACGCATTCCACAATGCTATAAGTCTATTAAGGATTGTAAATCCAACCTACTCTTGTTATGGTAAATAAAGTGCATAGATCAGATACGAGACTTTGAAAATAGTGTCACCCCCACTATTTAAGATATGCACTTGAAATGTATCCAAGTTTCCATTTCGCCAATGTCTAATATTGAATTGCCTTTTTAACTCTCATACATAAGGTGACAAATGTGTGACTTGTACCTTAAGATATAGTTGGTTTCAATCAAGACATTATTATAATCGGTAAGAGTCTCATATCTCTCATGATCTTTGTGATCTTTTCACCAAATAAGTATTTTTTTTGTTAGTGGATCAACTAACACATAACTCGTAGGGAGATACTTGAGTACAATCTTCCCTTTCTTAATCATACTTCTCATATGATTATACCTCATAGCAATATGTTTACTATGGTTTCCCTCATTCTTTGTATTTTATATAACAACTTGATTATCACAATACAAAGTAGTAGGACCCTTTTTAGGATCTATTCAAGGAATCTTTCTAAGAAATCTTCCAATCCTCACAA
The DNA here is from genome assembly GCA_016081115.2 of Rehmannia glutinosa. Lineage (NCBI taxonomy): Eukaryota > Viridiplantae > Streptophyta > Magnoliopsida > Lamiales > Orobanchaceae > Rehmannia > Rehmannia glutinosa. Next base: position 249,062 of record JABTTQ020002815.1, read on the forward strand.
TGTATTTACTCGCAGTAAACATTGTTATATACTCATATCCCGTAGAATATAAAGCAACACAAGTTTGCCTCTTTCAGAAATCCAAACGACTATGACACCATCAACAATGAACAACCAACCACTAGTTGACTTAGAGTCAATCATATTAGTTGCTCAATTGGCATCACTATAACACTCTCAAGAGTAACTTTAGTAAAAACACAATTTTCTACGTTGATACTTTTAAAATCAAACTAGTTGAACAATTCATGCACTACCTCTAGTTTAACTTTATTTAAAAATAAAGTCTACAAACTAATTAGGCTCAAAATATAATTTTAATTAAGTCCAAAACACCTAAATTTAGACTTAAAATTAAAATAAATCCACAAGTTCAACTTAAGCCCACATAACAATTTATTAGCAATAAACACCATAAGAAAATGGCTAAACATATAAAGTCTCAAACAGTAAACAAACTGCAAAAGGCCACAAAGAAATCTTAAATATAGAAACCCGCAAATGAAGGCAAAAACATAATATAACACATAATTTTCATTAATTTACAGTTTGCCCCAAATTTCCATATTTTTGTACCAAAAAGCCATCTTTCTCAAAGCAGGCCTAAAACTCTCTTTACAAACACAATCATCACTCATTCCTGCCGCCGACAAGCCCAACACACATGGCATCATCCGCCGGTGAATCTCAGCGGTAACAGACCTCTACCGGAACAGCCTCGAGCAGTCGCGACGCGGAACCACTTATCCCGTCATGATGCCGCTGCCTAGTGTTTACCACCACCGGCACTGTCACTATCCCGACCAACAGCGCATCGCCGTGGCGCTCGTCTGCAGCAAGGGGAAATCACGAAGCGAACCCTCTTCTTCTGCCACGACCCAAGCCGTGAAGAAGGAGCATTTCCTGCTGCAAACCGCTGCGTCGGTCCATGCTTCATATGGTGTGATGGTTTAACGGTAGTTCACCCGACAAGAAGAGTGACAGGCGCAACTGGGTTTCGATTTTTCTCAATTCATTTTTTTTTTAAATAACCCTTAAATCCCATTTGCAAATCAGAAAGGGGTTCTCAAAATAATTTGCAACCGAAATTGACATCCAGAATACAAATCATAAATTTCCAAGTTTTTGTATGTAAATCTGTAACAGATATACCAAAAAGGAACAGACAACACAATCTTCAAAATTCCAGAATTTTTCTCAATCCTTTGTTGCAAAAACGGTAATTGAAATTCAAAAGAAAGCCATAACCCTCATATTTTGTCGATTATCAAACCACATAACCGAAACATAGAAATCGTTCTCTCAATCCATAAAAACAATTACATATATTAACTGTAATGGAGTTCTAAAAAATCACTGATTCCAGATTTTTGTTTTTTTCTCTTTTCAGTAACTGAATTCGTAATTATTAAATCAAAGGCAAGATCTGGGAAGACGAATTCAATATACTGAACATGACTATATATCGATTATTAAACTCGATTCGCAGTTATTCAACTTAAGATCATTAAGCAGAAACATACCTGGATTATCAATACAACCTTGAATTGATACTGCAAATGTGAATAATCTCATACCCGAATCGTCGATCAACGCAACCTTGAAGAGATAATCGTTCGTTCGGCCTCCTTGTTATTAATCTACACTCTCCCGATTCTTGTGGCAGGCATGACCATCGTTTCTTTTTTTTTGTTTCCAGCGACATTCACTTTGGCGACAACAAACTCCATTATAGAAGATTAATACCTTAAAATTGTTGTATATATTTCTCAAATAGTGGGTAATGGAGTATGTTCATGAAAATAAAATCGAATTTTGTATAGGCTAGACACATCTTAAAGATGTTTTTCTTTAAGGTATTAATTCCTCCCACTATGGTGTAAATGGTTCCTTTGTTAAATTAACCTCAGGGATACAAAGCTTATTTCACAAAAAAATTCCAAGATTACACTTAGAATTTTTAGGAAAGCATCAATCACAAGTTGTAAAATAACAACAATAAAAAGAAGGAAAGAAATAAATCTCGTAGGAAACTCTTTTTCTGATTTTTCCATCTCTTTTTCATACACTTTCATCCATCCTTTGAATATTTATAACTTCCATTATTTGAGATTTGAGAAAGATGTGCCTAGCCTATACAAAATTCGATTTTATTTTCATGAACATACTCCATTACCCACTATTTGAGAAATATATACAACAATTTTAAGGTATTAATTCCTCCCACTATGGTGTAAATGGTTCTCGAGGAATTAACCTCCAGGGATACAAAGCATTTATTTCACAAAAAATTCCAAGATTACACTTCTTAGAATTTTTAGGAGCATCAATCACAAGTTGTAAAATAACAACAATAAAAAGAAGGAAAGAAATAAATCTCGTAGGAAACTCTTTTTCTGATTTTTCCATCTCTTTTTCTACATCTTCTCTCATACCTTCTATAGAATAACTTGAAGTTATTTATAGATTTTCAAGGGTTGCGTTGAACAGTCGCGTCCCTTCTCAACGGATGGAAGTTATTCATCCAAAGGTTGCATCTATTCATTGCATTCCTTCCCAATGGATGTCTTCACATGAAAAGACACACATTTTCATCTCATAATATTTGTTTTCCATATTATTTATTTCTTTCCTCCTTTCATATATTATAAAAAAATATAATATATAATATATGCATAAATGGATGCCTAGCTAAATGATGCTATGACATGTGATGCAATAAATGCAAGACACTATATTATATGTAAATATACAACATAGGGGAGGGTTGGATGGCTGGGAAGGGTTGGTGGATAAGGGTTGGGGTTGATTGTTTTTCTTTTTTTTCTTTGGAAAAGGATTTTATTTTTGAACATGGGGGAAAAATCAAATGAGTAAAAAAAGGCTTAGACTAAACTAAAGTGTGGTTTAGTAATGTGGGGTGGGGTTTAAAAAGTGTAATTTTTTTTTTAAAAGTGTGTTTATAAAAGGGTTTTAGTTGTTAAAAAGTGTAGAAAAAATTTCTCCCAAACATTTTTGTGTCTAAGAGTGTATCCAGTGCGCAGTGGTGGGTAAATTGCAAATTTAGTCCTTTAATGCAAATTTAGTCCTTTAATTACAGAAGGTGCAATAAAACTGGTTCTTTTTAAATTCTGTTTGCCAAAATTGCTATACAAAAACTTCTATCAGACTGTCTAATGGGTCTTTTCTTTAGACGGATCCAACCCAACCCATATTTTTTCGTAATTTCATGCGCCTGTGACATGGTTGTAATAATTTGGCACAGTGCATCCGAAAAATATTAGTAGTTCCTCAAAAAAGTATTAGTAGTTCCCAATAATTTAGTAGTTCTCATGAATATAATTAACTTTTTCTCCTAAAAAGTATTAGTTGTCCCTCAAAAAAATATTAGTAGTAACGATGAAACGTATTAGTAATATGCTTGAACAGTTTTTTCAGTAATCCTCTTGAAATATATTTATTTCCATCAAGAGTATTAGTATTCCTACTAAAACGTATTAGTAATCTTATTTAAAAGTACTATATTTTTCGATTAAATGTATTTTAGTATTCCTCTTGAAAAGTAATAGTATTCCTCATAAAAAGTATTAATAGTTCCCCACAAAAGTATTAGTTCTTCCCCAAAAAAGTATTAGCAGTCTTCCTGAAAAATATTTGGTAGCACCCCTAAAAATATTAGTTTTTCCTCCGAAAAGTTTTAGTGGTCCTCCTAAAATGTATTAGCAACTCTCCTAAAATGTATTAGCAGTGGCCAGCGGATGTGGTATTGGTACTTGTGCGGGCTGTTGGTGGGCTGATGGGTCAGATATTTGGATATGTCTAACGAATTAAATCCTTTAGATCGTTTGACAGGAGACGAACCCAAATTACTATATCTTCAAAAAAATTGGAGTTAATATTGAATCCATTGGAAATTATAATATTGCTCGGGATATCTCACGCAAATCTTAAGTAATTGGGAGTTTTTGAATCTCTGGACAAGAATTAGTATTTCCAGCCAATTTTCAACCAAATATTTGAGTCTAGGAAATACAGACACTTATCTAAAAATAACATATTCGTGCCACATCAGATACGATACTTTATCTAATATTCCAGTCTCCATGGATACATATCTAAAGTATCAAATTGAAAAAAAAATCAGCATAGACATCCCAATTTCAAAGAAATAATTCACATCCATATGGATTCTTATAAATCCATATTTGGAAAGAGATAAAATTTAATCTATTCTTTGATATTTTCAAGTATGTTTTTTGTGTAACTATGTGAGTTATCACATTTTAGATTATATTATTTATGAAATTTCAGTATTTTTACGTTTGAAATATCATTTTATTTAATTGTATTTAGTGTGTCTATATTTTCGATAATATAAAAATATATAATTTTATATGTGTATATATACCGTACCCATATCATTAAAATTTCAAAGTATGATGTATACTCATGTCATATCATATCAGTGTCTTGTACTCGTATTAATGTAATTCATAGACTGGGTTATCCACTACACCTTATTCAACAATTACATCAGCGAAAAATATAATTTTAGCCTGGAGATTCAAAAATCCCCATTTATTTTTTATTCACATACAACTCATTTCAGATTTTTGTACAATATTGAAATTTTCGGCGAACCAAGTCCAAGAATTTTTTTAATGAAATATAGGATAACTACCAATCAAAATTTAAATAAAAGACCATTTTTGCCGCAACCATATAATTACATGACCCTATATAACTCAATAAATAGATGGCTTATTCAGATCTAGAAATATACAGGTCATTTCGGGTCGTGTTCAAGTTACAAATGTTTAAACTGGCCATATTTTGGGATGTTGAATTTGACCCAAATAATTAAATGGGTCGTGTTCGAGTTGTCGTGATTGATGTAAATTTCATTTTCTCAAACCCAAACACGACTGAAATCGCCACCACGTTGAAATATGTCACTTGTGAGTTGTCTCATATTGATTAATTAAAGGAAGGCGTCCTAACTTATAAGTCAAGTGAGTTGATCCTTCTATCACCAATTGGTCTTAGTATGGAACCTCAATTGGTGACTTGGGCTATCCCTCTCGTATTGGGTATGTTTCATGGTGTAGATCGTACCAAATCCCTCAAAATTTGATATAGTATCAAAGCAGACCCTATGCTCGGCCGAGTTGGGCCATCGATATGATAGAGCATGGAGGATCATGTGATGGTGATTAATGAATTGACGAATGACTTACAAGTAAGGGGCGTGCATTGAAATATGTCACTTGTTAGTTATCACACGTTGATTAATTAGAGGAAGAGAACTTAGGGGTTGTATAGTTTTTTATTTCATAGAAGATTTTCCAATTTTTTACTATTTGACATATGTAAGTCATGCATGATTGTTTTACTCAATCTCATTATAAACATTCTATCTCCAACTTCTCATTTTACAATCTCAACTCTATATTCTAAAAATTCTCACTTATATATACCAAATTTTCAACGTATACTACATTAGTGAGACCCACTACACCACTTTTTATTTTTAATGAAACGATATTTCATTGATAAACTCAAATAAATGTACATCGTGTTAACTTAACATTTTGTACAACAGATTATATAAGCCGGAAAATTGAAAAACTGAATTGAAATAAATATATACAAAAATACACCATATATTGAAATTACATAATACCAAAAATAGAATTGCGCGAATCGTGTGTTGAACACACTATCCTTAAATGGATTCATCCCCTATTCTGGACGTCTGTTTCCCAGGATAAGACGGAAAAACTGAGTTAATTTCTATCTGTCAAACTGAAATTACACCTGGAAAATATCACCAAAAATGCAGGAGACTAAGGAATTTTTAGAACAGTATGCAGAGAAATATATCAGTGCAGATGGAGAGTTGAATGTTTTTATATTGCTGGAAAACTCAGCTATTTATAGAGCTGAAAAATATCTAAAAAATTAAACCAGTTGTTGTTACACGGCAATTCAAACCTACAGTTATGAATCAATTACAAATATTGCTATTACAGACATTAATCTGCAGGTTATAAGAATTAATAATAAGCTGTTACAGATTCTTATTTAAATTCAAAATAAAAATATGTTATATCAAAGATTAAAATTCAAAATTAAAATATATCTGCAAAACATGGGCTAGACTGTGTGGCTCGATTTCGGTGCGATAATTGTGTTTGTAGGTGGAACTCGCACACAAGTCAATAGTTTGGAGCCCAAACCGGACCGTGATTTGTACCCCCTAGAGGCGCGCATGTAGATAGAGTCTCTATGCATTATAAGCTTACACCTTAATAAAAGATAGCATTATGTATACTAGTCTCAAAAGCCTTTGTTTTCCCATGTGGGACAAACCCACCTTTCAAAGAAGACAAACACATATATTTTCTTCTTTTAAATTAATTCCAACACTCCAATTTAAGATTTAATATCCCCTTCATCGAAATACCATTTTGGAAAAAAAACATATTCAATTTTAATGTTCTCACGGAGTAGAACAAGAATCCACTTTTACGCTTGACGTTAGACAATCGAATTCCCAAGAAATTCGCATCTCAAATGTGTAATTTCCTTCACTTTTCAAATGTGTAATCTCCAGTCAACTAGGTTGGATTTCCATTGTATCAACTCATTTTTTCTAGAGGTTTAAGTCACATTCCTCTTGATGATTTCACAACTAACTCTAGATTTAATCTTTTGGTTAACGGATCCGCTAAATTATCCTTTGACTTCATATAGTCAATAGAGATAACACCAGTTGAGAGTAGTTGTCTAATGGTATTGTGTCTACGACGTATGTGTCTAGACTTACCATTATACATATTGCTCTGTGCCCTGCCAATCGTTGATTGACTATCACAATATATAAAAATTGTTGGCACAGGCTTTGGCCGTTTTGGAATACTTTTTAAGAAGTTTCAGAGCCATTCAGTTTCTTCTCCATACTTGTCTAAAGCTATAAACTCAGACTCCATTATGGATCTAGCTATAACCGTTTGCTTAGAAGATTTCGACGATATGGATGCACCTCCTAAAGTGAATACAAATCCACTTGTTGACTTAGAGTCTTTAATATCAGATATCCAATTAGCATCGTTCTATCCTTCAATAACAGCAGGATATTTTGCATAGTGCAGTCCAAAATCACGAGTGTATCTTAAATACCTCAGTATTCTCACTATACCTTTCCAGTGTTCATGCGTTGGATTACTCGTGTATCTGCGCAATTTAGTCACTGCATAAGCAATGACACTACAACTCATTATGTATATCATACTTCCTATTATTAGATAAATATTTTTATTATAATTTTGATGATTTCATATTATTGGGTTTTACACTAAAACAATGTCCCCAAATGTAGTCCAAATACTTCAAATCGATTTAAATGTTTTTTACTAATTTTATTTCTTGAAGATTATTTTTGATAAAAATCGGATAACACTTTTGTTTCGAGGCCAACCGGTCACCCTAGAGGGCAACCGTGCCTGAAAACTTGAAACCGAAATAGAAACAAAATGGAAGGAAAATTGGAGGAGGCTGACCGGTCAATCGGGTGGTCAATCGGTGCCTGAAGAAAGTTTAATTTGCAGAATCTTCTCTGTTTCATATTTTGTTGGGGGCAAACGGTCCAAGGGATAGGGCAACCGATCAACCCTAGGTCGATCGGTCCAACCTCCTATGGACCAATCCAAGACTTTTTTTTCAAATAATTTTCAAATGATACATTAGAGGTCGACCAGTCGACCTAAGGTTTTATCAGCAGAAACTATCCGTTGTTGCATACAGCTTTTCATAAAATTGTGGGATTGATTTCTAACAGCCATTTTCTCCATTTGATTTGCAATTTTTTACAGATTTCAATCTCCAAGGAGGAGCCTATTATTGGGATTCAAATCTAAGAGCTCTCCTATAAATACTTGAAGGCTTGAAAAATCAATACAAGATAACACAATACAACATAACAAGAAAAATCTATGCAAATATTTGTTCTTCACTTTCAATATTCTTGTTGTATTAGTCTAAGCTTGTCACTTTCACACTTTGCTTATTAGGTTTTCCTTCTTGACTACATTTGCACTTTTGAGTTGTAATTTTTCATTTAAAATATAACTTGATTGTATTTGTAACATCATCCAAAGCAAGAAATCATTGTTAGTGTTCTTTTGGCAAGAACACGTTTGGTTGATTTGATTGAAAAACATGGTGCTTTTCATGTTGAAGAGTTTGGTGCTCTTCGAGGTGTGGAAGAGTTTGGTGTTTTTCGAGGTGAAGAAGAGTCTGGTGCTCTTCGAGTTGGAATTGTCACGCCACAAACGTGACGCGACGGCGATCAATCACTTAAACAGAAATAAACCCAACATTCTAGAAAACGATGCAACAATCCCAAGTGAAATAAGGTCTAAAGCAGCGGAAAACTACAAGTACAACAAGATTACAATTACATCCCAACAACTTAATAGCTTACGTCGAACTAGGAATAAAGTACACATCATATCACGACTTAAGTGTCAAATGGGTCCTACGCCCTTCAATTACAGATCCCGAATTTCAAAGGAAATAAAAGAGTCAACATCGAAAAATAAAAGAAAATAGTCCGGCAACATAGATAACGATAGGAAATGAGTTCAACGGGCGGAGCTCGAGAGTTCAATCCAAGCGGGTTAAACCTTCTTCGACAAAGTCATCTTCTAAGGTTAGAAAAGAGGAGGGGTGAGACGAGAAATCTCGGTGGATGGGGTGATCGTGTGCAAGTGTGGCGATATATATAGTTAATGCGAGAAATTTAGTTGTATGAAAACGCGTGAGAGATGATGCATGAATTCACACACATGATCCACAAGCGTCATGAAAAATATATTTATGTAATATACTTATAGAGTTTAAGAAAAAAGCGATTCATGGTCACGCGGCACTATGGTTCAAGCGATCGGGAGGATTGCGTGCGGATTTGTAACGCCAATCTATGCAAGACAAGTAGCGGTTGCGTCGGATTTGTAGCGCCAACCTATGCAATACAAGTAGCGGTTGCGTGCACGGGTTTGTAGCGACAACCAAGCGGGTCCGATTAACTCCGGAATCGTGTGGATCAGACAGTGATTCCTTCGTTCTTCCTTGTAACTCCCCGAGTAAGATGGTCCAATACCTGTCACCTTATCGCTCCGTAGGCAAAGACAAAATCCACAGTGGAGCTAGCAAGGCTCGGATCTGTCATAATCATGATTATACATCAAGTACTACGACCCGCTTCCCTTAGACAAACTCCGTCCCTCAGTTGCGGGATTAGGACGATGGGGCCGGAGAGTGGAATAGCAGCCGAGCTACCCGGTTCCATCCCCGACGTATCCATTCCGACTGTGAGCTCAACACACCAAGTTGACTCAGGCAGGAAATTAAATACACGTTCAGGTAGTCAACCGTGCAAATGATCAGTATATTGATTCGGGAGCGATTCATGAAAAGTTTTCGAAAATTTGCGTAAGGTAATTATGGCGTTGGTGGAGTTATTTGGATGAAGATGATTATCGGGAGGATAAGCAATCTTCGATATCTTGAACGATTAGGTGGAACATAAGTCCCGTTATAGATTCAAATCGCAAGACGAGGAAGTCGCCCGCGATCGGGTATTAATCGGTCAAGCGGTCCGATAAGTCAAAGGGGTTTTTGACAAATTAAAATATTTTAATTAAGAATTGAAGTCAGAGGGTCCAGGGCTGTTTTAGTAAAAGAAAAATAATTTGAGTTAGGTCCTTGATAAAAAGAAAATTTTCAATTTAGCCCCGTTTTGTAAAAACCAATACTTTTGGGGTTAAAAATTGAATAAATAAATATCCCGACCTTGAAATATTATGAGGTCAGTTCCTAAACTCTCCAAATTGTTCAGAGATTCAGGTTTTTGAAGTTTTGAGGTCGAGTTTTTTATAAGATTCTCATATTGGCCCCAAATTTGTTAAAATTGCCATTTCGGGCTCTAAGTTTAAAATAATTGGAACTCACAAACCGGAAGGGCTTTTAATGTGATTCCAGTTGTAAAATGTCACTAAGGTCAGTGGGATATTGGGACAAAAGCAGTTTTTAAAATAAGCAAGTATAGGTCCCTTAACTTTTGAAAATCTCATTTTTGTCCCATTTTGAAATAATTGCTTTTAAGGCTTTTAGGGGTCCAATTGTTATGAAATTTGAACCTTGGGTCCAAGATATAATTATGTTATAGTTAAATTAGTATTTCCAGGTGCATGGACTGCATAAGTCCTAGAAATTGTATTTTGGTCCTCAAGTTTAATCTTTTACAATTTGGTCCCTCAATTTTTATAAAATTACTTTCCAAGCTCTAAACACTTGGATTTTTGGAATACACTTAAAATATGTTATTTCCAGTCCCTTAAGAGTTAAAATTTCAAATTTTAAAATTAGGGTCTGGTACAGTTTCAAAATTTGCAAAATAGCCCTTAAACTTCTCAAATTTTACAATCTAGTCCTTGGGCTTTTAAGGGTTGATTTTATTTATCTAAAAACTCTTAAAACTTTAATAAAATGTCAAAACATAATTTTTGAACCTGAGTTCAGTCCCAAAAATCGAAAATTACAGAGGGGTCCCTTAAGTTTTATTTTCTTGCAATTAAGTCCACCAACTTTCTATTTTTACATTTTAAGTCCAAAAATTGAAATTTAATCAATTATGCTCGACTTGTCCAGGTTATAAATCATTCAAAACATAGATTTCAAGAGTCATACACATACATATCCTTCTCATACAAAATTTCATCAAGTATAACAATAAAATGTGCATGTATGCCATATTTTTCGATAAATCACATTTTTGAGTAACACTTGAGAATTTTTCCAACTTGATACAAGAAAATAGCATGCAATACATAATATATATCTCAAGTGCTCAATAACAAAATACTACATGCATATTTTCAATTTAAAACACCTAGAAGTTGAAAGAATTTTTCCACCCACCTTAAAGATCGGTTTGTTGGTGAAAATGGGATAAATCTCTCTCGATGAAGGAGTGACATAGGTCAGCCCCTAAGTCAAGGAATACCAAAAAATATAAGAGTTATAAGAATGTGGTTAAAAATTTAGGGAAAAGAAGAAGATGGTGAGAAAATTGGAAATACTACACTTACCTTGTGTAGTGAGTAAAATGTGACTAGTAATGACTTCCAAGTATAAGGTTTTGGTCACCCTTAATGTCAACCTCCAAGGTCAGCCCCTAAAACTCCAAAAATGAAAATGGAGTGTCAAAATTTGGAAAATAGAAGAGAAGAAGAAAGTGTACTAAAAATTCCATTTCTTACCTTATAGTCCAACTTCTTCACAATTTTTCTTCAAGATGACTAGTCTCTTAACTTCTTCAAAGGTCTTCTAGGTATACCTCAAATTCAAAAATCAAACTTAAATTAGAAGGTGAAAGAGGTGAGCTACAAGGTATAAGAATAGATTGAAGAAGAAAATTTCTTACCTTGTGTAGTGTATATGGTTCGAATTTTTGAAGAAAATGGGAGATGAATTCTTGAAGTTTTGGTTAAGTGTTAGTGAAGAAAATGAAGAATAGGTAGAGAGATGTAGGAGGATTTTTAGAGAGAGGTAAGAGGAATTACAAGACTTAGAAGAAATTTGGTGTTGGTGAAATGAAATGGGAAGAAAAAAAATTTTGTTTTGTTTTGATTAAATGATAAGTTAGAGTAATAATTGAGGGAATTAGGGAAGAAAGTAATATTTAGGCAACTTTATTAGAGACAATTAGCCAAAATGCTAATCTTAGGGGGGAATTTTTAAATTGGTCTTGTTTGACCAATTGGATGATTGAAATGGTGGGATTAATTTAAGATGTAGGTTTGAATTAATGGTGTAAAAATACACAAGATGAATACACAAGGTGTACATGTACAAGAGTTGGGAGATATTTCTACACCAAAAAAATACACCAATGCCATCCCCCTAAGGGTATTTTGGTAATTCCACATATTTTTTTGTCCCAAAATTGATGATAATAGATGAATAAATATCAATCTCCAAAATAATTAGTGATTTCCTTGATCACTTATAAGTCTCATGATCCCTTAATCTAAATTGAATTCTTAATTCTATAAATTATAAATTCCTAAAATAAATAGTCTCTTAAAATTCTAAGGTGGCTAATAAATACACCAATAATAATAATGATGATCATCCAAGTGAATATAAATGCGAATTAAAATTAATAAATAATTATGATCACAAATAGAATTTAAAAGAATTAAATGCAAAATATATTTATCATTAATATATACCAGTCAAAGTGACGCGGTAAAATAGTCAAAATAATACAAAGACGATACGAAACAAGTACATGATCGAATAAAAATCGGGACTTCACAGATTGTGGTGATCTTCATAGGTGTTGTCGTAAGAAGAGTTTGGTGCTCTTCAAGGTAAAGGTTGTAATAGTTTGGTATCTATTAATTAACATTTTCCTTTTCAAAATTCATTCTGGACATACCGGGTGGTAGAAGGTTAGGCCCTAGATAGGTTGAACTTCTATACATCATCATGTGTTGTTTACATTTCCGCTCTTTTATTTTGGTCATCATCTACATATTCGAAAAATAGGGCGTAAAATCGAAAAATCGGGATAATCTTTTCACCGTCTCTAGATGATCGTAGCCACTAGAACTAACAAGTGGTATCAAAGCCAAATTCTTTGGCAAGCTCGTTTTACATTGTGAGTAAAGAGGAAAGATCCATGGCTACGAAGGAGAGTTATCTTCCGGCCGGTGCTTCATTCAATAGACGGCCTCTCTTTGACTCCAACATTATGTATTTTAGAAAGATAGAATGGAGTATTTCTTATAAGGTTGCATGTTCGATATTTGGAACACGGTTATTAATGGAGTATCTATCCCAATGAAGAAAAAAGAGTATGAAACTCAAATCCCCAAAGGCTTCAAAGAGTTCGAAGATGAACATAAGAAAATATTCTCCTTAAACGGTAAAGCTTTTAACATTCTTCATGTTCTCTTACCGCTATGGAATATAATCATATTAGAGGTATTCGATCCACTCATGATATATGGAAAAAATTGGAGGTTATCTATGAAGGCACAAAAAAGTGAAACAAGCTCGAAAGATCATGTTGGTCAAAGAATTCGAAAATTTCACTATGAATGATGGAGAAAATATCTCCAAAATGGTTGAAAGGCTTGACAACATTATAAATCCTCTAGTTGCACTTGGAAAAATTATTTCCGAAGAGGATAAAGTCACTAAAGTTCTAAATGCTCTTCCCGCCTCTTGTTCCGAAAAAAGTTACTGGAATCTCGGAAGCTCAAATGGAAATTCTAAATTTTGATGGGCTTATTGGCAATCTTCTCATCTATGAAATATATAAAAATGAAAGGAGTAATTCAAAAGCATCTACTTCTCAACTGGATATAATATCAAATCAAAAAACATGGGATGGGCTTCTTGCAACGTCCGATGATGAAGAAGCCGAGCATGTCTAATTAATGGGCATCGAAGAAGACAATGAGCTATACTCTAATACTTCCATTTCTGTCATTAATTGCAGGTGATTATGACGAACTTCAAAATGAATTCCAAAGTATGCTTGTTAGGCATAGTCTCATTAAAGCTAAGCGCATGCCATTACAGTCTCTCCCTCTATCGAATCAGTGATGGAATACAGAAGATCCCGACTCTTTCCTAAGCAGATGCTTAAATACAAAAATTTGAAAAGGGGATTCAACACTATGAAAAATAAAAAGGATAGTTTACTTGTTTCATATGAATCACTTTATTGTGATCACACTACTACACTTGATAAGGTTAGAAACCTTGTAAAGGAAAATGAAACTCTCACTAATGACATTGGTTGCATGAAAATGATATGATGAAGTTCAATTTGAGTACCGATAAAAGGACCAAAATTTTTGATGTTCAACGTTGTGATCATTTGAAACTAGGACTTGGTTATAGGTCAAATGTTATCAATGATATGAAAAAGAATAAAAAAAACTACTTTTGATTATGCCAATCATCATGCTTCTAGAACTATTACATGTTTTTATTGTGGCAAAAGTGATCACACGGCAAATACTTGTCGGACTAGAAATAACTCAAATTACTATTGGAGACCTAAAAGTCTCAAACCTAATCCCAATGGACTCAACCACTTGAGGGTACAACAAGATAATTTCATGTTAGGTACTCGGCGCAATAAAAGTCAAAGGAAATTCAAATTGACAAATAGGCAACAAATGTCCGCGCCATTTGATCAAAGGAGAAGACATTATCAACAAATCATTTTTCAAGAAGAATGTATAATCAATAATGGGAAAGACACAACCCTTGGCAATGACGAAATTGGTAACTCTTATTATCTTCTTGAATTATGCATTTTATTTTATTTGTTATAATTATTGCACATATTCATGTCTTTATTCTTGTCTTAATTGTCAAAATTCTTTTTCAAAATATTTCTTAAAAATGAGGTCTCAACTATATACTCTCGGATTTCCAAGTTTAAAAAGAGACCTTATATATCTATTTTATAAGCTCATTAGAACTTACATGTTCTATCAAACTCTTGTTGGATCTTACAAAAGCATAGTATGTGATACTTGTCTAATTTCTAAATTGCCGTTTATTATTTCGTAAAAATGAGGTCTCAACTATATACTTACATGTTCAAAATTTCTAGAATAGGGTGGGGCGGGTCGGCCCGTTCTGCCCCGTTTTTAATTAAATTAAATAAAAAAATGAAAATAAATTGAAATATATATATAATATTATTTACAAAATTTATTACTATCTAAGTATAATATTTAATATAATATAAGAATACATAAAAATTATATTATAATATATATTATATATGCAATATATATAATAAAATATATTTTAAACTAAAAATTCGAGGCGGGACGGGTACCCGCGGGCGGAAGCGAGACCCAAACCCAAACCCGACCCGTCCCGCGGGTCGTGTCAAAATTGTCACCCCTATTGTGTATATTATTCAGTACTGTTAAACTCTTGTGCAAGAATTTTTCATAAGACTTTGTATGAGATATTTTGGTATTAAAGGATAAAGGATCGTAAAAGGATTAATGCCTTTATATATCAAATTAGACAAGAATAATAATGGCAAATTGTTTGGCAAATAAAATCGAGGTATGTCCATCAACTTATCTTACTCTCATAGACTCAATATTCTTTATGTCATATGCCTATACGCTCGATTTCAAAGCAATCCCAAAAATCTCATTTAAGTGTCATCAAACTTATGATATTTAAAAGACACTATTTCTTATGGCTTGTTTTATCCAAATAATGAACTTTTTTAAAATGATATAGTGATTCGGACTATGCCGAAAATATTGATGATCATATAAGTGCATCCAAATCATGTCGATTTTTTGGCGATTGCCTAGTATCTTGGTTTTCAAAGAAATAAAATTGTATATCTTCATAAACGGCCAAAGCCTAATATATTCCATGGCTTTTTGTTATGCCCAACTTCTATGGATGAAATAAACTTTAGCATTATAATTTTTTTTGAAAAAATATTTTTTTATACATCCGCTATGACATTGCTCAAAATCCGATTCATCATAATCGAACAAAACATATTAAGGTTCGACACTATTTTTTAAGGGATTGTGTCTCCAAATGAAAAATTGAGACGTGTTTTGTTCCGTCTCAAGATCAACTCGCGGATATTTTCACAAAAACTTTAGTTGTCGAGTCTTGTACTTTAATTCGAGCTCATTTAGGCACAATGCATATCAAAAATGGTCTATGATTGCATTTTGTGCGTTTTTAAAATTATGAGGATGAAAATCGCATTTTTAACTCAAAATTCAGACAGAAACTGGACTACATTACAGGTACCAGTCGACCTATGTGGTCGACCGGGCCTTGGACCAGTCGGACAGGTGGTCGATCGGTCGACCAAGGCTTTTTGGGAAGGTAAATTGTTTGTGTCCATTCTTTCCGTCTATTTGTTTTATTTGGTACTATTTCACACCCCCTTGCCCATTTCACTAACAATCACTCAAAATAATTTTCTCCTGCAACTATATTGGGCTTGTATTATATTTATTTCCTCCATATTATTCATCTTCCCCGATCAATTGGTAAGTTTAATTCCATCTTGAATCTCAATCGGGTTGAATCCTTGAGAATGTGGATATACTTGATGAATTTGTAATCATTGTATGATTGTGATGGGAATTATGCATGTTGATGAATTGTTATTGTAGAATTAGGAATGGTGTTGAATTTTTGGGCATGATTACATTTACAAATAATATATACAATTCCGATTCTATCTTATGCATGTCAAGTGTTCGGTAAAATATCTCTATGAAAATTTCATCTTTTGCATGAACCTCATACTTATAATTGCCTTATATCTTTATGGAGATCATGTTTTATCCATTAAATGAGCTTCTATAGACTTTCTCCTATAAATTTCCCTTACAATTTGGAACTCTAAGCTTTCTATTCAAAAGCATGATAATTCGATTCAATGTGAACTTTGATATGTATTTATGGTGTTTTTATCGTGCTAATAGTTTTTTTGATGATTCCAAAGGTAGAGAAAAATGAAATAAACTCATAAGCATATGTTTAGGTCAAAGAAGCTAGAAAAAGCTCGTGAAAAAAAGCTATAAGCTGTGGATAAAAAAATCATAAGCTGAGGATAGAACTTAGTCCAATGGATGCATATTGGACTCTTTTTTGCGACTAATGATTTCATTTTGATAGGGGGAGCTTTTAAGCTCTTAAACTTCTAACTATACTTGTAAAAGCTTTCAGCTTTTAGTTGATTGATTCTATGCCTATTTTTGTTCAGCATGTTTTAAAAAGTTCTAAAAAATATTTGCTCCTACCCTTATGATTCTTAATCATGAAAGCATCGCCAAAAATGGATAGTAGTTTTTGACCATAAAAACTTATTTCGTTTAAAATCGACCGCCTAAAATTATTTTGGTTTGTAATTATCAAAAAGGGGGAGTTTGTTAGATAAATATTTTTATCGTAATTTTGATGATTTTATATTATTGGGTTTTACACCAAAACAATGTCCCCAAATATTGTCGAAATACTTCAAATTGATTTAAATATTATTTTACTAATTTTTTGAAGTATTTCTTGAAGTTTATTTTTGAAACAAATCGGACAACACTTCTGTTTCTAACGGTCGCCCTTGAAGGTAACCCATGCCTGAAAACTTGAAACTGAAACTGAAACAAAATGGAAGAAAAATTGGAGGAGGCCAACCGGTCGATCGGTGCCTGAAGAAATTTTAATTTGCAAAATCTTCTCTGTTTCATATTTTATTGGGGCAACCGGTCCAAGGGCTAGGGCGACCGATTGATCCCTAAGGCGACCGAACCAACCCCTTTGGACCGGCCCAGGACGTGTTTTTCCAGTCATTTTTCAAATTGATACATTAGAGGTCGACCGGTCAACCTAAGGTTTTATCAGTGGAAAATGTCTGTTGCAGTAGACAACTTTTCATGAAATTGTGGGATTTATTTCTAACAGCTATTTTCTCCATTTGATTTGCAATTTTTTACATATTTCAATCTCCAATGAGGAACCTATTGATGGGATTCAAATCCAAGAGCTCTCCTATAAATACTTGAAGGCTTGAAGAATCAATACAAGACAACACAATACAACACAACAAGAAAAATCTCTACAAATATTTTGTTCTTCACTTTCAACATTCTTATTGTATTAGCATAAGCTTATCGCTTTCACATCTTGCTTATTAGGCTTTCCTTCTTGATTACACTTGTACTTTTGAGTTGTAATATTTCATTTAAAGCGTAATCTTAATTGTATTTGTAACATCATCTAAAACAAGAAATCTTTGTTAGTGTTCTTTTGGCAATAACACGTTTGGTAGATTTGATTGAAAAGTTTGGTGTTTTTCATGTTGAAGAGTTTGGTGTTCTTCAAGGTGTAAAACAGTTTGGTGCTCTCGAGTTGGAAGAGTTTGGTGCTCTTCAAGGTGAAGAAGAGTTTGGTACTCTTTGTTTGATACATGTTTTTATCTTAATTTTGATGATTTTATTTTTACACCAAAACAATGTTTTTAATTGTTGTCCAAATACTCCTAAATGATTTAAAATGATTTTAATATTTTCCGGAGTATTTCTTCAAGTTTTACTTTAGATAAAATTGGACAACACTTTTAATGATTTTATGTTTATAAGTTTCTACTTCAAAATTAGGTTCCTAAATGTTGTCTAAATACTCCTGATTGGTTTAAAATATTTTTACTAAATTTTCGGAGTATTCCTTGAGTTTTATTTTCGACAAAAATTGGACAACATTTCTGTCTCGAGGTCGATCGGTCGCCATAAAAGGCAACCCGTACATGAAGATGATTTTGGAAACAAAAATGAGACAAACACGAAAATAGGCGGTCGCCGGTGCATCTGGGCGTCGGCCCAGTTAGGTCGGCCGGTTGCCGGTCGAGTGCGGCCAGGTGCACAGGAGCTTAAGTTTGAAAGAGAACTCCTGCCCTTCTATTTTTAAGGTTGTGCGACCGGCCAACATAGGGGACGACCGGTCGAACCCTACGTCGGCCGTGCATGCAAAATGTTGATACGTTTATTTCAAACTCTATTTACGTGCGACGGCCGCCTCTAGTTTAATGACAAAAATCGACCGTTTGACAATGAGACAAATTTCCCTTAATTTGTGGGATGGATTTCTAACAACTCTTTTCTTCAATTGTCTTGCAATTTTTTACAGAATTCATGTCCCCAAGAGAAGCCTATCATGTACAAGACATCTTCTATAAATAGAGGAAGAATTGAAGCAACACAATAAGAGAGAAAACTACAACACAACAAGATACACTCAAGAATACACTTGTTCTTACATTGTCTTATTTCTTGTTGTAATTTGCCTAGCTATTCACTTTCACATTCTTGAGGTCTAGGCTATTCTTGATTACACTTTGCACTCAAATTGTAATATTCATTATTGAGTTATAATCTTGATTTTTGGTTATCATTCAATACAAGATATCCTTGTGATTGTTCTTGTGGTAAGAACACACTTGGATGATCTAGGTGATAGGTGTAAGAAGATTGTGGTGATCTTCTTATTGAGGTGTTGAAGAATATGGTATTCTTCAAGGTTGAAGATTGTGGTAATCTTCACAAGGTGTCGTTGAAGGAAGATTGTGGTAATCTTCAAAGGGAGATTGTGGTAATCTCCAAAGGTGGTGTTGAAGAAAAGTGTGGTGCTCTTCAAGGTGTTGTAAGTTGAGTTTGTATTAATTTTGGTAATTAATAAAATTCTTTTTCTTTTTGAAATCCATCCCGGATATACTGGGGTGGTAGTAGATTAGGCCCTAGGTGGGTTGAACTACTATAAATCGACGTGTGCTATTTACATTCCGCACCTTTATTATTTTCTTTGAGCATTCGGTTCGAAAAATAGGGCGAAATCGAAAAGATGGAGATAATCTATTCACCCCCTACAGATTATCGTAGCGCTTGGACTTACAAGTGGTATCGAGCCAAACTCTTTGGCAAGCTCGTTTCACATCGCGAGTGAAGAGGAATGATCGTCGGCTACGAATGAAGCTCATCTTACCGGCACCTCCACCACCAAGCCACCACTATTTGATTCCAAAAATTTTACATTTTGGAAAGAAAGAATGGAATGCTATTTACAAAGTTGCGGGTTCGATATTTGGAACACCGTCATCAATGGAGAATCCATTCCGACGAAGGACACACCACACACCTCCAAAGGCTTCAAAGAGCTCAATGATGAAGAGAAGAGAATCATCTCCTTAAATGGTAAAGCTCTTAATATTTTACATTGTTCACTTACCACTTTGGAAATTGATCATGTTGTAGGTATTCGATCGGCACATGAAGTATGGCAAAAATTAGAAGCCATCTATGAAGTATATGCAAATAATAGGAGCAACTCAAAAGCATCTACTTCTCAAATGGATACAACATCAAATCCAATCATATGGAATGAACCTCTTACAACTTCCGATGATGAAGTCGAAAAATGTTTTATGGGCATCGAAGAAGAAAACGAGGTATGTTTTAAACCCTCTACTTCCTATGGTATTGTCATACAAAATGATTATAGTGATTTGCAAAATGATTATGATGAACTTCAAAATGAATTCCAAAGCTTACTTGTTAAATACAAAAATTTGAAAAAGGAATTCAATGTTTTGAAAAATGATAAGGATAGTTTATTTACTTCCTATGAATCACTATCATGTGCTCACACCACCACACTTGACAAGGTTAGAAACCTTGAAAAAGAAAATAGTACTCTTGTTGAGAATATTGATTGCATGAAAAATGATTTATTAAAATCCAACTTGAGTACCAATAGAATGATCGATATTGTTGATTGTTGTGATAATTCGAAACTAGAACTTGATCATAAGCCTAAGGGTGTCAATCACATGAAAAAGAATCAAGTCTCTAAGCATATTGGTCATTATGCTCCTAAAGCTATTACTTGTTTTTATTGCGGTAAAAAGGGTCATACGGTAAACACTTGTCGGGCTAAAAATAGCTCTAATTATTTGTGGAGACCTAAAAGTCTCAAGACTAATCTCAAAGGACCCAAGCACTTGAGGGTACCACAAAACAACATTATATTAGGTACCCAGCGAAATAACAATCAAAGAAAATTCATACCGCCAAGGAGACATCAAATGACCATCTCATTTGATCAAAGAAGAAGACACCACCAAAATGAATTTCCAAGAAGGAAATATTATCAACAAAGGAAAGGATATAATCCTTGGAGATGGAGTAATTGGAGAAACCACCATCAACATGAAGATTTTCAAACGGGAAGATATCATCAACAATGGGAACGACACAACCCATGGAAATGGCAAAATTGGTAAACCGTATCTCCCTATTTAAATATGCATTTTGCTTTTGCATGTTTTTTTATTTGTGTTTAAATCGCAAAATGAGTTTTAAAATTTATAAGGTCTTCTACATATATTTATGTGTTTTTAAAATACTTTGAAAAATGAGACCTTACATGGTGTGGACTCACTTAGACTTATATGTTTTTATCTCTTATGGATTTTTATGGCATGAGCTTATTTGTGATATATCTTATTACTTTAAGCATACACTTGTATCATATTGTTTTGTGCTAGTCTTGTTTTAAGAATTGTGTAGGACTCATGTATCTTCACAAATGGCTATCTACGTCGTAATATGTCAAGAGTGACATAAATTATCGAGGTACGTTTACTTGTGTTATTCTTACTCTTATAGACTCGATATATGTATTGACATGTGCCTATGTGCTTGTTTCTCATAGTATTTCATACAAGTGTCATTAAAAGGATTTTTAGATTTTTTTTAAAAGGCACTACTCGATATTTGATTGCACATATTTGCTTTGTTCAAATACTTCTTTTAAATAAGGTCTCAACTATATGCTATCGGATTTTCAAATTTCAAAAGAGACCTTTTGTAGCTTTCTTAAGCTTATTTGAACTTGCATAATTTATTAGACTCTTGATGATCTTCTAAATGCATAGTATGTGTTTCTTGCTTCATGGTCTATATATATAGTGTCTATTTCTACTATGCTCTTATACAAGATATTTTGTGATTGATGATTGAGGCATGTTTTTACACTTGAGCTATTTTTTATTGCTTATATAAGCGATGCCGGTAATGAGTTTGTTAAAGTTGTGTAGATGAGAAATGAAGTATTCCAAATATTAGTTACCTCAAAATATTTGGATGTAAATGTTCTATTATGAACACGTTAGATCAATTGGGTGCCCTATGATGATAGTGATGAAGATGACAAAAAGGGTATTCCGGAACAAACTCGATGACCAAGGCAACATTGGTCGAACTAAGGCGAGGTTAGTAGCTCGAAGGTTTTTTCAAGAAGAAGGTAATTAATTTTGATGAAACATTTATACTCATAGCACATTTAGTAGCTATTTGCATTTTACTTGCCCATTCTTGTTTTAAGAAAATTTCAAGCTTTACCAAATGGATGTTAAATCCAATTTTCTAAATGGTTTTATTCAAATATAACTCTATCGGAGTTTAAAATTTTAGGCCAAATGATTTTTATAAAAGGCCTTGTACGGTTGATAGACTAAGCCTTTTTTTTGCAAAATGATTTTATAAAAGGTAAAGTTGATACTACACTTCTTATTTTGAAAAAGGGCAAGGTTGTTTACTTGTGCAAATTTATGTTGATAATATTTATGGCGCTACTAATAAATATTTGTGCAAGATATTTTTCCAAGTTAATGCAAGGTGAACCTAAGATGATCATGATGAGGGAAGCTCAAATTTGATCATTGGAATTCAAATTACTCAATGCCAAGAAGACGGTTATATTTCAAAAGAACTCTTGAAGGAGTTAAGCATTGAAGAAAGAAGAACTATCTCAACCTCTATGGCTAAAGATTGACAAAGGTTGAGAAAGGCATATCGGCCGACAAACAAATTCGAGGTATGTTTTCTTGTATTATTTCTATGGGTTATTGATTTTTTGCAACCTGTACTATAGGGTTATTGCGGTTTTAGTCCTGTACTATTTTTTTTGTGAAAATAGTACCTAAACTAAACGAATTTGTTGAAATGCAACCTAATACACACCGGCGATGGAATATTCCACCGAGATTCCATCACGTGACACGCACGCCCCTTTTTTTTGTGAAAATAGTACCTAAACTAAATGAATTTGTTGAAATGCAACCTAATACACACCGACGATGGAATATTCCACCGGGATTCCATCACGTGACACGCACGCCCCTTTTTTAAAGGGTATTTTCGAAATCTTGGAGTCCTATTATCTCAATACTCTTTACCAATATTCAGTTATATATACAAGAACCTAATCAAAAATTATTCTACAGTTCTCATAATTCTCACCACCAAACTTCATCAAAATACTTTTCATATTAGCTTCTGTTCTTTTAGCAACCACCCATGTCATCCAAAGCCCAAACACTTTGAACTTACCGGACAGCTCCAAACCCAAAACCACCGTGAACCAGCCCCCACAAGAAAGAAAATCAAACCAAGAACCCGTAAATCGATTCCCTCCATCTATGCTTGACATGCCACCAAAATCACAAACCCATGAATTCGCCGGAAAACCCGAGAAACCCAAATAAAACTGAATCACTGTCGCGATACACCAACCCAGCAAGAAACTCACAACCCACGGTTCATCGGAAATTAAAATCGAATCATAAATCCGTGAACCCATCAAGAAACCACCACTATCACGATTCAGCCTTCGCCGGAAAATTCCCGAAGCATCCCGAAACCACAACCCTCAAGCTTCACCATAACTAAGAATCACATCCTCCTTTAAAAAAGAATGAGGGAAGGGCTGATTACGGGAAGAAGGGAAAGAAAATAAGGGAAGGAGAAGGAAAAGAAAAAGAAAAAAAAAAGGAAAAAGAAAGGAGCGACAAGGAATTTCACGAAAATACCCTTTAAAAAAGGGGCGTGCGTATCACGTGATGGAATCCGGTGGAATATTCCATCGCCGGTGTGTATTAGGTTGCATTTCAACAAATTCATTTAGTTTAGGTACTATTTTCACAAAAAAAAGGGGCGTGCGTGTCACGTGATGGAATCCCGGTGGAATATTCCATCGCCGGTGTGTATTAGGTTGCATTTCAACAAATTCGTTTAATTTAGGCACTATTTTTACAAAAAAAATAGTACAGGACTAAAACCACAATAACCCTATAGTAGAGGTTGCAAAAAATCAATAACTCTATTTCTAGAGACTCGACATTCTATATGCCTTACGTCTATATGCTCGACTTCAAAAACAATCCCAACGAATCTCATTAAAGTGCCGTTAAAGGAGATTTTCAAAGGCACTTCCTCTTATGACTTGTTCATCCAAAGTTTTAAGACGTTATTATTTTTCGGGATAACAAGTTCGGTGTAACTTTTATTTTTCAAAATATGGTTCGTCATAATCGAACTAAACATACTAAGATTCAATACTTTTTTAAGGGGATTGCATGTTTTAACAAAAACTTGAAGATGCGTTTAATTCCGTCTCAAGGATAACTCGCGGATTTTTTTAATCGCTCACCGTCGAGTATTTTACCTCATTTCGAGCTTGATTATGACATAATGTATATTGAATGAGGTCTACGTTTGCATTTTGCTTGTTTTAAAACTTAGGGGTGAAAAATCGGATTTTTGGATCAAATTTCGGATTTTCAAAACAGAAAAGAACCACTGGGCTGACTGGGGCAAGGCCGACCGGTCGCTCTGCCCCTGGACCGGTCGCCCTTGGCTATTGTTTGGCTTAAAATGGTTCTGTTTCCAGACTTCGCCATTATGGCTTATTTTGTCCATTTTTCGTCCCCTTCGCAAATTGCACACAAATTTCACTCCAAATTTGTTTTATTGCATACATTTTATATTTTGGGGATTATCTAGCTCGGTTATCATCATCATTGATCGTCTTTACCGATCGAATGGTAAGAATCTCACTCTCCTTAGCTCAATTGGGTTGAACCCTTGAGTTTGTGGCTTATATGTATTTTTCTTGATGAAATTCATATTTTTTTGTGATGAGCTTATTGATTGTTGATGATTGACATTTGTTAAATTGCATTTGGTGATGAAAAACTTGGCTTGATTTCATTTACAAGGGCTATATATATCTTTCTCAATTTTTGATGCCCGCCAAGTGTTCGATAAAACATTTCAATGAAAAATTCATCACCTACATGAGTTTTCATAAGCTTCTACAAGTCACATGATCGACTTTTCCCTCCTATTTGGTCTATAAGCTTTCATGTTCAAATATCTCGATAAATCAGTAAAATTGCGCACTTTGATATGATAATATGATGTTTTTATCATGATAACATTCTTTTTTATGATTCCAAAGGGGGAGAAACAGGTTATAAGCTTATTAGCTCATATAAGCTAATATAAGCTCGAGAAAGAAGCTAAGCTATGGCTCTTTAAAGCCATAAGTTATGGATCATATTTAGTCCACTTGGTACATTATGGTTATGTATGGATCGTGGTCCATTAGTTGTAGTATGGACTTTTATACATGTCTAATGATGTTTTGTTGACAGGGGGAGCTTATAAGCTCTTGAACATTATGTAAAAGCTAAGCTGTTGGCTTATGGTTAATTGCTTTTACATTATTCTTGATGTGCTTGTTGATAGGGGGAGCTTGTGCTTATTATGCCTATTATTGAATATAATTACTCTCTTTCTTGGTTGCTTATGTATTTTGGAAATTTTGGTTGCTTCCAAACGGTTAGATGTTTTTACCGGAAAATTGTTTTTAAAATTGTCGCTCTAATATTTGTAAAAATTATTTTGGTTTGTAATCATCAAAAAGGGGGAGATTGTTTGATACATGTTTTTATCTTAATTTTGATGATTTTATTTTTACACCAAAAAAATGTTTTTAATTGTTGTCCAAATACTCCTAAATGATTTAAAATGATTTTAATATTTTAGGAGTATTTCTTCAAGTTTTACTTTAGATAAAATTGGACAACACTTTTAATGATTTTATGTTTATAAGTTTCTACTTCAAAACTAGGTTCCTAAATGTTGTCTAAATACTCCCGATTGGTTTAAAATATTTTTACTAAATTTTCGGAGTATTCCTTGAGTTTTATTTTCGACAAAAATTGGACAATATTTACGCCTCGAGGTCGATCGGTCGTAGTAAAAGGCAACCCACGAAGATGATTTTTGAAACAAAAATGAGACAAACACGAAAATAGGCAAGTCGCCAGCCGCCCTGGGCGTCGACCCGTCAAGTCGACGGTCGCCAGGAGTGCGGCCGTACTGGGAGCTTAAGTTTGAAAGCAGAACTCCCGCCTTCGATTTCTAAGGTTGTGCGGCGACCGGCCAACATAGGGGACGACCGGTCGAACCCTACGACGTCGGCCGCCCTATGCAAAATGTTGATACGTTTATTTCAAACTCTATTTACGTGCGGCCGGTCGCCTCTAGTTTGTGACAAAAATCGACCGTTTTGACAGACAACTTTCCCTTAATTTGTGGGATGGATTTCTAACATGACTCTTTTCTTCAATTGTCTTGCAATTTTTTACTGAGAATTCATGTCCCCAAGAGGAGTCTATCATGTACAAGACATCTTCTATAAATAGAGGAAGAATTGAAGCAACACAATAAGAGAGAAAACTACAACACAACAAGATACACTCATGAATACACTTGTTCTTACATTGTCTTATTTCTTGTTGTAATTTGCCTAGCTATTCACTTTCACATTCTTGAGGTCTAGGCTATTCTTGATTACACTTTGCACTCAAATTGTAATATTCATTATTGAGTTGTAATCTTGATTTTTGGTTATCATTCAACACAAGATATCCTTGTGAGTGTTCTTGTGGTAAGAACACACTTGGATGATCTAGGTGATAGGTGCAAGAAGATTGTGGTGATCTTCTTATTGAGGTGTTGAAGAATTTGGTATTCTTCAAGGTTGAAGATTGTGGTAATCTTCACAAGGTGCCGTTGAAGGAAGATTGTGGTAATCTTCAAAGGGAGATTGTGGTAATCTCCAAAGGTGGTGTTGAAGAAAAGTGTGGTGCTCTTCAAGGTGTTTTAAGTTGAGTTTGTATTAATTTTGGTAATTAATAAAATTCTTTTTCTTTTTGAAATCCATCCCGGATATACTGGGGTGGTAGTAGATTAGGCCCTAGGTGGGTTGAACTACTATAAATCGACGTGTGCTATTTACATTCCGCACCTTTATTATTGTATTTGAGCATTCGGTTCGAAAAAGAGGGCGGAATCGAAAAGATGGAGATAATCTATTCAACCCCCCTCTAGATTATCGTAGCCGCTTGGACTTACACTCTTCGAGTTGGAAGATTGTGGTGATCTTCATAGGTGTCGTTGTAAGAAGTGTTTGGTGCTCTTCAAGGTAAATATTGTAATAGTTTGGTGTCTATTAATAAACTTTTTCCTTTTTTGAAATTCATTCCGAACATACCGGGTGGTAGAAGATTAGGCCTTAGGTGGGTTGAACTTCTATAAATCATCGTGTGTTGCTTACATTTTCACTCTTTTATTTTGGTCATCATCTACATATTTGAAAGAGAGGGCTTAAATTATAAAATTGGGATAATCTATTCACCTCTGTAACGCCCCGATTTGCAAATATATTTGAAAGTTATTTTTCTTTTAGGCGTTATTATTTTAGAAAATTTATGAGTTGAAATCCAAATTATTATTATTATTTTTTATAACAAAATAGGAATCAAGTTTCTCCAAACCGACATTTAATATTCCTTTAAGATCTTAACACCAACAACCAGTAATTCACATAAACTCCGCGCTCACAGATGCAACTTTATCATAAATAAGCAGCGGAAATAGTTTCAACACAAGTTTCGACTCACAATTCGACACATTACTTTTATAAAATGTAAATAAGCCCACATTTAATTTAAACATATAACTTCTTACATCATAAATAAAAGAAAATGGAGAGCTTGGAATTATTAAGAAATAGTAGAGCCGAGGTCGTCACATATACTTGGTTCTGTATCTGAAAATGTTAAATAGTGGGGTGTGTTTTGCACTAAACTCAGTGGGGCACACTTACGAGACTGCGTAATTAATTACAAATAGCAGAGATGCATCATACGTGGCATTTGTACGGACAAGCCGTAACTTTGTAATATGTACGAGCTCTTAATGTGAAGTGATCGTCACCACAACACATAAATATGTAACATGTACGGTACAACCGCAATATGGAATTCATGTAAAACATACTAATCATGATTAATTAAACAGTAAACTTGCATTGAATAGCAATATTACACGGTTAAGTGTAAAGGTAACCCCAAATTGTTTATGTGCAAAATGATTGTGCAGGATGCAAGTCTTAGTTCCCGGGCTCAATCTCATTTCCTATACAAAAATAACATAATATTTCTTAGAAGCCTGGAAAAAAAATATAATAATATATAATAATTTAAATATACTAGAGGAATCTATCTTTAAATTTTGAGGGCATTTGGATGTGAAATGAAGAAATTAGAAGCGAAATGAAATAATAAGGACGTTTGGGTCTTATTTTCTTTAAGTTGGAAGATTGAGGGGTAATATTGTAATTTTGAATAGACCTTGCATATGAGAAGGGTATAACGAGACTATAGTTTAAATTTAAGTTGAATCGAAGTTCGTTTGACCCTTTTTGAGCCGAAAACAAGAAAGTTAGGACTTGAGGAATTTGAATTAAAAAGGTTGGGGGTAGATTGGTAAAATCCAAAAATTAGTTCCAAAAATCTGGGGGCCAGTCTCGAATTTCAATAAGCTGATTGGGGTCAAATCATAATTATGGAAGAGTTAATATGGGGGGACTAAACTGAAACTCATATGGGTCAAAATGAAGTTTTTGAAAATTACAACCAAGTCCAAAAGAATTTCAAATTCTAAGTGGCCTCTCCAAAACTCCATTACTCCTCACCCTTAACCCCCTACACCACCTCCACACCTTTTCCCGTTGCCGACACCGCTCGTGGCCGGCGGTGATGAGCTTTCGGCCACCTTACCACCTCAACCTAATCAAACTCACGCACACAATAGCGTAGCCAGGATGCATAAGTGGGGTGGCCCGGAATGAAAAGTCAAAAAAATCATATAAGCTCCAAATTTTCAAAATAGTAAGAAAACTCAACTCGAGTGCATTATATATTTACAACTACTCAAAGTCTAGTACATTAGGCTAAAAGGTTAGTTGGACCCAACAATTTTTTACTTTAGCAAATTCATCAATAACAGAATCTATATCTATTGTGCTAACAAGTTCCCTTTCAATAAAAATTGTCAAGCCATCAGCAAGAAACTCATCATCCATTTTGTTGCGAATCGTAGTATTCATGTTTCATTGCTGAGAATGCTCTCTCAGTCGTGGTTGTAGAAATGGGTAATGTTAACACAAGGCGAATCAATCTTGTTATCATTTTGTAGTCCTCCGCTTTTTCTTGTTTCCACCAACTTTTTACACAAATTTGCAAGAGTAGACACTTGAAATTGAGGATTATGAACTACATGAGCATGATAAAATTGTAATTCACTCATCAAAACATTCATCTCACGCTGCTCAAAATCGTCACGATAAAATTCCACGGCTAACTTATAAATATTATTTGCATTGAACAATTCAAATGATTTTTTTGGATCCAACGCGACACTCAATTTAAGTAGTCTAACAGATGTATCATTAAATCTAGAGTTCAACTCTACCAATTGAAAATCTATGGATTGATTGAAAAATTCAAAGCGGTAATAATGCTCAACACTCATTTGCCTTCGGTCACGACCCATGTTGTTGTTCATCTCAGGTATAATGATTTCATGTTTTAAACAAAAATCTTCTACTTCTTGAAGCAATTTCCCCCACCCTTCATCCCTCAATTTTTGAAGAAGAGTTTTTGTAGTCGACACATATCCAAGTGCAGATAATATATCAATTGATTCCTTCTGAAATGCTTAAAAAAGAAATAACTACCCTCATTAAGTGCAAACCAAACACAAAATTAAAACTCTTAATACTTGTGCAAACACCCCGGCTTCATTTCGAGCCTTTAAATTTGGACCACTTGTAGTGATGCACTCAAGTACCTTGCAAGTTGGAGCGTACATTTCTATCATACTCATAACAGAGTCATAATGAGAACTCCAACGAGTAGTACCTGAACGGTGTAAAGATGACATCTGATTAGCTCCCTTACCAGATTCACGCTCTCCACTTGCCAACATATTCTCAATTTCTATTCTATGGGCAACCTGCAACTCAGTGTTGCGCTTAGCAAAAGATTTGACAATGTTAATGACATTATCCAATATAGAGAAGAACTTCCATATTGGATCACATTGCTTTGCTGAAGCAACTAATGTGAAGTGCAATCTGTGTGCAAAACAATGAACATAATATGCGTATTGACAATCATTAAGAAACAATGCCTGCAATCCGTTCCATTGCCCACCATGTTACTAGCACCATCATATCACTGGCCCCATAATTGATGAACTTGAAAATTGTACTAAGAAAGAACATGTAATATCTCATGCTTAAGTGTAATTGAAGAAGTGTCAGAAACACCCCTAATAGCAAAGAAACGCTCTGTGAAGGTACCTACAACGTTCACAAATCTCAAGATGATGGCCATTTGTTCTCGATCTGATTCATCTTTTGCTTCATCAACTAGAAGAGAAAAACAAGCATCTCCAATTTCCTCACACATCATACGGTGGACTTTGTTAGCTATTATTGCCAAAATTTCTTTTTGGATGTCTGGAGAAGTATATTTGGCATTTTTGGGGCATTATCCATTACAACATCATTAACATTTGTGCTCCATCACTTTGCGGTATAATTAATCATTTCAATCACATTTCCACGGTTAAAAGATTTTTGAGACTCATCATGACCTCTAAAAGTACAACCTTGCAATGCTAGCGAGTGAACATTCATGATTGTTGTCCTTAAGCGCAATCGATTTCTTGCAACTTCTTCTTTATTAGCTCTCTCAATCACTTTATCAATATGTTGAGATGGCCTCATCAAAGAGTCTGCACATGTTACACACTTATTGTGAGGAGATGAATATGATGAACCAATATGGCCAAGAAACACATAATCTTTGCCTTGGTGAACTCTCTTCCAATTATCAAACACATCACTCACTAAAGCCGAAGGGGAAGACGTATGCATATTCTCTCTAAAAAGAAAGCACGGAAAGCAATAGACCTTTTGTGTATAACAAGAATACTCCAACCAATTAAATTCATCAAACCAAGTAGGCTGAAAGTGTAGAGTTTTATCTTTATATTCACGGCCTTTATACGAATGAAGTTTCGGTTGGAAAGGCCCAGTCATCAAATATGATCGTCTAATTTCATCTCTTTTGTCTAGAGATCAGTCACATATTCTTCTCCTTTTTCCTGGATCCCGCTCAATTTCAGAAGATAAATTTATAGTAGATTGTTGATTTTCAACTGAAGGAGAAGATTGTTGATTTTCAGTTGGGAGAGTATTTTGGTGGTTATTCGATACCTCATTTTGTGTATTTCATATCGGCCGGAAGAAAGAGTGTAATGTAGTTTTGCCTTTCTTGCAAGAAGGTTGTTGTGTAGCCATAGTTTTTTCTGTGAAATAATATATTTAATAAATTCCATTATAAAATTTATTTCAAGAAAACTTCAAATATTAAGCACTTATTTTCAATACCTAATTGTCAAAAGGCTAATATCAAGTCTAATATCACCATTTTCAATTCATACCAAAAATCACATATTCAATTCTGAAAATTCTGAAGTGCCCAACTAGTACAAATTGCATACAACTATACAAATTTACAAACAAATTGTACAAATCAATATAAAATAAACAAAATGCAACACACCATACAAATTTACAAACAAATTTAAAGATTGCACACACCATTATAAACACACAAATTGACAAACAAATATATAAATCTAACTGAAATAAAAAAAATAAAAAAATGAAAATAAAAAACTAAAGAAAAATACCAGTCGGAAAAGGGTTCTCTTGGCCTCTCCGAGTTGGTCACCAGTTCACCACGGCACCATCAGCTTCTGCGGCTTCGTGCGACTGTCTGACTGCGCCCATCCCCTCTTCTCGTTCCTCCAATTTATTTATAGAACAAGGGTTTTCATCTTGTCTCTTTGCTTTTTGTCTTTCCTTTACTATTTTTACTTTTGTTTTTTTAATTAATCATTTCAAAAGTAAAAGTACTGGG
Organism: Rehmannia glutinosa; assembly: GCA_016081115.2. Classification (NCBI taxonomy): domain Eukaryota; kingdom Viridiplantae; phylum Streptophyta; class Magnoliopsida; order Lamiales; family Orobanchaceae; genus Rehmannia; species Rehmannia glutinosa. The sequence continues at coordinate 280,899 of JABTTQ020002815.1, forward strand.
TGGGTTGGAATAAAGGCTACAACTTATAAATTAGTGTGTGGCATGTTTTGTTTCTATAATTTCCTTGGAGTGGGCCTCTTCTTAATAACCGTGGGCCAGCTTTTGGTTTTTACAAGACATTTACTATTTGTTTTTTGAGAAAAGGACATGAATACCCACCTTTCCAGCCCAAATCCCTGAAAAATACCCATTTTCCGCTGATTTTTGACAAAAATACTCATTTTCCGCTGATGTTTTCCGTTGGTTTCGTTGTTGTTTCTTTGTTGTTTCAAACATGTTCGTTGTTTCTTTGTTGTTTCATACCTGTTTCATTTATGTTTCACATAGCTAACTTTTCATTGCATTCCACAGTTGCATGGTAAAAATCTCAGTTGTGGTATGCCACAATGGACAATGGGAAGAAAATAGAGAGTATACCAACTTTGATATATCAAGAATACAGATTCCAATAGACTGCACATTCAGCACCCTAAAAGAAATCTTGGAACAACAAATTCAATTCAGAAAATTTGAGCTTACTTGTCCACCATCAGCTACGAGAAATGGACACGACTCCACTGTCAGACCAAAAAATACTTTGTATTGACTTCCAACATCGTAGAATTATTGAATGCATCAACTGTAGCGGGGGAAAGACCTACTAGTAACAACTTTGCTAGAGTACGTGAGATCTTTAGTTCAAGATTAGACATGAAGACATCGAAATGAAGCAAGATCAATATTTACAAGGATGACAAAAGAAAAAAAAAACTGAAGAGTATATGGGGAAAAACTACACTATTTCTTTAAATTTAAAAGCAATGTACTACAAACTTTTATCACATGATCCCATGTTTCACAATTGTTTCTTACATGTTTCATTTATGTTTCTTACATGTTTCAACTGATTACACCATCATTAAGATTTACATATCAACAATTCTCTAAAATCATTAGGAAGTGGAGGTAGAAACAATGTCGTTTGTCATTGTCATCGCCATTTTGCAGCTTAAACTTAGAATGATTGTGAAGCAGATTACTGAGTCTTGCTTGTTCATTCTCTATCTCGAATGCTTCAACGTCCATAGCCTTCCCAACAATAAAATGCTCGGCATAACAAGCAACAAAAAATCCCACATTCACTACAAAAGAAATAAAAAAAGATACACAGTCAGATAGATAACACAACAAATCAAACTCAATAAAAAAGAACAAATAAATGGAAAATACATAAAAGAAACAACCTTGAAACAACATCGAAACAAACGAAAAACTTCAAATCACAGAAATGGCGTCCTTTGAGGACAACCCACATGAATTCACGAGGTAAGAAATAGTGAAAGATTTATGCGAGACATTTTTACAAACACTTGGAGATGATTTAGGGATGAGAAATACTTTACCAAGACTGCATTTTGTGGAGCCAAAAATTGTTGTTCAACAAAAATACTATATTTCCAAGGAAACCTCAATCTTCTTCTCCTACAGAAAATTGAAAACATAGATTCAAATTAAACTTTACTCTGGAAAAATTTTGAAACCTCGATGAATGTAGTAATTTGAGTAGCTACAAATCTTTGGCTCCACTCTAAATTAACTCCACCACCCCCACTATCACCTTCAAAGTAGATAATATATATATATATAATTTCTAATCCAGAAAAGTGGTAGCCAAATTAGCTTATTATCATAGGCGTAGAAGTAGACGATCGCTGTGAACCAAATTCAACACCGAAACTTACTTTATCTAAGCTTCCGTGCAAGCCGATCAGAGAGCCGATTATTCAGATGCTAACACCACCGCTACATCCATCGGTTTTGATTCCGTTTTGTTGGGTGGAGGAGCCTGGACAACCTAGATCCACTACGTCGGCGGCAGAGGTGGCGGCGGATCCGGCCGCGGAAACCCTAGTGGCGGCTAAGAACAAGGTCGCCATGTGCTTGGATCTGCCTCCAAGATTGTTGCAGGATGATGCAAAAATTTGAAGAGCAGGTGGGTATATTTGTCAGGGATGGACTGATTTTGGGGATATTTGTGATGGGTTGGTATTTTTGTCTTTTTTTAAAAAATCAGGGTATTTTGTGTAATTTCCTCTTTTTGTTTAAATACTAGGTTGTAGGTAAATTTCAAATGGGGTAGGCCAGGTCCCAGGGTGGCCACCCTCACCTATGCCACTGCACACACATACATACCCATATCACACACACACACAACGGTACACACAGGCACACCTACACCCACATCTCGTCGGCACAGAGAGAGAGGAAGAGAGAGAAGGAGAGAGAGGAGGGAGGGAGATAAAGATGGAAATTTAGTTGGAAAAAGAAAATAAAATAAGCCAAAACTCGTCAATTTCCAACTTTGATTCTTGGTGGAAACGAACTCCGATCATGAAATTGTTTGATGAGTTTTAAAGCCCCTGACGAGATGAACAAAACGGGACCTTACCCATTAATTTTGGACTGGTGGATCGTCGGGAATCAACGGTCAAAGATGGCAGCGCTGACGAGTTCGCAAACGGTTTTGCAGAAACTTCATTGATGATTTACCGATGATCTAAAGCTCAGATCTTATCATGGGAGGTTGCGTTGGAAACCATATTGAATAAGTTTTCTAATGGTATAAGGTTTGTGAAAATTCAACGGTCGGATCTCCATAGATCTAGAGTCAAAGATTCTAAATTTTCAATTTTACTGGCGATTTGTCGACAAACGGGGATTCAAATCGAAATTTTCACTTTGGATTTGGAATGAGGGCGGCGAAAGGGTTCGAATAAGGTATGAGTTGTTAATACCTCCCTTTTAGATTATCGTCGCCACTTGAACTAACATCTATGACTCGTGAGTATTCCAATTGAGACACAGCCTCACCTCTATTTATTGATAGATGTTGACTCGTGTCTATAAGAGTTCTAACTAATGATGGGTCATTCTTACTAAATGTTTCTAGAATCTTATTCAAATAATGTGACTGATCAAGTGCCAGTCCATTTGAAGTTCCAGAAATCTTTATTCCTAGGATCACGTCAGCTAAACACGTATCTTTCATGTCAAACCTCGAGTTCAACATATCTTTTGTGGATTTAACTATTTTATCATTGCTTCCAATGATAATCATGTCGTCTACATAAAGACACAAAATGACATAGCCATTTTCAGTGTCTTTAACATAAACACATTTATCACATTCATTTATTTTAAATCCACAATCTTTCATGGCATTATCAAATTTCTCATGTCATTGTTTTGGTGCCTGTTTCAAGCCATATGATGACTTGGTCAGTTTACAAATATTATTCTCTTGCTCATGTTCAGAGAAACCCTCAGGTTGTTCCATGTAAATCTCCTCTTCTAAATCTCCATTTATAAAAGCAATTTTTACGTTCATTTGATGTACTTCAAGATTTCGCAATGCAGCAATTGCAAGTACTAATCTAATGGAGATTATTCTCATAATTGGAGAATACGTATCAAAGTAATCAATGCTCTCTTTTTGTCTGTAACATTTAATTACAAGTCTAGCCTTGTACTTGTCTATTGTTCCATATGCCTTCATTTTCTTCTTGAAAATCCATTTGTAACCTAATGGTTTACTTCCTTCAGGAAGACCCACGAGTTCCTAGATATGGTTTTGCAAAATGGAATCAATTTCACTTTGTTATGGCCTCTTTCCAAAATGGTGTTTCAGATGAAGTTATAGCTTTTCTGTAGCTTTGAGGTTCACTTCCCATCATGTAGGTTAGAAAATCTGGACCAAAAGATTTTTCTATCGTAGCTCGTTTGTTGTGTCTAAGTTCCACCTCTTCTTCTTTATTTTCTTGCTCTTGTTATACTGAATCGTGTATCCATTTAGAAGAGCTTTCTTCTTCTCTCAATCTGTATGGAAATACATTTTCAAAGAACGAGGCATATCTCGATTCAATTATCGTGTTCTTGTGATACTCAAAGGACTTAAGATCCAATAGAATACAAGGAGAACCATTACAAGATGGCCTAAACAACTGAAACTAAAGAGGAATAATCTTTTTATGCAAAACGGAAAGAAACCAAGATACAAAGCAGCCGTGATGCTTTGGGGTGTGCCTGACCACGATCAGACCTGAACATCAGGGCTTCATCAGATGCCAAAGTAGAAAACAAATTCTCCAACGGAAATGCTCCACTGAATTAAATTCTTAGAGACCATTGATGAGGAGAAGTATCATAAAATAAAATAAAAGAAGTTGAACCCAAAAATTATTTTTGATGACACATTTCCAAACACTCTTGCCACTCAGAAACTGCATCATTGACAATAATACTTTCAGACATCCAAGTATTTTTGAAAAATCCGGAGGTTTCTAGCCTTCCACAACCACCAAAGAAGATAGATAGTTAATCGGCTACGAAATTCAAAGACAGCTTCATCATATTTGCATATATTCCACCACCAATTGAGAAAACAATTTGTATCTGCAGAAATATCATCCCAATGGAGAGGGGCAAGCTTCCAGACAGTGGTAGCTCAGCTACAGTGAAAAAATAGATGCTCAAGGGTTACCACAGAGTTACAAAATGGTGTTACATCTCATATTCTACCTCATGGATAATTGACACGTGTACAAAAGTTACCATATTAAAACCCCACAATTTAGCCTTCATTTATGCTCCAAAATTAATATGGTAATGTTTGTACATGTGTCAATCATTCGTGCAGTGAAATATGAGATGAAACATTATCATGAAATAGAAGATCTCATCTGTTGCCCGGATGGGATCTTCTATTCCAAAACTGTGTTTCATCTCCTATTCCAACCGTGTGGATGATTGACACGTGTATTACACTTACCATATTAGAACCCCACAATTTATGCTTGATTTATGCTTGAAAATAAACATGGTAAGTGTAATACACGCGTGTCAATCATCCATGATGAGAATAGGAGAAACACTGTGATTTTAAGAATAGAAGATACTTTGCCTATCCTCACCCAACCTGACATAATACAATATGTTTTATCTCAAAAATTTTGATCTGTTGATCGAATTAACCAGCTTCGATCATTTTGAAGCGCATAAGGTCTACATAAATTACAAATGAACTCAACATAATTCATAATATTATAGATGAATTTAATCATAGGAGTCAAACTTCCGCAAAAATCTCAATAATGAAATGGTGATTGAGATTCTTGATTTCAAAGTTCATCTCGCGCGTGAGTCAATTAGCAATCAGTAATATGGTCAAGCAAATAAAATCTTGCCTCAACAAAATTTGGAATTTTGCATAAAGTTTTGGGTCAAAATTATTGGGCTACCATCAAGCATGGTAATGAATTTAGTCAAGCTCATTATAGTGCTGAAGAATGATTTTGTGTCCATGCTTCCTCATTCAGTCCCAACTTTTTGTTTTCAAAGACGCGAAAATGAAAATGATAATGTTAATTATGAGTAAATTTTAAATGTTTAAATATTTAAATTTATTTCATTTAAAGTAGAATTTAAAACAATAAATACATTGGTGTGAGTCTTGAATTTTTATTTAAAATCTTCTGCATTTAAATTTTTATATATAATTTACGCAATATTAATTTTTGTGTAGAAAGTTATTTTAGTATTAACGTTTGTATAGTTTTGAAATATTGTGGATCTAATCCTCCAAATTCGAATATTTAACTGAATGAATTAACAATAACTGATAAGGGCAAAAGATTGTCTGGGCCGACCTGATCAGGCTTATGGCATTGGGCCGACCTGGAAAGGCCCATACTCTTGGGTTGATCTGTCAAGAATTAGGCACTGGACCGATCTGGGGAGGCTTACAGTATAGGGCTGATCTTCTAAGGCTTATGAGTATTGGGCCGACCTACTGAGCCCATAAGAGGGAGGCCTATCATATTGGGCCGATCTGTGAAGGCCCGAGTACGAGCGTAGGGATGTTTATTGGGCCGACCTGTGTAAGGGCCATTGTATTAAACCGACCTGTCGAACCCTGCATGACTAAAGGCGACCTGTTGTTGACCCGTTGTATTCTATAAGGACTTCGCCCATACAGTTCAGCTCGGCCCGAAAGATGTATGAAGCACTGAGGATGCCTTGGAGAATTACAGGGTTTTATATCCATACATTGGGCCGAGGTGTTTTGAAACAGGTCGGAGCCATGGTCTTACGGGCGTAAAATTACGGTTTTTAAGAGATCCGATCCTAATCTAATGATGACTCTGACACCAAATCGTAACGGAATCCCGGATTTTACGGAAACCCTAATCCGAGCTAAGGTATAAAAGGCCCAAGCTCAGGTTCATTCTAACCTAATCTCATTTTTACTGTTACATTGCATTTTTCTCTCTCTAGCCTTTGCTTCCTTTCCAAGATACTAACTTAAGCATCGGAGAGGGTACGCCGGAGCCCCCCTCCGGCCCCCCTTGTGCAGGTTTCACGGTGGACTTCGTCTTGGAAGGTGATCGGTGAAGAGAGGTCGTTTTTTGGGAGCAACCAATAACAATTTACATTCATCAACTATCTACAAACAATAACTATAAAAATACAAAAATACACATACTTTTACGGAGTCATTTATTCATTGAGATTCAGATAAAAGTTTGTTTTCATTGAGTTGGTCGAAGATTTTTCACTCTTGCCATATGATATTAAAATGTAAATTTACATATGATCGTATTTAGACGAGAAAAAAATAGGGTCGAAGAGAAAATTGGTGAACATGTCCGTAATACAAATGGACTGACAATTGGGCTTTGGGCTCAACCGAGTTCAGAAATGCAGTTTTCTAATTCAAGAAGTTGCCCAATAGGAGTCCAGTTTCAACTCTACTGGCCCAATGCGGAGAAACACATCCTGAGAATTATTATTCAATTCGTTACATAGCGACCCAAACAAAACAAATGAAGTGACCCAATTCCATTAGGGTCTTACTCACATAACACACTTTGTACAAATCTGTTGGAACTACTCGTTCTTTATCTGAAGCCTGCAATTTAAATTTAATACAACACGAGAAAAAAAAATACTGATTATTAGTACAAAAATAAAGCAATTGATCAAGTATTTTGGCAATTTCTGATACGACTCAAAATTTTGACAAGAAACTTATGTTACTAACCAACCAGCGAACTTGAACTGCGGACTTGAAAGCGGCCCGAACTGTCACCATAGGGCCATGGATTACAAACTTACAGGTGTCAAAATGGGTCTAACACGATGGGTCGGCCAGATGAAAAAGCCATCTTGGGCAACAATTTTAGACGCCCGAAAAATCAGGTCGGCCTAGACATATCAAGTGGGCTGGGTTGGCCCGGCCATGAACATTATTGGTGTCATTGGGCCCATGGGCGGAGCCATGTGATGCAAGCACTGGGCTCAAGCCCAGTGCAAAATATTGAAAATTCTATTTTTAGTATAATAATTTTTACAATATTCAAAATTAGCCCACCCAAAATTTAATGTAAAACCCAAATACACCCTAAAGTCTAAATTCAAATTAAAAATCAAGAACGAAGAATATAAAACTTTTTGTGTTATCATGAGATTGATGCTATATTAAATATATTTGTGATTTTTGACTATTTTTGTGATCCTTATTTGTAATTTTTACACTTATCATGTCATTACTTTTAAAATGTACCCAACTATTTGTATTGGTAATTTATTAGAATATGTTTCTAAGTATCAAATATATTAAGGAAGTCATATATTTTATTAGTTAATGGTCTAACGGTCCTAATTAAATCAACTTAATTTACAGTTTTGCTTATTGTGATTATCGTGTCGTACCATATTTTTCTCATGTTTATAGTGCGTCATGTTTGAGTTTAAATATTTTTTTGCCAATAAGGTCATTGTGTTGTGTTCGGGCTTGAGCTTATCATGTCAAGTTGTTATTTATCGAGCTGACACGAGCGATTTATCACCCCTAAGTGCCATCATCAAGCATGAAATTAAAAAGTTATCTATTTTTAGCTTTTTTATATTTATTTATTGGCCTTTTGTTATTTTGGTCCGACCCGCCCCGCCTCCATTGTCACACATCCCTATTAATTTTCTTAGTGAAATTTTTACTTCTTAGCCCACCCTACTACTAATTTCTGGATTCGCCTCTGACTGGGCCGATCCTAAATATATGATATGGGCCCCTATTGGGCCCAAAAGTTGTAAACCCGCCCAGCCCAGGCCCGCCTCGAGTCCATGACCAGCCCAGAACCGGCTCAAGCCCGAGTAGGGTGGGTTGATTTTTCCTCTTTGTTTTTTACTTTTTAGAACTCTATTGGAAGCCCAACCAGTTTTGGTTTACAAAACATTGAAAGTAATGTGTGAGATTAAAACTCTTGACCTCTTGGTAGGAAATGTAGATAGGGATGGCAATGGGGCGGGTCAAAATCCAGCTCCGTATTAAACCGGCCCCGTTCGATGCGGGTTCAAAACCAGTCAAACGGGTCCCGGAGCAAATCGTGGACCCGCTTTAAGTTAACCCACCGGGTCTGGGGCAGGTAACTGGTCCTTATGGGCCCGCTCTGTATACATTTAAATTAGTATTTTTTATTTTTTAAGTCAAACCAGGGGCGGAGCTAGACCCGAAATATTGGGGGGCTGAAAATTTTTGGGGGGGCTAAATCAATAAAAAATAAATATTTAGTACTAAAAATTAATATTTAAAAATAAAATATACCTATAAAAAATTAAAATTTCAAAAATTTTGGGGGGATGTTTTCAGATTGCAGAACTGATTCAAAAAAACGATCATTAAATTCAACTAAGGGCGTCACCATTATTCACAGCAGGTTTGAATGACTTAAGAAACTAATTATAAAAATCTTAATAACTTAGATTTTAATTACAACAAAGACCAGTACTAAAGAATGAATTAAAAGTCAGACACTAGCATGAATGAACAGGAAAACTGGCAGCAAAATGAGATTAATTTTTCATTGTCTAGCGGGTTCAACCCATCGGGTCGCGGGTCCAATGCGGGGTGGGTCCCATATCTACGATTTTCTTTGTGGGGCGGGTCATGGGTTTGGCCAAACCCGTTCAGACCCTCCATGTTGCCATCCCTAAATGTAGAAGCTAACCATCATGCCAACCCCATTTTTTATGTATGTTCTATCTTAATTTATACTTAACAAACGAGCACACACACACACAGAAATAGGCCAGGCCCATTGACCCGGCTCGTGAACCCTGGCCCAGCCCGTCTAGGAGGTGGGTCTGGGCTAAACCGGCTTGTCTGAGAGGTGGGTCTATGTGGGCCTAGGTCGGGTTGGCCCAGCCCAGCCCGTTTGACATGTCTAGGTCAGCCCAGTCGATCCTATCATTAAATGTGTATTTTCATAGATTGAGTTACAGAAAGCGGCGAAATTTTAATCTGACCGATTTTTCTCTTTTGGCTGGCCGAATCAACACAGGGCCGACCCATTTGACAACCCTAGTTACAATAAAGACTTGGTATCTTTGTGCTAATAAAAAATGGCTCAAATAGGATGTAAACAAGTTGGTCGACATAGAAACGGGATTTCATTAGCGATTTGAGAATGAAAAAGGAAAAGGACGCGATTGTCCTGCATATAAGTTTTGCTTATGTAAAATGATTTGGATTTGAGAGAATGATTAGTGGAAGAATTTTATATTACTTCTATTAAGTGGGTTGAAGTCTATCAAAATGACTCAATAAATAGTTGAAAATGTGTTTTTAAGGATTGAAAACAATTTTGACACAAAATCATTCAAATAAATTCAATTATTATAATTTTTATGTAATCTACAATCAAAATCTATTCATCCAAATATAATTGCTTCAACAAATGTGAGCCCGACCCATTGGAGACTGGGCTTTAGTGCATGAATGGAGAGTGCTTCACCCCAACTATGGGCCTATGATAATAGCATAACCCTATTAACAATAATTATGGTTCCAACTTCTAACGGAAATTAAATTTGAAAAAATAAAATAAATATTTGTCACATACCCTTAAGTAGTAAAATATTAATTAGTTACGTTCAATTCATTCAACTAAAAAAAAAATTACAAGGTCTAATAGCACGTGGTTTGAAGATACTCCTTTACATGATTTACTTCACATTGACAAAATTGGGCTTAAAAATAATATTGTGGATTATTTTCTTTCTAATGGCAACTGGGATTTAACAAAGATTAGTTAATGTTGTGGGATCTCTTTGGGCTTTAAAAATATGCCAGATTCCATTACTCCAAAGGCAGGCAGGTTGCATGAAGTGGAAACCATCCTCTAATGGTCAATTTTCATTCTCCTCTGCTTGGGCTATTATGAAAACTCCCATGCCTTACAACACTCTCTTTACCAGTTTTTGGATCCCTCTCCTTACCCCTTCTATATCCATTTTCTTATAGAGGTTGGCCTTAATAGACTCTATGTGGACATAAAGTTACAAGCCAGAGATGTTGCCATCGCTTCTAAATGTTGGGGCTGCTCACAAGATATAGGTAACCAGGTTGAATCCCTCTCTCATCTTTTTCTGCTAAATCCCCATATAAAAGTGTGGAATCATTTTTCAAGCTAGTTAGGATTCACTGTCCCACACACTGAGCACATAAACATTTTCCTTTCTGCTTGGAAAAATCTTACACCTTATGCACACACATCACATATTTCATTTCTTCTCCCCCTGCTTAATTCTTTGGTACACATGGAAAGAAAGAAACAGCTGCAAACATGATGCTGATACTTTTAATTTCAGGAGAATTATCTGGAAAGTTGAAGCTCGTTTACTTCTTCTTTCTAAAAGTAGACTTTTCCAGAAAAAACGTTGCATGAGTTTTTTTATATTGCTTGCCAGCTAGGGATTAATTTTAGATCAATGGCTCCTAGACATCCTTTTCCAGTTCTATGGAAGAGACCACTTGTTAATTGGTTTAAGGTTAATATAGATGGATCCTTCCAAAGTCTTAATTATGCAGGAAATGGTGGAGTGTTAAAGAGATTGGAATGGCAACATCCTTTGGACATTTTTTCAAGCCACCACTGGCTCTAACTGTCTTGAAGTGGAGTTCACAACTTTTGGAGTTGGATTAACCTTACTACCCTCAACACATGGTCACAACATCATCTTTGAATCATATTCTTCCATTCTTGTCAACACCATTAACAAGAATCTCCCAAGGCAGTGGATTTTAAGACACATAATCTCAAATATAAAAAACCAGCTTCTGATTAGAAACATCAAGATCCAGCATATTCCAAGAGAGGCTAATGTAGAGATGCTACAGGCACAATTTATTTTTTTGATCTTAATGTACCTAGAAATGTAAGTTGCTTAGGTGAAATTGATCAACTAGATCTTTCTTCTTTTAGAATTAGACATAGATTCAATTGAATTCTATTTGTGTTCACCTGAATTCTATACATAATTTTCAATATACAGGTTAGGGATCTTGCCTCAATCCCACTCTCGCATTGGGTGCTTTAATTAAAAAAAAAAGAAGAAGCTAGAAATTAAGACCATCCCTGGAAAGGACGGATGTCCCATAGCTCTAAGGAAGTGTAGTGTATGTGCCCTCTGCTGGTGTTGGAATACTCTGGGTCGTTAAAAAAAAAAAAAGAGAAAAAAAAGCAAACTTTCTCTAAGATGACATGTGAACTTCTTCCCAACAACGCATGTTCAATACCGTGTGGAGTAGTTCCTGATTGAAATATTTATGGGGTTCGTGTTCTATGGTCCTCTCTCTTAGGTCTCCGTCGCTAGTGCACATTCCTCGATTTAACAGGGAGAGGGGTCGGGAATGTCACCCCTTAAACTAGCCACCGTGCCTACCACTGTTATAAAAAAAAAAAAAGGTAAAGAAAATTATTGTCTAATTATTGAAACGGCTATTTATGCTTTGGTGGGGCACAACGAATGTGTTTTGATAATTTGTATACAAATAAGACAAATCACATCAAGTTACATGGTCAAAATTAAAATCTGGGAACTTTTGAATGTAGTTGACCAACACGCCAACACCTTCCTGTTTTTAAAAACTTCTAAATATTATTATGTTAATATTACAATAATGTATCTAGAATAGTAAAATTCGTTAAAATATGAGAACTCTTGGTCTAACACTACATCCTTTCCAAAAATTTAAAAAATAAGAGAAAAAAAAAAGGGTGAATTCCTTTACCCACAATTATAGGTTTGGTGCAATTTTGGCCCTTCAGTCTACGAAAATATACTCTTGTACATTTTATTAAGAATATATATTTGTTATTCAACTTTGGCCATTTCCCAATACTTTTGGGGAAGTATAGAAGTTCATTTTGAAACTTTACGAAACTTGTTTGTATTCAATAATATAAAATGTAATCATGCAATATTATATTTGCAAAAAAAAAAATCATGCAATATTATAATTAGTCAACTTTAACTTAATTGCCTATAATATTAATTGAAAATAAAATTTAAAGTCTCTCATTCCAATTATTACAAAGAGTTCTACATTAAAAAAAATATAATTTTTACTTTAAAGAAATAAAATGTTTTTGTTCTCATAATTTTTTTGAAATTTCCATATTCATACAATATTTTATCTAGTTCTTCAATTTATTGCTATAGAATAATGACATTATTTTATATACATATATGTTTTAATCTGATGTATTGAAATTTGATACATCCAATATGAAAAGATCAGGAGATCTCGTATGAAATTTGAGTGTTAAACCTATATGAAGCGTTGATACGAGTATTAGATACGTACGGGTATGATACGACTCCAACGAAAATACATCATGTTTTAAAATTTTAAGAATACGGGTATGATGTATATATATACATATAAATTTATATATTTTTATATTATTAAAATATAGACGTACTAAGTACAATTAAATAAATAATAATTCAAATATAAAAAACTAAAATTTCATAAATATTCAAATCTAAAATGCGATAACTCAACTCACATAAGATATGCCGAAAATATGAGTCATACAATAAATTTTATCTTTCCATATAAGAATTTATATGAATGTGATTTGTTTCTTTCAAGTTGGAATGGATTCATCATACCTCACACAAGTATCCATCTTTCCTAGTTTAAAACGACATAAAACAAATGGTTGAAGGAGCAAACTGCAAATAAGTGAAATAATCCAATAAAAAATCCAAGTTGACAAACACACATCCTATGTGGGATTCACGTTTCAGCTTCTGAGTCATAAAAAAGGCCAACAACCGCCGACTGCGCATTTCAAATTCTCGTGTGGTAACAAAAAGCGCAACACATATCAATTTGAAATAACAAATTCCTAGACCCCACATTCATAGAAGGCCGTTGGCAACAATAACCAAAGCTTCCCTTCACCTGAAACCCCAACTCTAATTCTGTGAAACAGATGAGCAACATAAATACAAACCCAAATTAAAAAGAGAGAAAAAAAAAAGGTCCAATTTGAATGAAAATCTGTTTCAGATAGAGAAAGAAATCTGGGGAAGCTAAAAAAATCTTGAACTTGGTAGCTGAAAATGGTGCAAAAATAGGGTCTTTTTCATATTCTTGGTAGCTGAAAAGAAGAAAAACAGGACATATATCAGGAAGAAGATGAACTAGAAGTGCAAAAAAAAAATGGCATCTTCACCTGATAAAGAAAAACAGGGGTCTCTCTGGTTCAAAAACAAGAAAGCTCTAAACAATGTACTCTTCGCAATGCGCCTCCATTCTCTCACTCCCAAACAAGCCCTATCTCAAAACCAAACAGCCAAACAGCCCACAGGCAAAACCCTTGATAATTTCACTCTCACAAATCTTGTTTCCGACAAAACCTCACTTCTTTCTGATGAAATCTTGCTTAAGATTCTTTCTAAGCTCCCAAACTCTCAGAGGAGTGCAAATTTTCTTGTTTCCAAACGGTGGCTCAATTTGCAAGGCAGGCTTCTGAGGTCCATAAAGCTTCTTGATTGGGATTTTCTGATTTCAGGTAGATTGTCTCTGAGATTCCCAAATCTTATTCATGTTGATTTAGTTAATGGGTGTTTGATTTCGCCTCGGAACTCGGGTATCTTTGTATCTCACAAACAGATTGTGTCTTTTCATGTGGGTTCTGATGTTGAGCATAAAGATTGGTTTTTTGATGAAAGTTTTGTGTTGAATGCTAATGAAGTTGACAAGGGTTTAAGTGTTTTGGCTAATGGGTTCCCAAATTTGAGGAAATTAGTTGTAATCAATGCTAGTGAAATTGGGCTGTTAAATGTGGCCCAAGAATGTCCCACATTGCAAGAACTTGATTTACATATGTGTAACGATCGAATTCTGCTTGGAATCGCGGGTTGTAAGAATTTACAGATTTTAAGGTTGAGTGGGATTGTGGATGGGATTTATAGTTCATTGGTTTGGGATATTGGATTAACAATTTTAGCACAAGGGTGTAAGAGATTAGTAAAACTTGAATTGAGTGGATGTAAAGGGAGTTATGAGGGGATTCGAGCAATTGGACAGTGCTGTCAAATGCTTGAAGAGTTGGCTCTTTGCAATCACAAAATGGAGGATGGTTGGATGTTGGCTCTTTCGTATTGTGAAAATTTGAAGTCTTTGAGGTTTTCGTCGTGTAAGAGAATCGATGGTTGTTCTGGAGTGGACGAGCATTTGGGGTTTTGTCGTGCTGTTGAAAGTTTATGTTTGGAGAAGTGTCAGTTGAGGGATAAGAATAGTTTGAGGGCATTGTTTGTTGTTTGTCAGAATGTAAGGGAATTAGTTCTAAAGAATTGCTGGGGACTAACTGATGATATGTTCGGCACTGCAAATGTTTTAAGGTATTCGATGTCCTTACACTTTTATTTTCCTTGCAAATTGTAATCTTTCAGGATCTTGTGTGATGTCATCTATATGTTACGGTGTTTTTCTTGTGTTTCTGTTTACGTTCTCTACTGTTTAAATTCTCCGTGAGATTGCAAATCTTATTATTGTCTTGTATTTTAGAGATGTGATAGTTATTTGCTTTTTGTTAGTACTTTTGATCCCTTATATGCAATGTGAAATGGGCAAGACATGGAGGAATTAAATCTTAGAAATAAGTGGAAACACAACAAGTGTACTATTGCACTCACAGTGACTTAACCATGTTAAGGGAGGAGTGTCTGCAAATACTCTAAAAAAGTGATTGTCAGCTTTTCGCAAAAAAAAAAAAAGTAGTTTTTATTGTTTTCAAATGTAAACTTGTACTTTTGAATAAGTATAACTTAATCATAATCTAAAAACAGAAGGAGATGTGTTTTAGATTTCTAAATTTTGCTTCTGGTTTAACTTATACACATAAATAAAACACTTTTACAACTTATTTGCCAAAAGCTCCCAAAAATTATTCAACTTTTAGCTTATAACTGCAGACACTACCAACTTTTGATTCTCAACTACTTTTTGCTTCTGTTATGATAAATCACTTTCTCAAAAAGTAAAAGTTTTTGCAAACACTCCATAAATGCACTAACCATGGGAAAATTAGTAACAATTATTGGTCCATGGGAAATATAAGGAAAAGAAAAGAAAAAAGTAACAAATACTAACCCAATTTTTTTATGGGACTTTTCTATTTTCATATGTTAATTGAACTTTTCTTGCCTGCAGGAGGGTAAGATGTTTGATCTTGGAAGGCTGTTCATTGCTGACAACACATGGTTTGGAGTCTGTAATTATATCTTGGAATGAGCTTAAGAGCCTCAAAGTGAAATCATGTAACAGTATAAAGGACAGTGAAGTTAACCCTACACTTTCTAGTGTGTTTTCATCTCTTAAAGATTTGAAGTGGGACCCAGACACAAAAGCTTTTCTTACAGCCAATCTTGCAGGAAGTGGCTTGAAAAAGAAGGGTGTTAAGTTCTTCAAGAAGTCTTGTGACTGGAAATCTTTGCCCCAGGTTCATAGAATTTCAGATTCTTGAAACTACATGATGAATTGTTGATGTATAATTACTTTTTTTTGGATATAATCATCATATACAGGAAAAGATAAGTTAATGATATATGTTTTGAGGGTAGAATAACTGTACATTGATCCTTAACATACACTGCTTGTTATGTTATTTTATACTTCAATGTTGTAAGAATTATGATTACATTTTTTCAATTCAATGTTGTAAGAGTTCTGATTACATTTTTGAGTTAATTACAAAATTACCCCTGAGGTATACTCAATTATTTTTTGAAATTAATAATACCCCACGTAATTTCTATTTTACAATTTGCACACTCAAGAGACATATTTGTTAAGTGAATACAGCAAATCTGTGTTTGTAATTATTTCTGGATGTCTTGTTTAATATTAAACCATCTCGATCTCGTAGAAATGGTGTACATAAACTTGGTGTATGTCTATCATGCATATATCCCAGTTTTTTATAACATGAAACACTTGTCCTTAACTATTATATACACTGGTGTAGCATGGATAAAATACCTGATATTAAGTGGCGTCTCTCTTACTAGCAAAAAGAACACAATAACAACAATTTTGGTACTTCATTAAATACAACATATGACAAAAACTACAAAACCTAAACTACATACACAAAAACACAACCAAATATAATTTTGTCTCAACACTTAAACCCCAACTCCATCAGAAATGCCCCTCAAAGAATCAGGCACTTGAACTGGGAAAACAACATTATCATACAGAATCCCAGCAACGGCTGCTCCAATCAAAGGCCCGACCCAATACACCGCATGATTCTTGAAACTCCCTCCGATTAGGGCCGCGCCAAACGAGCAAGCTGGATTCATCGACCCACCGGTAAAGGGCCCGGATGCCAAAACATTGGCTCCGACTATAAGCCCGATCGCCAACGGCCCGATTGCCCCCATTGCACCCCTTCTCGGGTCTGAAGATGCATAAACTGTGTAGACCAGTGCAAATGTCATCACACCTTCTAGTATGCCTGCTCCGAATCCGGTCATTTCGGATGGGATTGCGTGAACTGGGATTGGCTAAATAGATCCAAGAACACAAGATCATTAACAAGAATTAATAATTGAAGAACTGAGTAATTTGGAAATAATGGGTATGTTTTAGGTATTTTCACACAATATGAGAAATTTGGCGTGAAATATATGAACTCAGTGTACGTGCATCAAGTGTAGCATAGCATGAATTTAACTTGAAAAGGGTCCATTCGGTACAATTTTAGGACTTACTGAAAACAATTATAGTAATTCAATCTTAAGTTAAAGAATTATATGTCCATTTTTCAAAATCAAATTATAAACACACCAACTAAATTTTTTTTCCTTGTTTTTCCAATTTTCCAAACTCCAGTCATATAAAAAAATCCCCAAATTGGAGGGACACGTCAAGAGATTGGCGCGTAAATTAAAAATTTCGGTCAAATTTGTCTTAAATGCGCGCAAAATTAAAAATTAGCGCCCATATTATTTGCCAATTGCACAAAGAAAAGTACTAAAATTTCCTATAACTAGGACCAAAATTGCAATCAACACCAAAAAACATAAAATTCTTTTACCTAAAATCATCAGCCAAACCTAGTTTTCAATTTTTCATACCCCCATTAAACCTTATTTGCATTATGATCAAATACTAAGAATATTATTTCCTTACCTGTCCAACAGTGGTGGTTTTAGCAGAAGACAAGCCATGACAGAGCCAAACATTTGTGCAATCCAATAAAAGATAGCCATTGGAATAGTAATGTGTCCCCCAATCGCCATTCCAAACGTAACGGCAGGGTTGACATGGCCGCCTGAGATATTGGCGGCAATGTAAACCGCCACTGATAAAGCAAAAGCATTCGCCATCGCTATTACTGCTAGACTCGACGAATCAGATGCGCGTCAGGCATCATTTTCCCTGTAATTAAAGAAATCACGCATATCAATCTACATTAAATGAAATATTCTACTATCCAGAAAATGGTGCATTATTGATAATCAAATCTATTTAGAAACATAAATTAGTTCCGTATAAGCATTTGGCAGATTCATCAGTAACAAAAATAAAAAAAAAAAAACAGAATATATATTTACGCGAAGACATGGTGGAGCCCACGGCAGCGAAGACAAAGATGAAGGTGGAAATGAACTCAGCAAGATAAGATCTAAGAGCAATGGGAGTGATGCAGTGCTCCAGACGGGTTTTTAATGATGCCATTGATTCTGGAACAAGAAGCAGTTTAGATAATAATCACTTTTTCAACTTTCTAATAAAGGGATTAACTTAAAGATGTGATTTTTCTCTTGCAAGATTCTCAGAAAAGAGGTTTCTTTTTAATTATTGCGAGATTTGGAGAGAAGGGGATGGGGAGAAGTTATAATTAAGCAGTTGGGAGGGAATTTGCGAGCGAAGGGAGAAGTTGTGACGGTTGGTGAATGATGGAATTTGATTTCAAATTTTAACCGCTAAAACCTCGTCGCTGCTTGTGATTGGACAAGGTTTTTAACTTTGCAGTTCAAATACGTTGTAAGGTTATGACCCGGATTTGATCTCACATGAGTGTGTGTGTCCCCTCCCTAAATTCCCCCAATTGTACTAAAAGAAAATACTAAATTTGGGCTTAAGTTAAATAGGGGTATGGACACAAATACCCAACATTCCGAAAAAAAGATTCCAGGACTTTTTTACGTTCCCGCCAAATTTTCGGACATTTTTTTCGAATTTTCCCACGTTATTATTTCAAGGTTGTTTCGAACATGTTTCAAATGTGTTTCAGCTAATAAAATTTCAGCGAAATATAATTTCTGCCCCTATCAAATAATCAATTTTATACTCAAGATCTTATAAATAATCAAAAATATATACGCATAAACAACACATATTAAAACAAAATGAATTGAAAGTAATATAGAAACAACACATGAATAGAAAAATAAAATTCAATTTTTAATCCAATGTATTGAAAACGTCGAAAACACATGGAAACAACCATAAACAACAAATTGAAAACTATATAGAAACAACTAAAAAACAATATAAAAAACATCACATGAATAAAAAGAGCATAATATAGAGGTAAAAGCTTCATTAAAATATCGAAAACTCATGAAAACAATAAAGAAACATCAGAACAACATTAAAACAATATAGAAATAATCCAAAATTAACATATAAACAATATAAGAAACCATACGAGAACAAAAAGAACTCATAAATAGGTAAAAGTTGCATTAAAACATCAAAAACAACATGAAAACAATAAAGAAATAACAAAACGATATTGAATACAATATATATACATAACGTAAGAATAAAACAATATATAAAACAACACATTAACCAAAAAAAAGCGTAAAAATAAGTAAAAATTACATTGAAACATCGAAACATTACAAAAACAACATAGAAACAACCAAACAACAATATATACAACATTGAAATAAATACGAACAACAGAAGTAACATAATAAACAACACGAACAAAAACATCTGAAAAAAGCGCAAAAATGACCAAGAAATAAACATGAGCGTAAAAATGTCCAAAAAACAACCGAAAATATAATATGCTGTCTTTTTCCCCAGAAAGTAGGGTAAGTGTGTCGATTACTCTTTAATTTTGGGCTTAAAACTATAGAGCTCAAGCAAAACTGGACCTTTGATTTGTGGATCCTGGAGAAATTGGCACACCAATTAATAGTTTTTGGCACATTGAGGAAAAATTGGTTGGCAATACGATTTTCATGCACGTGCCATATTCACGTGACCCCCAAAATTTGGGGGTTTTTATTTGTTTCGACGGCTTAATTGCAATTTTGATCCTGTAAGTAGGGGTGCCTAGCATTTTTCGTACACTTATTTGTGTCACTGAGGAAATCTTCAACCGGTGCGCTAAAAGCACCCAATTCGCCAAAATGGAGAAAAATTTGTAAGTCCAATCGGCTACGATAATCTAGAGGGGGTGAATAGATTATCTCCATCTTTTCGATTTCGCCCTCTTTTTCGAACCAAATGTTCAAACACAATAATAAAGGTGTGGAATGTAAACAACACACGTCGATTTAAAGAGGTTCAACCCACCTAGGGCCTAATCCTCTACCACCCCAGTATATTTGGGATGGATTTCAAAAAGAAAAAAAAGATTTTATTAATTTACCAAAAATTAATACAACACCAACTTACAACGACAACTTGAAGAGCACCACACTCTTCTTCAACACCACCTTTGAGATTACCACAATCTCATTTGAAGATTACCACAATCTCCAACGGCTCCTTGTGAAGATTACCACAATCTTCAACCTTGAAGAATACCAAATTCTTCAACACCTTAACAAGAAGATTACCACAATCTTCTTACACCTAACACCTAGATCACCCAAGTGTGTTCTTACCACAAGAACACTGACAAGGATATCTTGTGTTGAATGATTACCCAAATTCAAGATTACAACTCGATAATTGATAATACAATAGAGTGCAAGTGTAATCAAGAAAAGCCTAGACCTCAAGAATGTGAAAGTGATAAGCTAGGCAAATTACAACAAGAAATAAGACAATGTAAGAACAAGTGTATTCTTGAGTGTATCTTGTTGTGTTGTAGTTTTCTCTCTTATTGTTGTGCTTCAAATCTTCCTCTATTTATAGGAGATGATTGATACTTGATAGGCTCCTCTTGGAATCTGATTTCTACAAAACAATTGCAATTAAAATCAAGATTATAGCTGTTAGAAATCAATTCCACATTTTAACGAAAAGATGTCTGTTTGCCGACAACGGTTACATTTTTGTTTATCAAACTTAAGAGCGACGGTCGCGCAGTAAATAGAAGTTGAAATAACGTGAATAAAGACAATTTACAGGCACCGGTCGACGTGCACCTCGACCGGTCGACCCTAACCACAACCGGTCGCACTCATCAAAAAAATGAAAGATGAAGTTGTTTCGATTTTTGCTCCCAGTGCACGGCCGCCCATAGTCGACGGCCGACGGCACCGATTGCCCCCGACCATTTTCTCGCAAACATGAAGTTTTCTGTTTTCCTCAACTTTCAAGTACGGGTTGCCCTATACGGCGACAAGTTGACCTCAAAACAAAAGTGTTGTCCTATTTTATATCGAAAATAAACTTCAAGAAATACTCCGAAAAATAGTGAAAACATTTTAGACCGATCGGGAGTATTAGGACAACATTTAGAAACATTGTTTTGGTGTAAAAAAAACATTAACAAAAAATCATTAAGAGTGTTGTCCAATTTTTGTCGAAAATAAAACTTGAAGAAATATTCCGGAAAATATTAAAACCATTTTAAATCATTTAGGAGTATTTGGACAACCTTTAAAACCATTGTTTTGGTGTAAAATCAAAATCATCAAAATCATGATAAAACCATTTATCAAACAATCTCCCCTTTTGATGATTACAAACCAAAACAATTTTAACGAGGTCGATTTAGAAAACAAAACAATTTTACCGGTTAAAGAGAACTATCCGTTGTGAGCGACAACATTCCATGCAATAAAAACACAAGGATGGGAGTAGAGATATTCAAACACATATAGCAAATGCTCCCCTATCAACATGCACAACAAAGAGTTATATAGAAACAACTTAAACATAAGCTAAAATATTAGCTTTTCGATATTGAGCTTAAGTATCAATAACTTAAAAGCTCCCCCTGTCAAAGAGACATCATTAGAAACATATATAAGTCCATACTACAACCATTGGACCAAGAGTCATACACAACTTATGGCTTTAGGAAGCCATAGCTTATAGTTTCTTTCGTTTGAGCTTATCATAGCTTATAGCTTCTTTTCGTTTGAGCTTATCTTAGCTTCTTTGAGCTAAAGAGCTCATAACCTGTTTCTCCCCCTTTGGAATCATCAAAAAGAATAACACGATAAATACATCATATATTCATATCAAAGTGCGCAACTAAACCGATGTACCGAACTATTTGAACATTGAAGCTTATAAACCAAATAGAGGGAAAAGTCGAATCATACGACTTGAAGAAGCTTATGAAAACTCATTTGATAAGCAAAACATGATCTCTATAAATATATAGGACTTTTGAAATCGAGAGAATCATGTAGGTGATGAATTTTTCATTGAAACGTTTTATCGAACACTAAGCAAGGCGTCAAAAATTGAAGAAGATATATATAGCCCTTGTAAATATAATCAAGCCAAGTTTTTCATAACCAATAGCAATTTAACAAATATCATTCATCAACAATCAATAAGCTCATCACGAGATATCTATGAATTGCATCAAGAAAAATACATATAAGCCACAAACTCGATGGTTCAACCCAATTGAGTTAAAAAGTAGAATTCTTACCATTCGATCGGTAAAGACGAGCAACAATGATGATAACCGAGCTATGTAGTCCCCAAAATATATAATTCATGCATCAAAACTCATTTGAAGTGAAATGTGTGTGAAAATTGCAAAGGGGACGAAAAATGAACCAAAAGAGCCAAAATGGCTAAGTCCTGGAAAAAGTAACGTTTTTAACAAGGAAAATCATCAAGGCGACCGGTCCAGGGGCGAGTCGACGATCGGCATGGCGACCGGTCGGCCTTGCCCTGATCAGCCCATTATTTGAGTTACATTTGAAAAATCCAGTTTGATCCAAAAATCCGATTTTTCGCCCTAAGTTTTAAAACGTGCAAGATGCAAATGTAAACTTCATTCAATATACATTATGTCATAATCAAGCTCAGAATGAGGTAAAATACTCGGCGGTAAATGATTAAAAGTCCGTGAGTTAACTTTGAGACAAAATTAAATACATCTCAAGTTTTTGATAAAAACGCAATCCCTTAGAAAGTTTTTGAATTTCAATATGTTTAGTTCGATTATGACGAACCATATTTTGAATACGAATAACCGTAGAATAAATACGGAACTTGTTATCCCGAAAAATAAGAACGTTTTAAATCTATGGATATACAAGTCATAAAAAAGTGTCTTTCAAATATTTGAAAATTTCTTTTAATGGCACTTTAATGAGATTCGTTGGGATAGTTTTTGAAATCGAGCATATAGATATAAGGCATATAGAATGTCGAGTCTATTGAATAATACAAGAAAACGACCTAATTTGTTTGTCAATCGATATGTCTTTCTCAACCTTTGTTAATCTCTATATTGGTAGCCATAGAGGTTGAGTTGATTCTTCCTTCTTCAATGCCTAATATCTTCAAATATATTTTTGTATATTTTGATTGTGAATTTATAACCACCTTCTTGGCATTGATTAATTTGTAGTCCAAGCAAGAAGTTGAGCTCCCCCATCATGCTCATCTCAAGCTTATCTAGTATCAACTTAGAAAAATATGTCTTGCACAAATACTCATTAGTAGCACCAAAAATATTATCATAAATATGCACAAGCAAACAATCTTGCCCTTTTTCAAAAAACAAAGAGAGTAGTATCAATTTTACCTTTTGTAAGATTATTTAGCAAAAATAGCTAAGTCTATCATACCATACATGGGGTACTTGTTTTGAACCATACAAGGCCTTTTATAAAAATCATTTGGCCTAGAAAAATTTTAAACCCGAAGGTTGTTTTACATAGACTTCTTCTTGAATAAAACCAAAAAAAATGGATTTAACATCCATTTGGTAAAGTTCTGAAATTCTCTTAAAATAAGAATGGGCAAGTAAAAGCAAATAGCTACTAAATGTGCTATGAGTGCAAATGTTATATTAAAATCAATTACCTTCTTCTTAAAAATACCTTCGAGCTACTAACCTCGGCTTAGTTCGACCAATGTTGCCTTGGTCACCGAGTTTGTTCCGGAGTGCCCATTTTGCATTTATAGTCGTTTGTGATGAAAGACATGGCATCAACTTCCAAGTATCATTTCCTTTTTAGCTCTTCTTGCAATTCTAAAACCAATCTTCATCTTGAAGCATCAATTGAGGAATTTGTCTTCTTCATCACTATTGGGCATCCAAATGATCTAAGGTGTTCATAATAGAACATTTACATCCAAATATTTGGAGTATTTTCTTTTCTACACAACTCAACAAACTCATTAAAGGCATTTCTTATATAAGCAAGAAAAATAGCCCAAGTGTAATAGCATGCCTCAATTGTCAACCACAAAATATCTTGCATAAAAGTAGACAACATAAACCATGAAGCAAGAAACATATACTATGCAAGAAACTCATCAACTCTTGAATTAAAACATATAAGTTCAAATAAGCTTAAGAGAGCTATACAAGGTCTCTTTTGAAATTTTTTTTAAAAACCGAAAGAAAATATTTAAGACCCCATCAAATCAAGAGTTAAAGCAAATATGTGCAATCAAATATCGAATAGAGCTTTTCAAAATAACAATATCCTCTTAATGGCACTTGTATGAGATACTATGAAAAACAAGGACATATGCACATGGCAATACATATATCGAGTCTATAAGAGTAAGACTAACACAAGTAAACGTACCTCGATAGTTTATGCCTTTCTTGACCAATAATGACGTAAATGGCCATTTGTGAAAATATGTAAATCCTACACAATTCTTAAAACAAATCTAGCACAAATCATAATGATAAAAGTGTAGGCTAAGAGATATCACAAGTAAGCTCATGCCATAAAAATCCATAGGAGGTGATAACACACTCTACAAAAATGCACAAGAGTTTTAAAAACATCATATGAGATCTTCTTTTTCAAAAATATTTTAAAAGCACAAATATATATTGAAGACCTTAATTAAAAAATAAATACTTGAAAACTCATTTGCAATATAGGCACAAATTAAAACATGCATACTAACTAGATAAAATGCATATTTTAAATGGGGAGATACGGTTTACCAATTACGCCATTTCCATGGGTTGTGTCGTTCCCATTGTTGATGATATCTTCCCCTTGAGAAGTCACTTCGTTGATGATGGTTTCTTTGATCACTCCATTTCCAAGGTTTGTTACCTTCCCATTGTTGATGGTCTCTTCTTCCTTGAAAATCATCTTGTTGATGATGTCTTTGCCGCTTTCAAGGATTATGTTCTTCCCATTTGTATCATCTTCTTGGAAATTTGCTTTGTTGAGAATAGTTTCTCCTTCTTTGATCAAATGAAATGATCATTTGATGTTTTCTTGGCGGTAATAATTTCCTTCGATTATTATTCACGGGTACCTAATACAACATTATTTTGTGGTACCCTCAAGTGCGTGGGTCCTTTAGATTAGTCTTGAGACTTTTAGGTCTCCAACAATAATTAGAGCTATTTCTAGCCCGACAAGTATTTACCGTATGACCCTTTTACCACAATAAAAGCATGTAATAATTCTAGGAGCATAATGACCAATGTGCTTAGAGACTTGATTCTTTTTCATGTGATTGACACCTTTAGGCTTATGATCAAGTTCTAGTTTCGATTTATCACAACAATCAACAATATCGGTCATCTTATAGGTACTCAAGTTGGATTTAGATAAATCATTTTTCAAGCAAATTATATCCTCAACAAGAGTACTATTATCTTCTCAAGGTTTCTAACCTTATCAAGAGTGGTGGTGTGAGCACATGATAGTGATTCATAAGGAAGTAAATAAACTATCCTTATCATTTTTCAAAATAATGATTTCCTTTTTCAAATTTTTGTATTTAACAAGTAAGTTTTGGAATTCATCTTGTAGCTCATCATAATCATTTTGCAAATCACTATATTCATTTTGCAATTCATTGTCATAAGAAGTAGAGGGTTTAGAACTTACCTCGTTTTCTTCTTCGATGCCCATGAGGCATTGTTCAATTTGTTCATCATGGGAGGTTGTAGAAGGCTTATCCCATGTTGTTGGATTTGATGTTGTATCCGTTTGTGAAGTAGATGCTTTTGAGTTGCTCCTTTCATTTGCATGTACTTCATAGATGGCTTCTAATTTTTGCCATACTTCATGTGCTGATCGAATACCTACAACATGATCAAATTCCAAAGTGGTAAGTGAACAATGTAAAATATTAAGAGCTTTACCATTTAAGGAGATGATTTTCTTCTCTTCATCATTGAGCTTTTTGAAGCCTTTTGAGGTGTGTGGTGTATCTTTCATCGGAATGGATTCTCCATTAATGACGGTGTTCCAAATGTCGAACCCGCAACCTTGTAAATAGCATTCCATTCTTTCTTTCCTAAATATAAAATTTTTGGAATCAAACCGAGGTGGCTTGGTGGTGGAGGTGCGGAAAGATGAGCTTCGTTAAGTAGCCGATGATCGTTCCTCTTCACTCGCGATGTGAAACGAGCTTGCCAAAGAGTTTGGCTCTGATACCACTTGTAAGTCCAAGCGGCTACGATAATCTAGAGGGGGGTGAATAGATTATCTCCATCTTTTCGATTTCGCCCTCTTTTTCGAACCAAATGTTCAAACACAATAATAAAGGTGCGGAATGTAAACAACACACGCGTCGGTTTAAAGAGGTTCAACCCACCTAGGGCCTAATCCTCTACCACCCCAGTATATCCGGGATGGATTTCAAAAAGAAAAAAATATTTTATTAATTTACCACAAATTAATACAACACCAACTTACAACGACACCTTGAAGAGCACCACACTCTTCTTCAACACCACCTTTGAGATTACCACAATCTCACTTGAAGATTACCACAATCTCCAACGGCTCCTTGTGAAGATTACCACAATCTCCAACGGCTCCTTGTGAAGATTACCACAATCTTCAACCTTGAAGAATACCAAATTCTTCAACACCTTAACAAGAAGATTACCACAATCTTCTTATACCTAACACCTAGATCACCCAAGTGTGTTCTTACCACAAGAACACTCACAAGGATATCTTGTGTTGAATGATTACCCAAATTCAAGATTACAACTCGATAATTGATAATACAATAGAGTGCAAGTGTAATCAAGAAAAGCCTAGACCTCAAGGATGTGAAAGTGATAAGCTAGGCAAATTACAACAAGAAATAAGACAATGTAAGAACAAGTGTATTCTTGAATGTATCTTGTTGTGTTGTAGTTTTCTCTCTTATTGTTGTGCTTCAAATCTTCCTCTATTTATAGGAGATGATTGATACTTGATAGGCTCCTCTTGGAATCTGATCTCTACAAAAAATTGCAATTAAAATCAAGATTATAGCTGTTAGAAATCAATTCCACAATTTAACGAAAAGATGTCTCACGACAACGGTTACATTTTTTCTTTGTCAAACTTAAGAGCGACAGTCGTCATGAGAAATAAGTTGAAATAACATAATGACAATTTACACAGGCGACCGGTCGACGTGCACCTCGGCCGTCGACCTTAACCACAACCGGTCGCGACTCATCAAAAAAATGAAAGATGAAGTTCCGCTTTCGATTTTTGCTCCAGTCAGAGTCGCCTCTATAGTCGCCGGTCGCGACGGCACCGGTTGCCCTCATGGGGGCGACAGGTTGCCCTGACCATTTTCTCGCAAACATGAAGTTTTCTATTTTCCTCAACTTTCAAGTACGGGTTGCCCTATACGGCGACTGTTGATCTCAAAACAAAGTGTTGTCTATTTTATATCGAAAATAAACTTCAAGAAATACTCACGAGAAAAATAGTGAAAACATTTTTAGACGATCGGGAGTATTAGGACAACATTTAGAAACATTGTTTTGGTGTAAAAAAAAAACATTAACGAAAAATCATTAAGAGTGTTGTCAATTTTTGTCGAAAATAAAACTTGAAGAAATATTAGGAAAATATTAAAACCATTTTAAATCATTTAGGAGTATTTGGACAACCTTTAAAACCATTGTTTTGGTGTAAAATCAAAATCATCAAAATCATGATAAAACCATTTATCAAACAAAATTATCACTCCAACCCCAGCTAATTTAGATATTACAACAATGTTGCGCAAATGTACAGGCGCTATCCAATTTCCTTTTTCTTTTTCTTTTTTTATGGTATGTTTTGATTAAATTATTACATTTTATCACATTAACAATTATATTATAATGTATCTTTGTTTATGATGGTTTATTTTCAACTAAATAAATCTAACCATTATGTACATAAATATTTTTAGTAATATTTAATTATGTCTTGGATTTTTTAAGGCATATTAATTTAATTTATCAGAACTTATATTATAATAATATTTATTATTTAATTAAACTAAATATGTATTTATAGTATATATTATTTAAGAGATAAAAGAGTTTTTTTTTTAAAAAAATAGATAAAAGAGTTTTTTCTAAACAAAAATAGATAAAAGAGTTATTATTGATGGAATACTTAAGGAATATTCCTTTTTGTTCAAATTTTGAAGTAGATGGGTTGGAAATGAATTTTAAGTTTATTTATTTTAGTGCAAAATCTACTCTAAAATGGAGTTTTGGGTTGGAGGTGGCTTCGATAAAACGGTGCTCAAATGTTTAATTCTGCATATATTTGGTTAACATTTGGCTGAAAATTTGAAATTCTACCAAAATTTGTCACATGTCGCTCACGTGGACACCAGAACATAAACACACCAATAATGTTTTCTATTTATTTTACAAGTAAAATAAGACATAAGGGATATAATTAAAAAAAAACTACTCCTAAGGTTTGAGATAATAAAAAAATCCAAAGATTTTTGAAAATTACAAAAATCCCCTTCACAATTAATTTGGTATTATTACCCCCTTCATAATTAAATGCATTTCAAACAATATCGTTACATTTGTAAAAATATTTATCCCCTTATATTTAAAACA
This sequence comes from Rehmannia glutinosa, assembly GCA_016081115.2. Taxonomy (NCBI): domain Eukaryota; kingdom Viridiplantae; phylum Streptophyta; class Magnoliopsida; order Lamiales; family Orobanchaceae; genus Rehmannia; species Rehmannia glutinosa. The sequence goes on from JABTTQ020002815.1 coordinate 309,488, forward strand.
GAATCAAACCTTGTGGTTTATTTTTATAATTTTGGAATTTTTCTGATTTTTTGTGTACTTATCATAAACCTCAAGGGTAGTTTTTGTAATTATCCCCAAGAAATAATACAAAGTACTTTTATATACTTAATAAAATAGTTTTTATACAACATTACTAATAAGTTTTAATTAATACTTTAACTATACCTTGATTTTAATTAATTAATTAATTATTAAATCATTGATAAGTTTAATAATTCCACAATAATTGCAATTACATCTTTTAAATAATATTTAACTAATTAATAAGCTAGTTAATCTTAAAAAGTTATAAAAATGTTTTCTTTCCCTTTTCCTTTTATATGGTCAAGGAAAGTTTGAGGGTCACTTGAGCAGCATTCGGCAGATTTTGTACCAAATGTGCACAAAATAAAAATTTGGAGTACCTATTTTGCCACTGGAACAAATAAGTGTACCAAAAATGATAGGAGCCCCTAGTTACAAAACCGAAATTGCAATTAAGTTGCCGGAGAAATAAAAATTCCAAATTATTTGGGAAAACGTGAGCAACACATGAAAATTTCGACAAAAGTTTAAATTTTCGAACAAATTTATCCTCAAATGTGTGAAATTTATTAATTGGTATATCAACTTTGCCAGACTCACAAATAAAAGGGTTAGTTTCGCTCATGCCCTATAATTACAGGACCAAAATTACAATAAAGCCCCTAAATTTAATATGATCTAGGGAAGTTTCAAAGAAAAACTTATATATTACTAATCAAATGTTGTTAGTATGCCAGTCCAATCCACAAATTTTGTTTCGTATAAGATTTTACTCATTTTTCAAATAAATCAATACACATTAAATATATATTAATAATATTGTTTTTATGCATTTAATATTAAGTATTACTATTAAAATAAAAAATAAATCAACATTTGAAATAAATGAACCACTTGGCGCGATTGGATATCTTTCATTTTGAAAATTTTCATTTCTTTGAGAATAGTGGTAAAAAATATTTTAGAAGAAAAAAGATGAATTTTGAGATTGTGATTGGATGTGAGATGGAAAAGTAATGATGAAAGTTGATTTGATTTAAGAATAGTAAAATAATGATTGGTAGTTAGAAAATGTGTGAGTGAATGAATAGTGAAATTTTGGAGAATGTGTAATAATGATTAGTTTTTGTGAAAAAAATGTGTAGATGTGATTGGTGATAGAAAAAAATAAGAAAAAGTGAAAGTGAGATAATAGTATATTTTCTGAAAATTTTCATAAACAATCATATGTTTGGTGTAAAAAAATTTTCAATAACGAAAATGAATTTTGTTTCTTATCCAATCGCGGCCTTGGTAGTTCATAGTTGTGCTAAGCTGTAAGCACATGCCTCTGCAATCTGCCTCATCTAATTTTGTACCACTTACCTCCATTTTATTTTTATCTTTGCTTTTTTTTTCCTTTTTTTTTTTTTGTAGCTTCGTCTTCCCCAACCTCCCCTCACCCCAAAAAAAAAAAAAAAAAACACCAGCCCCGCCGACGCCGACGCCATTCTCTACACCCCCACCGCCGCACCATTCCTCAAACCCGCCGCCTACACCGACACGCATTTTCGAGATCCAAAGCCCCAATTATTGGTAGAAAATTTAGTTTTACCGACACTATTTTCTACGGCAAATTATTAAATCACTAATCTCAGTTTTTCACCGGGGCACGAAAATCCACAGGCGCTTGGTTCAACCCCCACACACATTCACGAGATCCAAAGTCCAGCTCTTGGAAGAAAATTTTCGCTTTTCCGACACTGATATTTCTGCTTTAGGTAAATCCTTTTCAAGAGCATAATCAGTCGGCGGCGCGTGGCTACGGATATTCGCCCGCTAGGTACATTTTCTTCCCGTAATTGGTTATTCAGAAATTTTATTGAATGTTTCCGATTAGCTTATGTAGTGAGATACATATCCTATTTAGTATGGGCCTGTAGTATAGTTAGTCTAATGATTCTTCATTTGCTTTGTTACTATTTCGAATCTAAATAGCTGGGATACAACTAATTTACTATATTTTGTTGAGGATGGATAAAATGAAGTTTATGTTTGGATCTCGAATTACTGATTGGCAGCTTTAATCCCATTGTAACCTAGGCTGCAAAATTTGTATTGTATTTTCAACTCTTAAGCTATTTGGTGTAATCCTTAGTAGCATATTTGCAAAATGTTTGAATGAAGTTCCAAGTTCATAATCAATTGGGGGTTAATTTTTTCTTTCGGTTTTTAATGCATATTTCAGATCAGATGTCCAATGATGTGGAAAATCCTGAAAATGGAAATACCTTGTCTGATGCTCAATCAAGTCCTCCTGAACCTTTCGTCTTGGTATAGCAGCTTGCTCCAGCAAGCCTCGGTTTATGGAATTGCCGCTGGTTATTGCCTTTCTGCTTCATTACTATCAATAATCAACAAATGGGCGGTCATGAAATTTCCGTATCCCGGCGCTCTAACCGCATTGCAGTACTTCACAAGTGTCCTCGGAGTTGTAGTCTGTGGGTGGCTTAAGCTAGTCGAGCACGATAAGCTTGATCTTCTTACTATGTGGCGGTTTTTGCCTGCTGCAATCATATTCTATTTGTCTCTATTTACCAACAGCGAGCTTCTCCTTCACGCCAATGTTGACACGTTTATTGTTTTCCGCTCGGCAGTCCCCATATTCGTCGCGATCGGTGAGACCCTCTATTTGCACCAGCCTTGGCCAGCACTAAGGGCGTGGTTTTCACTTGGCACTATATTTGCGGGTAGTGTGCTTTACGTTATAACCGATTATCAATTCACTCTCACAGCTTATAGCTGGGCTTTGGCGTACTTAGTCAGCATGTCCATAGATTTTGTTTACATTAAGCATGTTGTTATGACTATTGGTTTAAACACGTGGGGTCTCGTGTTGTACAATAATCTCAAGCTTTGTTGTTGTTTCCTGTGGAGTTGCTTATAATGGGAGAGCTGAAGAAGATCGAGCCACGATATTTCGGACGAATCGGATTTGCATTCATTCGGGATGATTTTGCCCGTAGGGCTATCTTGTCTATTTGGTTTGGCGATTTCGTTTTTGGATTTTCTTGCCGGAGAGCGATTTCAGCTACTGGATTCACTGTTCTTGGCATAGTAAACAAATTATTGACAGTTGTAATAAATTTAGTTATTTGGGACAAACACTCGACTCTTGTGGGAACTGTGGGGCTTTTTGATTTGCATGGGTGGTGGCATCATGTATCAACAATCTACTAGTAAAAAACCTATACCTGCAAATGAAGTAAAGGCTCAGGAGAGTGATGAGGAACGGCAAAAGCTACTTGAATTGCAAAGCATTGCGGAAAATGGTGGGGATGAAAAGCAAGTTACAGGAGAAGGAAAATCATAATTGATGTTTGTGGGACGTTTGAAAGCAATTATTTGTATTTTTTCTGGTTTTTTCTCTTTTGGGCGCATTATACCAAGTGTAGTGGGTTGGAGAGGGCATTTTCTAACCCCAACAGTTAATGATTTTTAGCCTGAGAAATAGGTTTACTCTGATGCATCATGAGGATCAGCTTCCTATACCTTTTTGGTCTGAGAATCTTTGCCTATATTGATTGCCTTGTTATTGCAGAATTTTGTTGTTTGATAGGGCTATGCACTTGCAAGATAACAAAAGTTAGGTGCAGTTCTGGGGTTGATAATGGGAAGCAGCATAAGCATTTTTTCTCAGGGTTAAATTACAAAAATCACCTAACGTTTTAGCCTAATTACAAAAGCTCACTTATCTTTCAAAATTACAATTATCCTCCTATGACATTACAAAGACCCTCCTTTGAGGTAAGTATTCACTTAACAAATGCCCCTATTGACTATTGATAGCGCAATTTGTAAAATAAAAACAAATATCAAGGGGTTATTCATAGTTTGAAAGATCGTTGGATTTTTATTAGTTAGACTGAATTTTAGGTATTTTTATAATTAAACGTTCTTTTACATCTTTTATACCTTACAAATGACAAACCTTGTTCCTCTGGCCCATTAGGTTAGCAGATTTTGCTGCTTTTTCTCTACAATAGAGGTGCCATATGATTCTCTCGATTGGATTGTGCAACAAAAGAGGAAAAAAAAGAAAGGGACTTAGATGATTTTGGATGGAGATTTTGGCATCAGAGAAATAGCAGAGGTGCTATTCTGTGGCCAAATTGTCACTGAATTGATATAGTGCCAAAATGCTGCACCTGTTACATCTTCATGCAAACAAGCACGGTTTGGCATAAAAGCTCAAACTGCCCTTGATACCTGATGGTATATGTAAAACGCCGACATTATACATTGTCCTGACAAAAGGGACTTAAAAAAGTCAGTCATTGGTTTTGTACACGTAGTATGGGGAATAAGGAGACTACAAGGTTCAGCTTTCTTTGGCATTCTAAAGTATATATGATACTACTATCTTTCATCCTACTTCGCCAAATTCTATAACGCTTGCATCTCAACGTGAACTTGCTCTGAGCCATTATTTGCAGAGGTTGATGCTGGATCCCGGCTGTCACTAGCAGCAGCAGCATTCATCTCCTGAACGGGAGGTGGATTAACAACGGTCATTGGCAGGACGGTGTTGTCTGATAAACGATGCCTTCATCTCCCTGTGCTCTTGGCACAAGGCACACCAGTGCATGCAGCAGTGAACCAGGCAAGGTCACATGGCGAGTTCTGAACGAAACATGGAAATAACAGCAGTGAATTAGTGAGAAAGAAATAATCTTTTCCTTGTGTTGAGATACAGAAGTGATACTTGAAAGCAAGATTAGAAAATTTCATTTGAGTTAAAATAAAATCGTAGTTTTTAGCTGCACAAAGAAAATGATGAGAGAACAAATCTATCCCTGAATCAGAGCTTGACAGCAAAGCTCATTGACGTATTTTGAGTAGAAACTAGAATATTGCTCCACTGTTCCAATTTAGAGACAAACCTAATAGTTACTGTCCATGATTCAATAATGTTTACAGTTGCCCAAAACTTCAAGTACTTTGAACAGTGTCAAAGAATAGACGAAAAAGAAAAGGCCTAAAGAATGTAGTTAATGTTATAAGATAAACAAACAAAAGTCCACCACCATGCAAACCTCAGGGTTCATGAGCCCCCCCAGCCCCACAAACCCAACCGAGAGAGAACAAAAGCGAAATAATAACCACCCAGATAATGTTTTCAGAAAGTGTTTGAATAACCAATTTGCCAAGACATATTTGTTAGTGGGCAGCAGTATATCCAGTGTGTGACACTATAACTTCAAACATTCTTTGAGCAAACAACAAACACACAAAACTTGACCACCAGTTAATTCAATGCTTGTGCTGTATCCACAAGATTTTTACAATGGTTACAATATCATCAGAATCTAAAGGTAAATAAAAAAAATTCAAATTCTAGCTTAAAATGTAATGATTGACAAATAATACAAGAATGGGTTATTATTTTGCCTGCCAAATCTTTGAAGTAAAAAAGTTGAGCGTGCATGGGCAGACAAACCATTGCTTCCTAATCATAACTTCCAGATAAATGACAGGCAGATGCTTGAGTAGTACCAATATCTAGCAGAAACACTTGCAGAAGACAATAGAGACAAGTTTGCATCAAATAATTGCTATGATAAACTTACAAAAAAATGTTCCATCTACAGCATTGGACCAAAAGATAAATTCAGTATAGTATATCGTGAAATAGTAAAAAATGACCAATGCAACCATTTTATTGTGATGGACATTTTATAAGAAGGAACTGAGATCACCTTGAGATGATATTTCTTCTGCAATGACTGCCGCATAAGGCCAGTGTATATTCACACATCCACCAACTGAAAACAAACCTTCACAAATAAGAAATGTTCCTTGGGTCAATAATACCATGTAGGGCTGCGGTTGCTGCAGCAAATGCAAGGCCGCCTTCTATGAAAATGGCATGACAAATGCATGGCCCAGTCCATGGAGTATCTTCTCTTACTTGTTCGACGTTAGCCCAAACAGAACACAAGGGCAAAACAGTCCCATCCTAACTGTTGCAGATTAGTATAAAGAATTTTAGAATCATCAACCACCCATATGCAGAAATTGAAGAAGCAAAACAAGCAATTAATGCAGATGGAAAAAAATCGGAATAATGCTTTACTTGTCTGTGTACAGGACCTAGATGAATTTTAGACAAGGATTTATGGGGCATTTGAGGATAATCTGTTCATGTAATAATAGAAGCTCTCCTCGCACCCCCAGTATAATAGCCGAACTGAATCTCTTTCAAATCACATTGTGTACAATGTGTTTTGAGTGGATAGATTGTATGCTCAAATCAATTGTAATGCAAATTTGGGTTGTCAGTAACAGAAGCATGATAACAAAGAAAATTAATCAGCTAATAAATATTATCATTATTAAACGATTTCACTCTACAAACAGAAATACAGAAAACATAATCATTCTTATCTCCTCAAATGCATCCGTCACAACTTTACAAGATGGAAAAAGAAAAGAAGTACTTATATACGTGCACCCTACACCCTTCATAATGTTTATACCAAAAACATTAAGGATTCAAATTTCATTATCTCATTTTTGGCCTGTCAAATATAATTACCTTAAAAGCTATTTATTTTTCTCCAACAACTACTGAGAATCTTGCACTTTTTTATTTACATGAAAATAAGTATAACATATGCATTAACATTTCTTTATAAAAATTACTGAATACCCGCTGTAATAATTGTTAATAAATGGGAGTTGACAAAGCAAATATCTACAGGTAATTTGAGACTTTAGAAATTTAGCTTCTTCGTCCCAGTGCCATGAATAGAACTTACGACTTTCTGTATCTTCTGCACAATCAAAAATCCCAGTAGTCCAAGGTTCATCTGCAGGAGCTTGGTAACTTTCTGGTAAAGGCTGCCCACATTCATTGCACTTTGCGAACATGCAGCTGCAGGCGAATCACACAAGGACAATCCAACTTATGAACATATAAAATGAGTTTTCTAATTAAAATTGGTTATATTAAAAATAAAGCTAACGATGCCTAATCTACAAATGATAAAATATAAATTGAAAAAAGAATTTACAGACAATAAACTTGAGTATAACATCAAACCAGGAGGTATTGCTATCCATGATTTTAAGTTTCGATATCAACTACGACCCTCTCTAATTGTGTGATATAGGAACTCAGATGAAGTATTTAGGGACATAAGTCACATAACAAGAATTCAAATTATATATACACATAAAAAGTTTTCTTCGTGGCTTAGCAAACACATACCCGTGCATTAACTCCCATGGGACCAAGTATCAACCCCAATTACTCGGAATAAGGGACTTTTCTATTTAAACCACCTCTTTTGAGCGAAAATCTCGACAAGTAGGTTGCTACAGATATTGGGGTTAAATCAGCAAAAACGAGGATAAATTTCATCAAAGGGGAAGGGATGGATAAAGTGACTGTTCCATTTCTGCATTAGCTTGCTCCTATATCAAAAATAATAATAACAATCTAGCTGTTCAAACCCTTCCGGTTAAACATGAAAAATGCAAAAAGAAGATTATGTGCCGCCAGAGAACACCAGCCAGGTAAAAAAGCAAACAAGGGCTCAAGCGCTGGTTGTCAAAGAGAAGTGTGATACACAAATCACCTCCTAGTACTAAGAAGAGTAATCAAGCAAAAGAGACATAAATTTTCCACTACATGCAAAGGTTGGGACATGACTAGAGAAACTATCTAAACTCATCACCGTCTCATAATATTCCATGCAAGTGGAAAAACCTATGATGATGTGGAGTTTGAAATTTCGTCTCATTTTTCCTTCGTATGAAGGTTGCGACATCAAGGGCGTCCGCGTAAAACTTTGCTACTTTGCTTTTTGCATGAATTTATAGTGTTAACTAATTTTAGACAATTAATCGACACTATAAACTTCATGCCACCGACCCCAATATAGTTGGGATTAAGGTGCACTTGGTGGTGGTGGTGGTGGTGATGATGATGATGATGATGATGATGATGATGCAAAGGTTGGGCATCAAACACAATATGATAAAACTCTCTGAACCCCACATCACAAATCTGTGGAACATCAAATTAAATGTTACACAAGATTTCGGCATAAGCTTCATCCTGTAAGAGGAACACGAATCAAACAACTAAATTAAGAACAATACAAGTACATAACCCCAGACCCCAAACGAAACTTAATAACCAACAATAACTTTCCTTTAACCCCCTCTGTCTACCACACACAAACACATACACAGAGAGAGGCGCATAGCAAGTAGATCCAGTCCAGTCCAGTCAATTCAAGTAAATCCACAAAAACACATATACCATATACAGAGTTTTACAATGTCAGTAATCCATATATATATAAAGAAAAGCCTGTATATACAAACACACAGAATAGCTATAAAAATCATAAACACC